>LT855416.1:2200237-2226308 GCA_900184765.1 Hymenoscyphus fraxineus
GCCCTTCCCAAAGACACACGAATGGGTAATAGTCATGGGTGGGTAACTCGTTCTTGTACGGGTGACAGTCAATTTGCGAAGAGGCGTGATGGTTTCGGTGGTCGTGAGACTGATTGTGACGGAGACGAAGGAGAGGGAGAGGGAGGGGGTGTTGGATGTGGTGGTTTGGGTGATGGTTTGCGTGAGGGTTTGGGTTTGCGTGATGGTGCTATTTGTGCAAGGTGGTGGTTGGAGGGTATCTGGTGGAGCAGGACTATTACCATCCCCTGAACCTGAACCAGGGGCGGGTGCCGGAGCAGGAGGTGGGTTATTAAGGAGTTTATTCAAACGACCTGTCTGCACCGCTGATGCGATACCAAAAGCCAACGTCGTAAAGAGGAAGATGGCGGTAAGACCCACCATCACCCGTTCCCGCTGCGCGTTCTGGCGGCGAAACCAGTTCATGCTGCTGCGGTACATTTGTTCCAGTGGACTTCTGCGTTGCTGGGGAGGCGTACGGGGAGCGGGGGCGGGAGCGTTTTCGATTTGGCCTGGCTGGGGACGGCCACTGCCACTGAGGGGTTGCATCTCGATGGCGGTACCTTGCTGGCCTTGTCCTTCGATGCGTCCTCCTTGTTGTCCTTGCTGGCTCCCTTGTCCTTCCTCGTTGCCTTCCCAGCCTAGGAATCGACGGACCGTCGTCATGATTGTCGTAGTGACCTCCTCGCCGATCCCCGTAATCCTCGCGCCGGGTGGAACGACCTGCGCGACTCCCGTATTTGCAGGAATATCAACTTGTTGAGATGGAACAGGTATCACATCCTGGGGCAGCGGTCTCGGCTCGTCCCTCACAATCTGCCCCCTATCATCTCGCGTCACCAAAGACCCCGCTTGGGTGCCTTGCTGTGTGATATCCATTGAACGCCTCCTCCCATTAGATGTCCTTCTAACCGTCGTCCCGAAGGGGTTATTAGACACAGGCGGCGGTCTCCTTGGACTGGTGACGGGACTTCGAACTGGACTTGCGGACTCATCATCGCTGTCCTCGCCAATGACGAAAGTTCCCAGGTTAGCGATGCGCTCGGCGAGGGCTTGAGATTCGGCGGCGAGGGAGCTGGATTGGCCTGTACTGGTGTTGGGGTTGTTCCGCCTGTTGGATCCTCCTGGACGGAAGGGGTTGTTGGGGTTGTAGGACATAGTTTTTGAAGCGAGGTGGTTGCGAATTGACCTTAGCTACATCGTAGAAAAGGGTGTATAGTACTTGGGAAGAATCTTGAAGACTCGATGGGGGACGGGGGCGGACAAAGAAAATGTGTGGGGATACGAAAACAGCTGTTAAAGAAAGTGGACAATTGACTATAATATATCTTTTGTGTGGAGGAAACAAAGAAGGAGTGCCAAGCAACATTGTTAACTTCCAAAAGCGAGAAAAGAGTGGGAGAGGTTATCTGAAATAAGAAAACATACTGAAAAAATGAGGAATTGCCCATGAGTGGTCAGAGTAATTGCAAAGTGGACTTTGCAATTGTTCTGAGTCTCTGACAATGATATGCTCGTTCTTCACATGTTGTTGCGAAGCGGGTGCAGGCAGAACAACCAGCTCGCTTAAGTCAACAGCATCAAGGAAGGCAGACGAGCCCCTAGATTGAATTTCGTCTTCCATTTCATCTTAATACAACAGATAGATATGGTTCAGTTCAACTTTCTCCACAGCACCACCATCATCTAGAACTCTCAAAAATATCAAGCGAAAAATTTCCAGCCCGTGGTATTCCAACGCCAGAACATCAAGCCCAGGAACGATGAAAAATCAGTAGGCCCCATCAAATAACTCCACCCACAAATGATACTCTCTAATCGCCAAGGCTCACATGACTTCAAGACTCGGGAATACCTATCTCATACCCAATCAACACCTCGGTGCTACTTCCCTCCCATCCACGATTTCCGGCTGCCGACAACATATATTTACAAGTAGGATCAATGTGTAACGCCGAAATGACACCCGCTCTTGGAGGACCAGGGACAATAAGAAACGGGACGGTGGAGTGTTTGAATGCTGCTTGTTCCTTGAGGTCGTACAGACGAAGAATGTCATGTGAAGCACTAGATTCGTTAACACTTTGCGCTGAAATCTTCAAATTCTGGACTTACCAAATTAAATGTCTCCCATTTGGCATTGCCCTCAGAGAACTGACTGCTCCACTGCCTTGCGGAAATTTGAATGTTCTTTCTGCATCTTTCAAACCCTTGTGTAGACTGAATTCTTCAACCGTACCATTTCTTCGACCCGCGTATATATAATTTCCATCAGGTGACCAACAAGCTGCCATACACCATGGAGGCACACCAGTTCGTGTGGGGATTTTGGCAATTGCATTTGATTGTCTACGATCCCAAACACGCAATGTCCCATCAATTGATGCCGCGAGAAAAGTAGAGTCAGAGGTTGCTACTGCATCCTGAGTCTCGGCCACAATTGTTGCAGTAGACGCGGACTTCTCTTGCGAGGCCTCACTCTCAGGATTGACCCCATTCGGTGGAATAGCTGGGGCTTGGCTTTCAACGGTGCTTTCGGCAGGCGCATTACTCATTGTGACATCCCCATTCGCATCTACCTGCTCTTGATTATCAAGATTCATTTCGATCGCTCGTGAAAACTCATCATCCTCGTCGCCAAAGTTGCCTCCGGATGGTGCGCCAACACCGTCCGTTTCGCCAAACAAGGACGTATCGCTTCCACCACCAAATAGCGAGTCGGCGGGTGATCCATGATTCTCTTCTTCCCCATTAGTACCATTCGTATTGCCATTTGATAATCCATGCATTTTATCACCATTATTACTCGAAAAGGTTCCATTCGTCTGGATAGGTTCACCAGATTCTTCAGGCACTGGTAGACTCGAGGCTGGACGAACTTCAATCGCGGAGATTTGACCACCACTTCCCTCAAACGATCGCTTGACCTGTCCGGTATTGAGATCCCAATCGAAAACATTCTTATCCCAGCTGCCACTCAATACTGACTTCTCATCTTGCGCCAACGTGAGTACTGACACCGCAGACTTGTGCTTTTGCAACGCCGTGATTCTCTTGCCCTCGTCGTGACGTACAGAATAGAGATTAATTGCGCCAGAATCTAGACCAGAGAGCATCCACAGCGCCTGAGAATGTACCGCTAGAGAGTAAACAGGAGAAAGAGAAGGATCTTCGCCGGCATTCTTTGCAACCGGTTCCTCATTATCCCAATAGCTCATCAAAACCCCAGCCTTGACCACACTGTCCACAAAAGGATGTCGTTGGGCTACCGTGAGCAGCGTCTTGCCATTGACCGTTGCCGGGCCGTCATATTTTCGAATATAGCAATCTGATCCGCCCGTAAACCAATATCTCATGTCTGGCGTAGCGGTGATGGCATTGATCGAAGTACTCTGCGGGGCAGCCATGGTGGGGACAATATCGTAGATGGAGGCCGTGAGGGCTTCTGGTCGCACCTCATAGCGCATCTTGGGGGATTGCGCAGGAGCAGAAGCTTGTCGCGGAGACGCAGAAGTGCGTGTAACAATAGGTCGAGGGTGGGAAGTTGGGCCTGCGCCGTTGATCTGATTCGTCACGGTCGTGGGCGTACCATCTGAGCTCGCGTTTGTGGTAGGGAGACTCGGCCGTCGTACTTGGGATAATGGCTGATCGGGGGAATCATCCTCATCGTCTTGGTCATCGTCACCATTCTCATCTTCATTTTCGTCATCATCACCCTCCCCTTCGCCATCTCCGTCACCATCTTGGTCGGCATCTTGCTCGCCATCCTCCGCATCGTCCATCAACTCATCCTGCTCATTGTCGGAACTGGCATTGGACCCTGGGAACCAATTGGCTTAGCGGAGAGCTCTGAAGCGCAACAATGAGACTGGGCCTACCTCGGTCATCGTCATCCAGAGAAAAATCGGGCATTTTGAGGGTTTTTGCAGAGAGACTTTACATCTTCCAGGGCGCGTGGGGTAGGATATGGTAGAAAGAGGTGTTTGCCTAGCCAATAAAGTCGGAGATGGACAAGGTTAGATCAAAATTAGGGAAGGTTTCTTTTACGCGCTTTGTAGATGTATAACTGTCGTGTGAATCAGTCAAATAGCGCAAAGATCAGAGTAAAGGGAGAGGTTAAGAGAGAAACTGTTGGAAATGTATTTATGGTGGTGATGCTGCATATGGGAGGCTGCAGGTGTCTGGAGCTTGAACCGACCCCACATTAGTCCGCTCCGCATTGGGTCTGATCGGATTATCTCAATGATCCGTTCCGAGCATGATAACCCTCCACTCACCCTTAGGTTGGTTCTGCCACCACAGCTTCTTTTAGACTTCTTCCACTTTTTGTCATCTGCAACAGGATCTTGGGATGAAGTTATCATGACTATAACTCTCTGCCTTGGTATTTATACGCACTAGGACCTCAGCAGTATCTTGCCAGTATCAGTGCCAGTATTCGTGGCAGACTCGTGATGAAAGCTCTTAGAGTTGGACAGAAGTTGACGGTCGGTTGATGAAGAGAACCAATTTTGATGACTCTTTGATATCAGGCGATTTCAGCTTCACCTGAGCTCTGAGTGGCATTCATCAGTGTGTGCTCTGATATATATGTATATGTACCGTTTGTATAAAGATACTTATGTATACACTTACCAATGTTTTGCAGTACTGCCAACTGGCGATAGATGATGTATCATCTGTCTACTGGGGCAAGTCATTCTGCTCTCAAGTTCTCCTTTCCTTGTTTTCTATACCTATACCTACTATGGTTCAACCCAGGTGGCCAAATCTCATATTCTCATATTCTCATATTCTCATATCTGCAGAGAGTTTCTATATCGCTTGAGAAATACGTCTTGATGCTTGATGTATGTACGCTTGGGCTGCAGGTTGCCGTCGCCTGGTTTGCTGCTGGAGATAGGCGTAGTGGAAAGCTAGGTTGACCATGCAAGCAACGACCCGTGGAAGCTTGTTTGCTGACCATTCTCCATCAACTCTCTCATCTTTCTTCTTCACTTTCGATTGCTGCCCCAAAATCATAATCACATACCTCCATTCACAATATATGGCAAAATATCATACCCGAGTTTGGCAGTCCGAGGCCGCAACCGCAGTTTGCCAGTGCAAGCAAAGGAGACAAATACCGTGGCAGAGCATAGTGCAGCAGATCGGAGCAGCATATCAGAGCATAGCATAGCATAGTAGCTTTGTGGTTGAAGGCGAAGGCATCTCGCACCTCATCTCTCATACCTACCTAGGTAGGTATCATTGCTAAAGGGTCGAAGCATGACAATCCGTTTGTCCATTCATCTTCAATTTCCAAGTGTTGGGCGGTGCGGCAATTGACCAATCAGGTGGCTCCTGCACCTTTTAGCTTGACAGCCTCCCCTCCTCTCGTGGGCTCGCAGGCTCACTTCAACTACCACCAAGCCGCCTGCACCTGTGGACTCCTCCATCCATACCTCCATACCCTCTCTACCTACCAACTCACACCAACTCCTCAACTCCTCAACTCCTCAACTCCTCAACTCCTCAACTCCTCAACTCCTCAACTCCTCAACTCCTCAACTCCTCAACTCCTCAACTCCTCAATCCTTCAATTCCTCAACCACCTCAACAACTCTTCGTCAATCTCCTTTCTCTGCATTGAGCATTCTTGTCCACCGGTTTCTCAATACCTGCGACCCTCTACCAAGCTCTTTGCTGCTTATTTGGCCCTTCCCTTCCGCCGTGAGCGAAGCTGGCCCTGCCCGAATTCCTTCAAGCAGGTACCTATAGCTCTCTCATCACCATTACACCAATATCACTAAGATTGATCAGCATCAAGTTGCGATGCTTTCACACAAGTCTTGACCTGCTCTTCTGTACTCCTCGTTCTTCTGGCTCGTCTCCATGTTTCCTCCGCCGTCGTCTCAATGCTGATCACCACGTTCACGTCTTGCTAATAGCGACTAGATCTGGCGTGCCCTTCTCATACTGCAATTCAGCCCAACCCTCGAATCTTGATTTGGGCGCATTGCAATCTGACCTTTTCTCGCATCTAATCCATCTACTTCTTTCAGCCACAGCATAAATATTCTCTCGTCATCCAAATCACCCCGCACAGTACCATGGAGGAATCAAACTCATCGGTAAGTGAATCGATTCCCTATTCTCGATCATTAGCCAGTATGCGCTTGAGAAAACATTTCCTTGATATTGGATTTTGCTTCTCTGTATCATGCTAATCCTCGTACCAGAATCGCCCTAAGGCAAGATTTGACTGGAAGTCCAGCGATGACATCCTTAGGGAGCATATCAAGAAGCCGTGGCGTGACCACCTGTATAATCTGAGCTGGCAAAATCTCCCAGAGATACCTAACAAAGATGAAATTTCGCCAAGTCGTGATGACTCCGGCTTAGATAGTGGTCTCGGATACTCTACGTGGAATGACTATCGTGCTCCAGGTTATCCAGTAGATCTGCCACAAAATATTATTGATGGTCCCTGGCCATCTGCGCTCGAATATGTCTCGGCGCACTATCGGATTCTGAGAGAGGATTCTATCGCCCCTCTACGAAACGCAGTCAAAGCCTTCAAGGAAACACCCTCTATGATGGAAGACAAGGAGATTAATATCTACACTCAAGTAAGCTTCACTCATCCTTGCACCACTACGTTGCAGACTTTGCTTTATGAGGTTCAAATGTTTGACACCCCTGCTAGGTTACCGTTCAAGGAATCCAACTCAGTCCTATGGGCGCAGCTTTCCGCGTTGAATTCTCTAACGAGCGTGCTGGCAAGAGAATCCGTTGGGAACAGTCGAAGCGTCTGATTCAAGGAACCCTCGTAGCATTGACCCCACAACATGATAACTTTCAATCAGTCTGCAAGGTGAGCAGCTTCAAATCCCCCACAAGATAACCCTAACATCGAAGCAAAAGATTGCAGTGATTGCCGCTCGTCCAATGATTGGTCTAGACCAAAATCCTCCACAGGTCGACATTTTCTTCGGAGAAGATAAAGATGCCGTATTTGCTCCTGGTGTCAGTAAGTATCGTGTCTTGATTCCAGTCAAGGTTCTAGTACTGACACGCGTCCAGAATATGTGATGGTTGAGGCACACTCAAGCTACTTCGAAGCCTCTCGCCACATGTTAGAAGCTATGCAGAAGTTGATGACCGAAAAGTAAGTGTGCCGTTCCACATTCACGTCATACCATTAATCCCTTTGACAGATTCCCTCTTTCCCAACACCTCACTCTCCTGGAGACTAATATTTCTGAACCTGACTACGTTACTCAGCGACCGTTCTTGAACCTCTGCCCACTACTCCCGACCGAACAAATAGCTCAGCTCGCGATCGAAGTCATGTATGGCAAGAGCATGGACACGATGCGGGGGGATCTGTTTGATGTCGATATCACTTCAGATTTCCCTAGAATCCCCGGGTCCGGCATGGATAAATCGCAAACCCAAGCTCTAAGAAATATGCTTACGAAGAAGATCTCGATTATCCAAGGACCACCTGGTACTGGGAAGACATTTGTTTCTGTCAAAGCTCTAAAGGTTCTTCTTGTCAACATGAAGCCTTCAGACCCCCCTATCATTGTCACAGCTCAAACAAACCATGCTCTTGACCAGTTGTTGAACCATGTTCTGGCATTTGAACCGAACATCTTGCGGCTTGGGGGCAGATGTCGCAAAGAAAATAAGGAGATCCGAAAACGTACTATCTATGAGCTACGAAATTCCTCGGAGTACATGGGCCATGCTGGAATTGGTCGAGGATATGTACGAAGCGCCCGGAAAACAGTCGACAATATCATCGAACTAATTAAGGATCTCATGTACCCGCTCACAAAAGACATTGTTACCATGAGTACCCTATTGAAACATGAAATTGTATCTCAAGTTCATTACGATTCTGTTTGTGGAGGAGACTGGGTAAACGGATCAGCGGGCGAGGCAACAAGCGTAGAAGGTTTTGAAGGCTGTGAGTTGAAACTTTGAAAACAAGACTATTATTGAGACTAATACTTGACACAGGGCTGGAAGTCAACCATTTGGAAAGCATCCCTAGGACCTCTGCCATTGACTCATCCCTACCTCTCGAAGATGGCGAGATCGAACCAGAGAGTCTCGCGGCGATGTTAGCTGAAGCTGAAGCCCATGCTGAAGGTCCTTCGCATCGCCGGGATCCTGACGATGAATCTTTGACAGGCACTTGGATTAAATTTGTTCGGTCAACAACCGGGATATCTACTGGAATGTAAGTAGTAAAATTGATTACTACTTCTTTATCCTAGGCTCAGCGAAAGCCTCTACTCGAGTACAGGCTTTATATAGAGCATACTGACTTCTTGTAGGGAGGATCAGGATGTAAAAAAACTACTTAAAAACAACAAAGACCTGCACGCGATTCCGATTGCTAAAAGAGGCGACATTTATCGATATTGGCTGAAGAAGCTCGACATTAAGACCAAGAAAGATCTGCGAGGTCTGCTTTCCAGGTATCGCAGTGCAGTCGATGAGCTCCGTTTAGCAAAGGTCAGTTGCTGGCTTCGACTTATGAAGTGGCATATAACTGACTGGATATAGTGGTCCTCGAACATTGGCTTCATTGACATGATTGGTGTCAAATTGGTTGGATGTACCACGACAGGATTGTCGAAATACCGAGGTTTAATTGCGGCACTTCAACCTAGAACAATCTTGATCGAAGAAGCAGCTGAGACGCTCGAGGGCACTATCATTGCTGGAATGGTTGATAGCCTGCATCAGCTCATCCTGGTAGGAGATCACAAACAGCTACAGGCTAACTGCCAAGTGCCAGCTTTGGGTGTGGCACCGTATAACATGAATGTATCCATGTTTGAACGGTAAGCTGTGATTCCACACCTTTTCTAGTCCTCCCACCTCTTCCCGTACAAGAACCTAATACGATTACTAGCCTTGTCAATAACAAAATTCCTTATGTCATGTTGAATACTCAACGCCGAATGATACCCGAAATCCGCAAGCTCCTATGTGTCGAGCCAAATCCATTCTACAAGAATCTGTACGACCACGATTCGGTTCGAGAAGCAGACAATCGTCCTCCAGTCCCAGGTATGGGCGGGGTTAACTGCTACTTCTTCCACCATAAATCCCCCGAAGCCATCAATGCTGATGGTAGCAAATACAATCTGGAGGAGGCCAGGATTGTTGCTTGTTTTTTTGTCCATCTTATACTCAATGGTGTGCCTTGTGAAAAGATTACGATTTTGACGGTGAGTCATGTCAATCATCCGAGCAGCAGCGGCCTACTAATATGAACTTAGTTCTATAACGGACAGCGGAAAATGATTCTTGAGGAATTAAAAAATGAATTACCCCTAATCAGCTTCGAGCAGTTCAAATGCTTCACCGTTGATAGTTACCAAGGCGAAGAAAATGACGTTGTCCTACTATCTCTTGTCCGGAGCAACAACACTCTCAGTGTCGGTTTTCTCGAAAACAGAAATCGCGTTGTAGTCGCTTTGTCGAGAGCACGACGTGGTTTCTACATGTTCGGAAACGTAGATACCTTGGCTGGGGGAGAAGGAGAGACCGAAACTTCAATTGGTCGAGAAGAGCTTTGGACCCCCTTGCTGAAATACATGCGCGATATCTCGCGATTCAACTACAATAACGATAAAGGCTTGCCACTCACTTGCCAGAACCATAAGAACGTTGTGCGCATTCAAGATTCCGACGGTTTTGTAAACCTAGCAGGAGGCTGTCACATCAAATGTACGGGAATGTTAGGATGCGGCCATCCTTGTTCACTCAGCTGCCATCCATTCCCACACAAGGATGTAAAATGCCAGGAGCCATGTCCAAAGCAACTTCCTTGTCGGCATGGTTGTAGTACCACCTGTGGAGAAACTTGTCGATGTGACGGATGCAAGGTCTTGGTCACAAATGAGGGTGAAGAAGTAGATATTTCAGGAATATGCGAGCCATCGTCCGATGTAGCAGATGAATTTGGCACCGATATCGCTCCGTATCGTCACGAAGATTCGAGTCGCCGTGGAGGTCCGAGTCGTGATATTAGAAACACTCCCCACCATAACTCTCGACCAAATTCACGCTGGAAATCAGCGCCACGGACGACTTCTCAAGATCGGAAGAATTGGAAGGGCCGAAATGGAGAAGCCACCACCCCTGACCTGGGATTCCAGCCACAGACAACCATACAAGCATGGAAGAATTGGAAGGATTCCAGTCGAGTCTCACCTCCAAAGATGCCTAGAGACGGTCCTGCAGAAGTCGAGACTACCATCCCCAACCGCGTGTACTCAGAGAAATATTACAAAATCGTTGTAACGGAGGATGGCAGACGAGTTAAGACGCCTGATAGTAAAGCCCCCAAGAACATTGTCCACACAGGAAACGACGACAAGGAGTTCCCCAATTTGGGTAGTAGACCAGTTCCTTCAATGTCTAGCCAGGCACGTATTTCAAATTATCATAACCATCTTGAGGAAGACCTTTATTCGGCGTCACCTCCACGGACATCGGCTCAAAATGGACTTGAAGCGGGCATTAAGCGTATGGAACTTGGGGATGCCGAGCCGGAGGATCTGATGACATTTAGTGATCCGGAGGATGGAGTTTAAGAGGTCAAGCTGCCTTTTGTCGGCACCGATCATCATTGATGGTCTCCACTGAATTTGCAAGTGGTGAGAGCGTGGCGTGATTTGGGCGTAACTTGGACGTGTGTCTTGTTACGAATTTTACATGTTTTTACTTTTGCGCTGGTGTTTGGGAGTCTCATGGAATGGGTGGTGGACTGAGCTTTGGCGTGGGGGCATGTTTCTTTGGGGGTGGGTGCGTTGGTATTTCTGGAGTTGAGGGGNACATGGGAAGGGGTTTTAGTGCGTTGTTGTTGGTAGATTTGTAGTGTGGATCATAGTATTTGTTTGGGTTATAGTATCTTGGAGCGAGCTCGCTAGCTGCTGTGCTTGTGTTCGTGTTCGTGTACTATATGGTAAGACGCGGAGGTATAGTATAATACGCTGATATCCTTACCGAGTATGGATCTTATAGGTGCTACAGTAATTGCTTATTTTTATAGGATGGTATTTGGGAAGGTGGTGGTTGTGTTTGGGTAATGTCGTTTTGCTGGATGTTTGGGGAATGGGGAAGTTGTTATGGTATGTTGGGAACTACGGGGTTGAAGAAATGGAGAGGGATGATGTTTGATATAGTAAGTTTGGAGCGGGAGGAAATGATGTGGATTGTCGCCTGGTGGGTTGGTTGGATAGTACGAGACTGGGTTTTATGGGGATTTATCTAGTGTTGTAGTGTTGTAGGAGGGAGACCGTAGGAGGGAGACCTTAGGAGGCGGGGATGGATGGATGAATGGGGTGTGGTAAATAGAATAATGTATTAATAATTTGATATTATAAGTACAGTAAAACGATTTCTAAGGCCCACGACCACCCAGTGGGAGCACGGGAGTCCATAAGGCATGGACCACCGTACTTTTAGTAGGAACTTTAAAAATATAAAATTTTAGAAAACTCTCTTATAATACTAAGAATACCTAATTATATATACTCTTAAAATATAAAAATGTTTCTAGTACTATAGCGTTAGCTATAAACAATTTTGTTCTAGTTATCCCTTGAAAATCCTCCCTACGAGCTCCCTTTACTAAAAAAAAGGGTCGAATTTTAAACTTTCTCGCTTAGTAGTTCCGGGGCGGTCGGAATAACACCTAGGTACGCTACGGTCCGACTATCGGTAACCTCGCTAGGATACTTTTACTAGTGTTTCAAGCTAAATTACGTAACTATACGTACCAGCTACATATGTCTAGCTGCCCGTCGGTCTGGCTGTCCGTCGGTCTGGCTGTCCGTCGGTCGTCTGTCTGTACTTGTAAGTCTCCCTCCTGTTCCTCCCTCCTATCCCTCCTTCCTATTTCTGTAAGTCTCCCTCCCTATCCTTACGTAGGTAGGTACAGTACTATCCCCCTACTCTCTCCCCCCTACGTGTAAGTCCTATTTCTTCTATGTATACCCCCTATACCCCCTGTAGGCCCCTCTGGGTAAGTACGTAGATATTCGTAGTTATAATAGCCGGTTCTGTCCTCCTCTACGCAAAGCGACAGGCAGAGGAGGGGCGGAATTAGCTTGTAGAGAGAGAATCTTTAAAGGGCGGATGTTGTTAATTGACATAGAAAAATTGGTAATAACTAACAGAAGTCATAGACCACGGAAGTCATGGACCACCGTGGTCCATGCCCTATGGACCACGCTCCCACTGGGCCAGCGCTGACTTTCATTCAAAGGAGATTTAATCAATAAGTTTCGCTAACCTCTCTCCCCCTCCCCTTCCCTCCATTCCAAATACGCAAGCGCAACACCCCGTGTATACCCACCAAGCAACTCCTCCATCCCTCCATCCCTCTCAAGCTGCTTTTTAAGTATGTCAATAGTATCCTTTTCACTTCCCGGCCCTAATTCCTCGATCAACATCTCAATAGACTTTTTGGTCTCCCTATAGAATTCCACCTCCGCTCGTTTTCTATCGCCCTCCAGACTACCGTGTATATTAAGATTCCTCGCAAATGCTCCCAAGGCGCTGAGAATCTCCTGCGTGCAAAAGCTATGCTTCGCGAGAGAGTCCTCGACTTGCGTTAGTATAAAGGTTTTATTGTCGAGGTAGGATTGTATTGTGAAGTTGTGGAGTTTGTAGAAGGCGAGGAGCTCGGGGTGGAGATGGGGTGGCTGGCTTTTCGGAGGTGGATGTTGTTTATGAAGTGGCGTGTGAGCTTGGGGGAGTCTTTGATGATGGTGAGTTGGGTGCTGGGGTGGAAGGCTAGGTGGTCGAGGGAGAGTGCTAGAGGGAAGGAGAATTGGAGGATGGTGAGGTAGGTTGAGCTGGGGGTTGGTGGGGGTCTGAGGGGATGGCGAGGGGGTTCATTTTGAAGGGCTTTATTTTGGATGTGGGTTAGGGTGTTGAGGTGTTGAAGTGTTGATGTGTTAGTTGAGGGGTTGTTGGGGATGAGAAGAGAGAGAGAGAGCTTGTTGTGTTGTATGGGCTTATATAGTGGATATGTTTGTGAGTCACTGTTCTTAATGTGATTCTATTCTCAAGGTAGAAATAGTGAATGCAAAGAGTACTGTGGTTCCACCCAGCTATGAAGCAGACTTGACAGGATATGGCTACTATACTACAACTCGCAACCAACAACCAACATTCCACACTCCCCCAGCTGAATTCTATACACCAACGTTATTCCAGTCACATAGCTTCCCTTGTCCCCGTTTCCAGTCTTCATAAGCAACACGAACATCTTCCGTATAACCCGTCGCAACCGCCAATTCCAACCGCTTTCTCCCCTCCACTAAAACATCTCGAACGTTCTCAATAGCTGCCTCTTTATCCCCCATACATCCCTCAAGGAAGTCCTCCACGCCCTCCTTCAGATTCCGATACACCGGATCGGACATCTGCGCTTCATCCCCTTCCAAAGTATCTTTCTCAAGGAGGTTTTTCTGCACCTGTGGGAGCGTGTCAAGGCTTCGTGTGATGAATTCGAGATGTTTGCTTTCCTTGTCGAGAGGTTTCAAGATTTCGGCCTTGGTGGTTGTGTAATACCGCATTGCTGCTTCATGGATCGCTTTGAAGAATTTTTTGTCGTTTTTTGAGAGGGGGTGTGTAGGGGGTCGGTGGAGGAGTTTGTTCATGAATTCTTTTCGTTTTGTTTTGTTGGATTTGATGATTGTGAGGTTGTTGGATGGGAGGAGTATGCAGTGGCTTATGTTGGGGGCTTTGGGGAAGTTGTGTTGGGTTATTGAGGTGAGGTAGGTTGTTATGGTGGATGTGGACTCTGGTGAGTTGGGGTTTGATCTGAAGGTTTGGTGGTCCATTTTGGGGGGTTCTTGGGGAGGGGTTGGATGTTGGTTGTTGGGTTGTTGAGAGAGTTATTGTCTTGGATTTTATATTGTAGCCGAGGCTGCTATCGTGGGTGTTATTGTAAGTGAAAGGTAGAAGTGGTGATTGTGAGGAGTGTTGCGATTCCACTAAAACATGTTTCAATTGTCGAGGTGTCTATTTCCGCCATTCATTCATGAATTACATGAGATTACTAAATCATGAAGCGCACTTGCCACTATTTTATCTGATACCCCGACTCTATACCTTCACTTGAATAGTAGTAAACTTATTGTAAAGCTCTACAAAGTATATCCCATTGAAAGAACACCAGAAAGGCTTTGGAGTAGACAAGTCAATAAGACGGTCATACGTGTCGATTTTCAGGAGATTACAACCCTCTCAGACCTATCCACAACCAGATCTTTCTTGGGCCTCTGAGGGTGATGCTTCATTGTATTTTTGTTATGTTCTAATTCTCGCCTAGTTATAATTACCTTCGAGGAATCTCATTACCAGGAGTGACTCATCTCGTGTTTTAACTCATACATGATTGTTGTATAGTATTGATGTCGATTTATCGTCCATTCGTCACGTCACAAAAGAAGGCTTATTATTAATATCTTATATTACTGGCTAGCTTCAAATGCTGTAACTTCTCCTATATTATAGACTAATCAGAAGGCTCCATTTAGTGGATATAAAGAAGTATTAGTATCCTAGGCCTCGCTACCTATAAAGGTACATATCTAACTAAGGCGAGAGTATCTCGAGGGGTATAAGGGCAGGTTAAAAGAACCTAGAATTATATAATAAGACAATAAATTATAGTATTATTAATATAGGAGTTTACTTGAATATAGGATATTTATCCTACCGAGTTACTTAGTAAGTACTCCCTTATTTATAATAAACTACTACTATTTATTATCTATTTGTTACGTTATAAAAGAAGGCTTATTATTAATATCTTATATTACTAGCTAGCTTTAAATACTATAACTTCTCTTATATTATAAACTAATTAGAAGGCTTTATTTAGTAGATATAAAGAAGTATTAGTATCCTAGGCTATCTTTAAGAGACGAAAAGAACTAGCTATAATAAGATAAAATAATAATAAGTTAAGTAAAGGAGAATAATAAATTATCCTTATAAAAAGCGATAGCTTAATTACTAGCGATTTTATAAACTAAGTATAAAATAACCCTTGAAAGTACTAGAGGACTATCTACCGAGCTATTAAATATTAGAGTCTAAAATACCTAAATCCGAGGCTCTTTAAGTAGTACTATAACAAGGGCTATAACTCGTATATCTTATATGATTTAATATACTAATTTAATAAAGACGCCCTTATAAAGTATTAATATAGAAGTCTCTTATAAAAGAACCTTGTTCTATATAAAAGAGTAGTGATTTTAGAGGTTAAGGATCTAAGTTAAAAAGGTATAATAGTACTATAATAGGGTATATATTGTCTAGGGTTTGTTCTACTACTATTTCGATACTAAAGTAATCTATATTACTTTTACTTAATTGTAAAAATATAGTAGTATATTTGTTCTATAAACTAAATACTATATTATATCTTTGTAACTTAGACGTCTTAAAAGCCTGTTTATTTTATAGGTTGAATTCGGAATATATAATTTCACTTATATAAAGGAATACTATAAATACTAGTTTTATAGCTACCTTAAAATTCAGGTAATTATACTATCTAGGAGATAGTACTAGTAGTTTATATAGATTAGATATAATAGATCGAATCTAGGTATATAAAAGAGGTTCGGCTTTATAAGTTTATTATAGACCTTAAAAGGCTTAAATACTAGCTAAAACTTAATATAAAAGTAGATCGTCGAATATTTAAAGAGGATATTAATACTCTATATAATAAGAGCGAATTACTAATAGACTAACTTATATCGAATTTACTTATAGCTATCCTATTATTAATAGTCCTTAATACCTCCTAACTATCCTAGTAGATACCTAGTCTAATAAGGCTTAAATTATAGCTAGCTAGACTAGCCGTAGTCTCTCGGCTTAGAAAGTCTTAAAAGAGCGAATATAAGAGTTATAAACCTTACGTGTATTAGTAGAAAGACCTAGGTATATAAACTTAGTAGTAAGATTCGAAAAACTAGGTATAAAATTAAAGTATTTAATTAGAGGTTTTAATTTAATAAAGGATACTAATTAGCTATTATTTTATCTAAGTTTTTTAAGAAAGCGTTTATAAAGATATTTATAGGACTAGATATTCTCTTAGTAAGTATTTTAACATTATATTATACTACTATATAGAGAATTATATAAAGTAGTTTATTTTAATATAAGTACTTTAGGTATTATTTAACTATACTAAATAAAGTAGTAGTACTATCTATATAAACTACTACTATCTTACCTAACTACTAAGATCCTTAATTTTTAAAAGAAGCTTATATAGCCTTAATTTTAAAGATATTAATATTAAATTCCTTATTAATTTATAAGAGGGGTAATTAAAGATAGTATTATTTTATTATATTATATATATAGTATCTCTAGTTAATTCTTAGTATATCTACTTCTACCTAAAAGGTACCTAGACCTTATATTAAAGCGTTATAAAATAAGTAGATATATTATTATTTTAAGTTAAAGAAGGTTTAACTATTAAATTATAGTAATATCTTATTCTACTATATAAAATCTGTCTTAACCTCTAAGGAGAGCTACTAGTAACCTTTTATATAATCTAGCTATATATATATAAAGGTCTAAAAGTTTCTATAAAACACCTATTCTAATTATACTACCCTAGTATAAAATAAAAGGAGACCTATAATCGATTTAAGTTCTTTTTAAGTAATACTATTTTAAGATATAAATATTATAGTTTATTTTTTAATTTAAGAGAGTTTATCTAGTAGTATTAATACTATAAAAGTATTTATATCTACTATATAACCTAGAACCTTTATAATTATACTTTGTTTATTTTTAAGGTTATTAATTAGTATTTTTAGAGTAGCTATTAAATCCTTAAATTCTTTATTCTATATTTCTATAAATTTTATAAAGGTATCTTTTTATATAAATATAGCGAATTCGTTATTTAAATAATACTTAAAAAAGTACTACTTTAAGTATAATTTTATAATCTATTCTAAGGCCTCTATAAATAGGTTAAATATAAAAGGAGCTATTACTAATCTAAAAGGAAGAACTATATAAATATATTTAATCCCTTTCTACTAAAATCCTAGTATCTATTATATATATAGAGCTATAGGGACTATTCGGAAAGCATTTAATATATCGCGCTTAAAGATTATATAGCCTTAGCCCGCTGAACATACTAAATCTAAAACCTCCTTAAACTTAATATATTATAAATAAGCGTATTTGTCTAGTATATATAAGTTAATAGAGTTTCCTTTAAGAAAGGATAAGTAATAGATTTGTTATTAATTACTATTTAGCTTTAGTTTTAGTATAAATCTAAGTAGTAACGCTATAAAAGGTTTATCTTTCGTAGGGTCTACTATCTATACTAGGCTACTTCGTAAATCCTTCTCGATTTTAGATAATAATAATTTAGGGAATTCGTATATAAATAATAAATTTAAAGATATTTAATAGATCTCTAGTCCTTTATAACTAATAAGAGTACTATATTCTAGTATTTAATTAATTATAAATAAAAAAACTAGGTTAGGATATTAGTATAAAAGCTAATTCTACGCTAAGCGATTTAGAAGGGACAGCGAGTTATATAAAGGAGGCTTTAATAAATTAATAATTTAGAAAAGTATTTATATATTTATAGAAGAAGGTATAGGCGAATATATATAAGATAGTAAAAATTAGTATAATAACTTAAAATTATTTATAATAGGCTATACTACTATCTAACCTTGTTCTCTTATACTAATACTTTAACCCTTTTTCTTCTTCTTCTCCTTCTTAGTACTCTTTCTACTACTACTACTACTACTTTTATTTACTATACCTTATCTATAACTTAGATAGATACGAAGGTAGGACTCGTCCGAATAACTATTACTCTTAGTCTCCTTATAATATAATTACAAAGATATATCCTTAGAGGCGTTACCTTTTCGTCCTAGTCCTAAACCTCCTCCTCCTCTACTAGTAGTTATATTACGCCTTATATAATAATACTAGTTAATCTATATTTTAGGAATATTCTAATTTTTAAGGCCTCGAAGGCTACTATAGCTAATAACTCTTTTATACTAAAATAAAGCTAGGTAGATAACCTTTATCTAAATCTAAATATCTACTAATCTTATTATAGTATTATTATAGTTACTAAATTATAATAGAAGNAAAACAATAGCGAAAATAACTATATAGTATATATAGAGTAGGTATTAAAATAATAGGCTTATTTTTATAGATTTATACTATATAGCTTAATTAACTTCTTCTTCTTTATATCCTAGGTCTTTAATTCTTAATTAAATAATATATTATTCTTATTTTAAAATAATAGAGCTCTAAAGTCTAATAGGTATAAATTAACTACTTTAAAAGTACCTTTTACTATTTAAAAGATATATTTTCGATACTCTAGAGATAAACGATCTATAACTTATATTATAGAAGGGGGTAATATACTATTATTACTACTTATTTATCTAACTTCTAATAATTAGATTAGGAGCGCTAGTTATAAAAAAGACAAGAGGCCTAATAAATTACTTTATTCTATACTAGTTAATTAGCTATATATATATATATTTTACTAAAGAGGACCTATATTTCGGGCTAGATTTTAAGCTAGGGCTACTAAATAGAGATTACTATATTACTATAAAAGGTTAGGGGCTAGGACTACTTAATTTTAGTATAAGGTAGCTAGTTATATTTATTTACCTAGGATACTACTTATTATAGCTCTATATATAATTAGGTTACTATATACGTTAACCCCTTATCTCTTGTATAGATTAACGTATCTAGAACTATACGCTTAAGGTTAAACCCTTAGTTATACTATATTAGGACGTGGCTAGTTAAACCTAAAAGCTCTTAGTTTAAGAGTATATTCTTATTAAGTATATTCTTATTAAATAATACTATTACGTTAGTTATTCTTAGGGTAAAACCCTTAACGAGTTACCGGACGTTTAATATCCTAGCGTTTAAGTTCTTACCTAACCTCCTACCTTTACTTAGGGGTTACTATACTAGACCTTTAACCCTATCGACAATTAGTACCTATAGTATTATTAGTAGTATCTTTAGTATCTTTAGTATTAAACTAGGCCTGTAGCTCTACCTATACTACCTCCCTTACTTATTTAGCCCTCTATTTATATCTACTAATCGGGGTACGTTAATTTTATATATCTCTTATTACCCTTATAAACGCCTTATTACTAGCTTTTATTACTCTTCCTTTATAAATTGTAACCGCTTTAGACTTTTAAGCTAACTTTCTTAAAGGTATTATTACTTATTATTAATTAATTGTCTTTTTAAAAGAACCTAGAATCGTATAATAAGACAATAAATTATAGTGTTATTAATATAGGAGTTTACTCGAATATAGGATATTTATCCCACCGAGTTGCTTAGTAAGCACTCCCTCATTCACAATAAACCACTACTATTTATAGTAGTACATGATCATTAGCTAGCTCCGCCTCATCGAGTCTTGCTTGCTCCGATACTTTGGGACTGGCGTATAATGCAATCTATAAGTACGCAGGGACTTAGTTAAATGGATAATGTAGGTCTATTGTATTACATATTTGTTAACGTAAAGTCAAACGAACAATGAGTTATATTGCAGATATCTCTACTAGAATGAATTCATTGGGATTATCTCCTTGAGCCAATTTGTAGTAGCCATGTCGATGAGTCGGTCATACTTTTCAATCTTCCTTTTGTAACCCTTTTCCAAAGCATCGAGAACTTGTCCTTTTATTTGGCCTCGACTTTCATTTGGCGCTACACTAGCTCTTGTCCTAATGCCCTGCTCAATCACGCCTTCCAAGAATTCGTGTATGTATGGCCCGCTGCTGGAGTTTCCGCATGACATTACAGAAAGGCTGAATGTAGTGTCATGTTGAATTCGAAAAACTTCACCCTGGTATGCCTTAACTTTCTCGCGTTCATTCTTCAGGACTTTGATCTGCGTCTCTCCTAGGCCATTATAGGTGATGATGAAATAATCAAGAAATGCAAGCTGAAGCTTGTTGGTAGCATTCCAAATTTGGGTTCGGTTCAGGTCACTTTCGACCTTTCCAATACGTTTCGGAATAGAGCGCCAGAAATCGGCTCTGAGTTCTTCTCTCCCGTTGCAGATAATGTATAGGTCAAGGTTTTTATGGTCGATAGTGCGAACGATAGGGCGGGGCTTCTCCTGTTGGAGGTTCTCAGAAGCCTGCTGAGAGTTCTCAAGAACCCGCTGATTTTCATGGAGTATTGTTGTGAAATAATGCTCGATGAGCTCGTTTTGCAGTTCCAACTCTAGTTTATCGATGTCCATTTTGGTGATATGGAGGAGTTGAGGGTTCGAAGGGTTTTCGTGTTCGAGTGCGTTGACTTAGTTGTTGGGGGCTTGTTGGGGGTCTGTTGGTTGTTGTGAGAGAGGACAAAGAAGTTTTGGGGTTACTCTCAGCCATTTATGTAGTATTCCAACTGTGACTTTGTGTGTGTGGGATGAATGGTTGGGGCCTGTTTCGTGGTTGTGAATCAGTTGCTTATTGGTTGGCCATTCTCAGTCACCCTCTGAAATTCACATTGAAGAATTGTGAATGATACCATTTTTTAGATGATAGCAGCTTGAATGGATATCTCCTTGGAATATATAACGAAGGCACAGTGAATAAATACTTTAGCATCCATTCAGTGACGGTACCTCTTTGGTCTAATTCTCACTAGACTTGGGACGTATCTAAGAATATTCAAATAGCTTCAAAGTATTCACTCAGCTCCCTAATGCTTCGCTCACAACCAAACATCAGATTTCCAACACCAAGCTGGTACTCATCTACGGCTTACCAGAGGTTGTGTGCTCTTTTGAGAGGCTATTGACCTAAGTCTGTTTACATCAAACGAATGGTGCTTCTGCAAATGTCGATGAGATCAGAGATTCACATTTTTGTAATTTATTGGCAGAGATGGGATGAATTGGGAGCACCCTCTTAGGGGCCTGAATAATGGGCCGTATTTCCTCTGTGCGCTACCTATATTAAAAAGCAGATTATAAATACTACAAAAATAGTAAAAAGCTATAAAGTATACTTACTAACTAGAAATTAAGTTAATAATTATTTTAGTATTTCTAAGACTTTTTTTATATATTGTTATTATCTCTAAACTCTAGGAGATTATAAAAAGGCAGCCTCTTTTGGGAGAGGAAATACGGTCGATTATTCAGGCCCCTGAGAGGCACCCCACCTATATTGGCAAACTAGAGTTTAGTGACAAATTCGGATGGAGAGTCTTTCGCTCACTTGGGAGTTGATGAGAACCCTTCCCTAACGAAGGTTTGAACCGGCGGGATACATATATTCATTGAGCAGCAACAGAGTGAACAACAGACTTACCGATACTACTGCTGCTAGCTGCAATCCCAAGAGCAGTCCACCTCCTCATCGTAAAATACTGTGACACAACCGAAATACTCAGCAAAGACAGACATCCCATACCACTACCAGTCATCATTCCTTGAGCCAAGAAAAACTGCCAGTACTCTTTACAAATGCTAGTCATCATCATTCCAAATACCGACAAGAAAGTCCCTGTAGCCAGCAGTGTACGTAGTAGCCAAGATCGAAAAATGGTCCCGTGATTGCGCCTACGAAAGAAGCAGATATCTTTAAACAGAGCCAATCCATGAGATATTGTATGGTGACTGCGATTGGAGAAGCGAGGTCTGGTAGTACGTTTGGAAGACTCCAAACCTGGCCGTTACACCCCTTCATTTTGTCATTTAAGTTTGTTTTGAGAGGGGGACTATATATTTGTATATGATTACCAGGTATTGGAGAAGAGAAAAAAAGGCGTTGGCGAGTTGAATCCATGCTGTGATCCCTCTATTGGGAGGTGGACCTTCAGGACTGGGAATTGATGCACATGCAGATGCTAGTTGTGAAGGGGCTCTTAGAGTTATCTTTTTTTTTTATTGGAGTGCTGAGTCTTTATTTCAGTCACGTTAAATCTGTGAAGAGGCCATGGTAACGGTATTACTGGGACGGTTTTTTGGTAGGGGCAGAAGGAGCGTAGCTTGAGGTTTGTGAGTCCCTGAGACTGAACATGTGAAGCAGCGAAATGCCGTTGGAAATTAAGTGGGGTCTGGGCATCTTGAGAATGCTTGTTGTTATTGGTGGGTAGTAATGTACGGTCGCATTTGTTGAGAGAAACCTATGGCAGATGTCAGGGTTGGTACTTCTAATAGCGGTAGAATTTAAACTTTTGTCGACGAGCCTTAGATCCTTTCATGAGTACCTTATCTTTCTATTCACAGTAGCATAACAAGCTAGGCAGCATTTCAATAAGTCTCTTGATATGTTCAAATGATTTTGATTTTTTTTTCTTTTGCCTCTATTTACACCTCCGTACCATCGTTTAGGTTTCCCGTCCCAAATCGTAGATCTCACGGATAGTTACAGACTGTTGGTTTGACTTATCGTCAAATATGAGGTGCAATATAGGAGAGGCTAAACCTTAGTATTAGACTACCCTATTATTGTGCACGTTCAATACCGAGCAAAGGTAGGTAGGCTAGGGCACTACTATTATATAGTGGTGCCAAGCCCTACCCCTGTACGGTCGAGTGTAGCTACCTAATCGAGTAGAGTTGCCTGATCGGGTATAACATATAATCGAGTGAATATACCCGATTAATTTAGACCGTTACAGACACAATCGGTACCGCCCATTTTAGGACAAATTACTTCTGATACACCCTGAGATAGGTTAGTCATGATCATTTCAACGAGAAGAGGAACAAGAAGGCAGAATACTAACGGTGTTTGAACAGAGCGCAGTACATTTATCTGGATTGCACGGTCCAAGCTTTGGGCCCTGGGGGAAAGGTGATGCTAAGCTGAGTGAGGCAAAGGAGAGAGCAGCGAGAAACGAGATGGTGAACTTCATCTTGTTCGTCAAGAAGCCTGATGAGTGGAGTTGTGGGGTTGTTGGTTTGTTGGTATGTTGATTTGTTGGTATGTTGATTTGTTGATATGTTGATATGTTGATTTGTTGATTTGTTGATTTGTTGGTTTGTTGGCTTTTGGAGAGAAAGAGGGGAGTTGTACTCGTATACTTTACTTATATATATATTCCCAAACTCCCTATTATTATGCAAGGGACAGTACTAAGAGTGACAAGAAGGGAATCAAACTACTTCGATACTATGGCACTTCCCGGTGTAACAAATGTATAAATAATAAGGTTTCGACAGAATGTTTCAGTCGAATACAGAATGATTGATACCTCTACTAAAGTTCCATCGACTTCTAATTTACGATACTGCTGGGGTGTGATTTTGGAGTAGTACACCAATATCGAGGGACAGCGAGTTTGTCGGGCTCGACTCCTAATATGAGCTCCTGGTGAGAGCACCTCCCCTCGACACCGTCATAAATTGTCTCGAGGGCAAACTGTAGGAATATACGACTTTAATTAATAGCCTCCGTTCGATCACTCCGCGACTTCAATGGCCTCTTGGCGATAAAGCGCCGCTTTTCAGAACAGAATAGGTACAACATAGGCAAATTGTAAATTTCTGTCCTGCCACTGCCAGAGTGCGAATAACCTTAAAGGAATAGAAGGTATCCCTTCGTGCGTAACACACATAGCGCCAAGGCTTGGCCCTAACGTCAGGTCTTGAACGCGCATAGTTCCATCTGCAGTAATTAGGCCTCAAGATAGGGGAGCGGGTAAATCGACGCCCGGGCGTCTGGTAAATCGACGCCCCCCCCCCTCGCCTAATTGATGGTCCGAGCTTTAGGTGCATAGACTAGGAACACTAAAACCACTACTACTACCACTCCCGCGTCCGTATCTAGCTAGAATCGTATATAAAACACACATAGATCGAGCATTAATACACTAAGCATTCAGGCTATATTCCAGTGTTCTCGCGATGCTATTAAGATATCTATAGCTAGCAGGGTGTGGGCGATAAGCTGGACGAGTGCGCCCGTGGATTTTGGTGGGGTTCGGGTGCCGGGGCCTCAAGTGGTGGCCTCCTACCCACGTGACCCATCCGCTCCTACCCCGACGGGACCACCCCGGCCCGCACATCACGGGGTCGGGGGCTCGCACTTGTAACGCCCCTGCGGACGGAGTTTCTGTGAGACTTGATTACTCACCTAAAAACGTACTTACTAACGTGATTTTTTTTTTAAAAAAAAATACTCCTTTAATAGTAATAAACAAATTTATAAATAGACAACAGGGGGTTACCGTGCTTTTGAATGCGTAGTATTAAGAGAAAAGTAGAGTAGTTACGGATAACGCACCTAAAGCTCGGACTATTAATTAGGCGAGGGGGGGGGGCGTCGATTTACTAGACGCCCGGGCGTTAATTTACCCGCTGCCTTAAGATAGCTATTTATAAAACCATACCTAGAAACTTCGTAAATCGATAATTTACTATAAGTAATAGGGTAGCTTAAACTAATATCTTCGACTAGTTTAATAATTCTATAACTTTAGTAATTTCTATCTAAGGAAAATTAGAAGTATATTATATATACTAGTTACGAGATAAGGTGTATTAATACTTGGTACGTCCTAATTAGTATGGTGGCCGTTAGCAACCCTCTAGCGCAAAATAGCTAAAACGTAAAATCGACTTTTAGCGATTTTACCCCCCTTGTAGAACTAATTCTACCGTGTACTTAACGGTTTATTAGGTAGTACTAGGTGCTAAGACCTCGGCTGAGACCTGGCGCCGCGCCCTAGGCCCGATTAGGAAATCACGTGATCCCCTACCACCCCTCTAAGTACGTACCCTCGCGATACCCTTACTTCCTCCCTATATAACAACACTACTATAATCGCGACTATAGTCGCGGAACGCCCTTTTTTCGTCTTCTAAATAGCTTTAATTACGTAATTATACCTTAGAAGTTTACCTAGCCTAATAGTAATATTATAGTAGGATAGGATTAGAATAAGTTAAAGTCGTACTTTAAAGAGTAAGTACCTCTATTTATTATATCTAAACCTTACTTTTCTACTACTCTACCCTACTACTCTAGGACTCTCTAGAGGCTCTCGAAAGCTCTAAAAACACTCGAATTATATATACTAATTAATATCTCTTATTTAGATTACGATTATAAGCCTAGCGTATACGCTAGAATAGTAAACGCTCTTCTAATAGTCTCTTAGTATACGACGATCTAGACCCTACTAAGCGTTTATAGTATATCTATAATATACTTTTTATTACTAAATTATATACTAATACCTATTTTTAGATATAATATATTTTAAATAAATATAAACAACGTTACCTAGTAAGCTAATAGTACTACTAAATACTATTCTTATTATCGTAGCTATATTATAATAATTAACCCTATAAGCTAATTACCTCTAAATTTCAGAGGCTTTTTACTAACTTTTAGTAGATAGAGACCTATAATAATACACTTTTAAAGGAGAACGTCTTATAGTATAGTTATAATTATAAGTAGGCTTTTCTTAAGGCTTATCTCGTATAATAAGGATTCCTAGGTAGAGTAAGTACCTTTTCCCTCTAAATTTTAAAGGCTTTTTACTAACTTTAAAAGAATCTTAATAATATACTAAATAGACTCGCGAAGGACTATTATAATATGATTTTATTATTATTAAAAGATTAATTTAGGCCTAATTTTAAGGTAGAGATACTCCTTAGTACAAAAGAGCGTTCGAATACTATATTTAATACTTAGGATAATAGTAAGTTACCTAATTTAGTAATTTAAGGCTATTTAGAGATAGTTATTTAGGTATATAAGAACTTTTCGTAGTATTAATAACTTAACGATTTAATAACTTTACTAGCGCTTAAGATACCTACTTTATATTTAATAGCTTTTTAAATTTAGAGGCTTTTCCTACTTATATATAAGACTTTATTTATATAATTAATTTATAAGAAGTATAAGTAGAGTAGAGTTATATCTATTAACTTATTAAATATAGGTAG
>LT855416.1:2240492-2251824 GCA_900184765.1 Hymenoscyphus fraxineus
CTCGGTTTCGTTTTGGTACTTTCCTAATTGCACTCTCAGACCTCCTGGAGTGGATGTGAGTTAATAGGCACTCCGGAGGTTTAGAGCCAGTAGGAGTACTGGATATTAGACCCTGGTCTGTTAGATCCAGAGTCTCCGAAGTATCTTGTCATCCAAAAGCTCCAGATTTAGCCCTGTAGCAAGTGATCTACGTCTGCTTTTTAGATTTCTAGCTTGGCAAAATAAGGGGTGGATTCTTTGCTGTCCAGTTAGGAAGCGTAAAATAAGGAAAAGTGGAAATAAAAGAGAAAATAACTAGGTGGGAGTACGGATTTAACGCGAATAAAGCACGTACTATAGTGCACCCTGTAGTACATCGTTACTCATATCCACTTACTGGTGGTCTGAGAGTGCAATTAGGAAAGTACCAAAACGAAACCGAGTAGGAGTGGCGGGGAGAACCTTGGAGGGGAAATACCATACACTGGTCGCTTGCAGTCAGGAAAAGCAAGTGCGCCGCGGAAGTAAGTACGCCGTCCCGCGAGTTTTACTTTATTTGTAGTCAGTCTTTGAGCTATAGACTTCTATATAGGCTCAAAATAAAGCTATTAACTAGCTCTATAATACAATACTATATAAGCTAAATACAACTATAGTATATTAAGAAAATATTAATAGTAAAGGAGAGATAACCTCGAAGGTACAAAGTACGTCTTTTAAGGCACTTTATAAGGGCGCGTACAGGCTACACCCTACCTAACCAAAATTTAACCTAGGTATATGAATACTAAAAACTCGTCTATATCGTACGTAAAGTATATTTAAAAGACATATCCTTTTTAGATAGGATAGTACTAAGTTAGATCTCTAAATCTATTAACTTTTTATATCTTTCGGATAAGTAGAAGTAGCGCTATATAGGTAGAAAGAGCCATGTACGCGCGCGACACGGCGCACTTGCTTCTCCTGACTACAAGCGACAGCGCAGTAGAAAGACGCACTGACTATTAAGAGTGAGTTTACAGGGCTAAAGGCCATTGAAGTCGTGACGAGATCGAACGGAGGCCATTGAACTCGTATATTCAAACTCTAGCCTCTAGGGCATGAGAGTGAATTTAATAAGTTGGCGAGATCACTTTTCAGGCCACTCAGAGAGCGGCTCCCTACGTGATAGCGTTGCTGAAAGTAAGAGTTGAGGACATTGCTCTCCGTCTTTTGTCGCCAAGTAGGGTAGTGAAAACGGAAGAAGAGTAATGTCACAAGCTCTAACCACACCAGTTCCATGTTGGTAGCCTGTTGGTACCAACATGGTAGTTCACGAAGGTTCTGCTAATAACTGCTTTGCAAGCTTAGGTGACCTTCCCAAACTGCACAGTAAAATCCTGTCTGTCAATACTGAGTAGAAATTCTCGTATTAAACGATTGACGATCGACGAAGAATTCCAAAGGGGTACTTGATTTTTGGGGAAAATGGAGTAGGGGACAAAGGGGCCGGATTACTTATAGATACAACGAGAATATCCTCATAGTAAGTTACTTCGAATGGATGACAATAGGGTCGTATAAAAATGTGACTGAGTGGCCTACTTCTTGTCACTGAGTAAGTACTAGTTTTGCACTTGAGAAATGTTAGGAATAAGGCTATGATCACTTTGTCAAGTGGCGGATTTGTATATCTAAGGATAAAAATGAGGATATTTTAGTGCAAACCCGCCTTAAACTCGGACCAAGAAAGCCAAGAATCTCTTTAAAGCGGGGATATCCTTAGTCTAAACTGTAGAAGTTCGCGGCCGAAACTTTAAACATTTTCCCGGGCAAATCCTTAGGTAAGTGTCTTACTGCAAGACGTTGAATACATTGGAGTCTCACAGAGGAGTCACTCTACACTTTCATGTTATGCTTCGGTACCGATTTTTGGCGAAGCTAGCTAACCATAAACCTAGATCTGGGCGTTATTGACTTTGGTTAAATGTTAACCCCCTGCGTAAGGATTATTTAGCGTCAAAAGTTCCTTTTACCGCCTGTTCGAATTTAAATCCGAGAAAATCACGCAGGAAAATTGTTGCTGACTGTATTAACAAACCAAAATACCGTCCCAACTCGAAGGGAGCAAACTTTTCCATAAATGCCGAGTAGGAATTTCTGTAGCAACTATTAAGTGAGTTAACGCCAGTGTGAAATTCTAAAACGGCACTCGAGGAATCCTTTTTGTATTGACAGCTACGCAGAGTCTCGATAATTTGAAAGTCTCGGCGCATACAGAGTCATACGGAAAATGTCTTCTGCTGGGAAGCTATCCGAGATTCATGGACGAAAGCTCGCTAGACCTCTCAAACCCTTACACGACATTTTGACAGCGCCAGCAACTACAAATGGTTCCAAGATTGCTGTTGTCTGCATGCATCAGCCAGCGAACCTCTATTCAAATGTTGTCAAGGGCAAAATAACAGCTGATTATCTTCGATGGACTTTTAACGAGATCATCCATGTCAGCCATTTGATGGCAATTGCTTTGGCAGAAAGCGGCATTCGACCTGGTATGACAATTGCGGCGTTTGTTGAGAACAGCATTGAAGCTCAGATTCTTTTTCGAGCCAGCTTGGAATTGAATTGTCAAATTGCTCTTCTCAACCCAAAATCCACAAGCAATCCTCGAGAGCTCGTCCATCTTTTTGAGGTCTTACAGCCTGGGGCGGTTATGGTGCCGAACCTGAGTATTGCAAAAATATTGGAAGAAGTTCTACCGGAAGCTGTAAAAGGCGCTTCATTGAAGCTTGTCTGTGCCATCAATGAGCGTTCTGGAGAGTGGCAGAATTTCGGTTCTTTCTTGGAAGGAGGTTCAGGGTCCGCTCAAAGTTTAGATGGTCTCAAAATTGAGCGGAAACCAGAAGACGTAATTGTCATTTTATTCACGAGTGGGACTACAAGTCTTCCAAAAGGAGTACCGCATTCCAATAGCTCTTTGACTTCAATACTTTTGAGCAACGTCCAGGCTGCTGAGCTGGTTGAAACAAGTATTTCTGTCAGCCACAGTCCTTTCTACCACAGTAAGTGTATACATATCCCGGCAATTATATGGTGCTTGACAGCTCACTTCTTATCCAAAAGTGTTTGGATTAGTCTCTTCAGTGTACCTCAACGTCCGGGGATGCACCATGGTATATCCTGCGGCATCGTTCGATGCAAAATCTTCACTAAAAGCCATTTCGCTAGAGGGTTCCAATACGTTTGCTTCAGTACCTGCGATGAATTCAGCTTTACTCAATCACCAGGATTTTGAGAATAAAGGCACTATCGACCACATCATTCTCGGGACGATAGCTGTAACCCCGGAATTTCTGAGAAAAGTAGCCTCGGATTTTGGTGCAAAGCGCACATCTGATGCCTATGGACTGACAGAGACCGGAGGAATTTGGTTCCACATGCCAGGTACAGATCCGAAGGCAACATATCCGGTCCCGGAGATGATGTTGAGAGTCTGTGACCCAGAAACGAATGAAGTTCTTCAGAGAGGAGTTCCTGGAGAGTTACACTGCGGTGGAACTGCCGTTACCTCTCATTATTTATTGAGCAAACAACAAGGTGAAGACCCAAATAAAGTGTTCTATGATGATGCATTGGGTCATTGGATGCGAACGGGAGACCAAGGCGTAATGGCTGAGAATGGCGAGATCAGAGTCATTGGTCGGTACAAAGAATTGATAAAACGTGGTGGAGAGAATCTATCTCCCAGATTGATTGAGGTTGTGCTTGCTGAAGACTTTGGAGTGGTGGCTGAAGTTATTGGTGTTCCGGACGAAATTGCTGGCGAGGTGCCAGTGGCAATCGTGAAGGGAAATGCAGGTCAAAAACACGATCTGTCTCTTGTCCGAGGCAAGCTTATCGAAAAGCTCGGTCATTTGTTTGCTTTAGAGGACATTATACCTGTGGAAAGTCTTGGGCTTGAGGACTTTCCGAGAACACATTCCGGTAAGACCAAGAAGAATGTTCTTAAGGAGAAGGCGATTGAGTTTCTCCAAAACAGTAAGCCCGATGATGAGGTTTACGGCAATATCACGAATCAAGTCGAAGCTGAGACACTGACAGCACTTTGGTGCAAGCATCTCGGTGTGAGCCGTAGCAATCTCCATCCACAAAAAAACATCCACGAGTTTGCTGACAGCCTTACCCTGACGAGGTTCTCGGGTATATTACGCAGAACCACCGGGCACTCTTTGAGCTTGCAAGACCTCTTGGATAATCCTACAATTGAGCAGCAAGTCCGAATTCTTTCATCTCGAAAGATTGGTCAAGACAACATCATCTATTCTCAGATGGTAGTGAAGCATGCTGGTCCACCTACAAGTGATGATATGGTACATGCCATAGGCGACGAAAGTATTCTGAAGAAAACAAAAGCGCTTAGCGAAGAGATACTTAAGCCACGTGGGCTGTCTTGGGACGATGTGGAAGATGTTATCCCGATGCATGGGGCATTACAGCGCTTGCTGGAAAAGCGTAGACCACAGAGCAACAATCACAGACATACCTGGCTCTGCCGTGGTAAAACCACGAAACAATTGGAAGAAGCCCTCAAAGAAGCTTTGACACGCCACAGTATTCTCCGAGCCATGGTTATAGTATTTCAAAACAAGGCAATGCACTTGACAATTCGTCCCTCGCAAAAGTTGTTCGATTTATCCTTCACACACATGTCGTCTGTGAAGAATGCAGAAGAGCTGTGGAAGCAATGCTACAACAATACAGAACTTGATTGGGCCGCAGACCCTGGACCTCTGTTTAGGGCAACGATTACTCATGTTGAGGAAGAAAATTGTGCTGGATTGGTGTATATGGTACAGCACTCTAACTATGATGCAATTTCATTTGAGATGTTCTTGGAAGATCTTGATACACTTCTCGTCGACCCAAAGGCGCTTTCCACACCAAGAGCACCGTATAAAGCATGGGCAGACAGCTACTATAACCTGCGTCACTCGGAAGCAGCACAAAGATCTGTCAAATGGCACGTCAACCGCTTGCAGGGAGTGGCCAAACACCGAAATGCTCTTTTCCCGGAGCAGAGAGCACCGGAGTGGTTCAAAGGTCACTCTGAAGGATGGGTCACATCGTTGAAAGGCCCATTGGGTTCACCTCGTAAGGCACTTGATGGAGGTGCTAGAGATGGTGCTATTGGCATGGCTCAGCGAGTGCGCCTCCATGATACCCAAGCTTTGAAAGTGGAGCATGGAATTGATGTACCGCAGATTGTGAAGGCAGGGCTTGCAATAATGATTACTCGACGAACCAAAGCCGGGGTAGCTCTGTTTGGACAGTATCAGGCCTCAAGATCGTGGGCATTCTTGCCAGATTGGCAGGCGAAGGCGTTTCCAGATGTGATGAATGTTGATGGACCAACTCTGCAAACTACCGCAGTGATTGCCGATGTGGAAAGCGCCGACACAGTGGGCACTTTACTCACAAAATTACAAGAAGAGCAGGAAGGCCTGAACACCCATACCCACGTTCCCTATGATCAGCTTATTGAGCGACTGAACGATGGTGGCAACAAGAGTGGCGAAGTAATGGTCGAGATCATGCGACGACAGATTTTCAACTGGCTACCTGGAGGCCTATCTACAGAGTACAAATGCCTTCAAAATGTGCAGACAATAAGCCGGACAGATGTTGGACTATTGTGGAATTGTAAGATGTTAGATGAGGACACTTTACAGGTTCATCTCTCTTGGGACGATGCGCAGCTTGGTGGCTCCGAAGCGGATGAAATTTTGGAAGAGCTTCTAGAAATCACTGAGAAATTGTCAAAGTTGGAAAACTGGAAAAGATCAATCGAAAATTTAGAATAGTTGACGGCAATGGTACGCCCGGTTTGCGTAGTTAGGGGAAATCTAAAAAGCAATGCAGAATAAATTCGTGGTCCTATGCAAAAGCTCGCAGTTCAGATGCCCACATTTTGACGGCACATCGCTCTCGCAAGCCCAAAAGTTGAAGTTTAAACAAGATAAATGATTTGCCAACCCTCACTTTCGTCACTTCTCTCGGCTATTGTCAAGAAGATTTACTATTTATAACACCGAAGCTAGAACGTTTGAATGTAAGAGCCCAGAAGTCTACAGTAACACTCAAAGCGTAGTATACCCAGGCAAGGAACTCTTTGCTCACGTCTTTCCCTCGCAATTTACACGACTTGTTACCGTGGGCCAAACCCCACAAGACCATAGAGGCATTGCGCTTGTTAGGTATTCTGATTCAATGGTAGTCTGGTCTTGAAATAAGATATTATATCAAAGAGAAGAAATTCATAAGAATTCTTAGAAACCATTGTGATTATACTAACACTACGTATCGAGTTCTATTTTATACTAGCGATCTTTAGCGTGGGTGTGCAGAAGTATTTTCGTTGTGATACGAGAGCCCAAATTTCAGGAATTGTTCTACCTAATAAGTCTTCGTAACACGCTCGCAGTATTCTAGGCTTAATACTCCAAAATTGCCAAAGTAGGATATGTATATACAAACCCCCCACAGTAATAAGAACTCCGAGGAACACCCGAACATCTAAGAAACAAGAGAACCCACGATATAAAGAACCAAAATCACGTTCTAAGAGGTAATCAACCCGTTAATATCACATTTCGATAGCAATCCCATGCTATGCAAAAAAGGGGCAAAAAAGAAATAAGATACATACAACAGCAGGTATTCGCTGGTGGTCACCCACCCAACTACTAATCTGCCGATCTGAGGCTTGTGTATGGCAGAGCGGACGGGATGCCCAATTCTCCTCAGTCTATNTGTGGCTTCTTTGGAAACAAGATGTCGGAAGGAGAAGGAGGGGCTCTCAGCTTATGGCTACTAAAACACAGTGAAGGATTTTCGTAATGAAAAGATGTAGAATTCTTCTGATTTGATTTATCTTACTCTAGTAAACCGTGCTTATAATCGTCTTATAAGTTCTAGCTATCTTACCTAGAATTCTAAGGGACCTATGTGTTTAGTAGGCTATGGTGAGGGGATAGGAGAGCAAACTAGTAACAGTCCGCAAAATCACAAAAATTAGAAGACCACACTGAACTTCAAAATTTCCACGTCACATGATTTCCTTAATAAGGGGGATTACATAGGAACCAAAAACTTGACCATTGTCTATCCATAGCGCGAAGTCCTACCAATCTTCACTATGGTCATCCAGCGGCCAGTTCTCAAGAAATTCCTTCTTCGACACATCATCCAACGCAGCAACACATTCCGCCTTTACACTTTCATTCTCTTCAAGAGCGTCTTCATATCTCTCATTCGAAGTCCAACCATCAATACTGACCCCAATACGATCACGGGCTTTTTCCATCTGTACATCGATATGATATTGCTCGGCTTCCATACTTAAACACTTTGCTACTTCCTCATCTGAAAAGTCTATCGGGCAAACAGGGGAGATTCCACCCACAGAGGTGCTTGTGGTAAGCATTGACCAGTTTTGAATTGCACGAATCAACTCTGCTTTCAGCGTGATGTTGTCACCCTCCCATGGCGCGCTCGCGTACTGTTGAAGCTTCTGTATTGACATGGTTGATTCTGGTTTGAGGGCGTCATAATGAGGCCTGTTGTGTTTTGCCGTGGCGACGATATAATAGAAATGGAGCTGTCTTTTTCGAAACTGCTCTAAAGCTCCCTCTTGATCTGCAGCACTCATTTGGTCGAAGGATTCAGGGAGCGTTGGCTTTTTGAGACTACGTGAAACCTCGTCTCCAAAGTTCTGAAATGAACTAGGAATTCCGGATTGGAGTACTAGTGGCAATATAGATGCGTGTTGCCAATCTATGACGCCCGTAATGGTGAAGTCATCGGAGACAAAGATGTTGTGAGGGTTGAGATCTGGGTGACGAAGGGTTGGTCGGAGCAAAAAACTCGATCCGTCTGGAACAAGATAAGGAGAAATCTGAAGGTATCTCTCAATGCTTGCCATGTGATCCGCGGGGAAAACCTTTTTATAGTCGTAGAGATCTCTATGTTCAACTGATCGAGGAAGACGCGGACGAGCTTGACTTTTGAGCCAAGCAAGCTCTTTCACTGCTCCAGCTGTAAATACATCAGCTGGTTCTGTGACTACTCAAATAGTTAGTTATATCGAGCGAAGAGGTGGAAATAATCAATGGTCATATTTACAAGGACCACGGGGAACTGCGAGTTCTCCCCTGCCACCATACCACCATTTCTGTGCCACATCCGGTCCAATGCAGAATTTTCCGGGTGAGAGATCACCACCTGAGAGTTCTGCGCTTTTAACGTCAGCTCCCAGATCACTTTTGTGATATATACTTCCACTTGCAGGGAAGGGTATTGAAAACAATTTCGACTCCAGCTTCCCTATTTGTGAGAGAACCTTCAACAGCTCTTTCTCTGACAGGCCATACCAGATATCCCCAAGATCACGGCCGACCACCTTTTCCATAATCATATACTCAGAACCAACAGCATTGTCGCTTGTAGCTGAGTAGCCTAGGATCCTTGGGGCAGGTACACCATATGACCTGACGAGATTGATGGTAGCCACTTCACTAGCAACTGTGAGGTGTTTCGGGTATGTTGAGGGATAGGGAAGCCTGGCAATCACAGATATGCCATCGATAGTTATCTCAAATGCTCTGTTAAATCCTCCTTCAGCGAGTTTCGAGAATTTATGAATCTGTGTAACATCTTTTTGGACGGCAGCCGCGGCAGCTTTCTTGAGCTCATTGACATCGAACTTCTTGACCCGCTCTTTGAGGCGTAGAGATTCGTTGTAGCTATCATTTGCAATAATGATTAACGGGTCACAGCAACATTGTGGGTGAAATTACATCCATCTCCCAGAGGTATAATTGAAAAGGTCTGAGTCGGCATCCATTTCCGGGTTGAGGGACTTTTGACGTACAGAAGTAGTCCCAAGACGTCTGAAGACCCGGAAACCTAGCGATACACATGGTCGAAATGCCTTGCGCAAGGCATGGGAACCATACATCAAGAAGACAATTCTTGGTTGTGGATGAGCGCGCAGTACAATCGCGGGAGGTGTTTGAACGTCGAACTGGGGCGGGGAAATGAAGCTCCGTTCCGGTGTGGGGGCGAAATACCAGAAACGACTGATGAAATCTGCTATGGTGAGAGTAACACATATTCTACTAAGTGTTCATTTGTCCACAATTCCTCTGATACCGCTGCAAGAAAGTGTGTTGGTGTTCGGCTATCCGGTTTACGATAAGACAAAGTCCACCAAGTACTGTACCAAACTCTAACAATGGATACCATCCTGGAACATAAGTGCTATTTTCTCCTCTTACTCCAATAATACTACATTAGGAACGGATATTCCGGCAAGGTTGACATATTACAATTTTATTTCAACGCTGCTACACCGGACACTATTTCTCCTCAAGGAATTTCCCTTATTTACTTATTTGAATCATGCATACCCATAGCTTTATCGAGACTTGAGAAATAATGGCTGTTGTATTTCTTATACATCACCTATTGAGAACTGGATAATTCTAAATCACCGATTTACTATCAATAAAAGTATGTAATGGGCTCTCCATACGACTCTTCTCTGTCATCCACTTCAAGAAGTTCTCCCACATGTTCTCGCGGCAAATGTTTGGGCAACTTTTTCCAAGTTTTCCCATTCTACCCTATTTTACCCATCAGTATCTCGAAGAACTTGTGCTAGTTTATACTTCGTTCGTGTAACTTCAGCTTTAACGTCTTGAAGGTTGATTTTTTCATATTCTTTCAAGCCTCGCCTTATAAGGTACCTAAAGACAATTTAGATTAATACTTGCGAAGAGAGTAGCAGACTTGTCCGAAAAAGCCATTACTGACTTTCTCTAAACTGGCACCTTCGCCTCAAACCATACAACTCGGAAATAGCACCAAGCCGTTTTCAGGTGAGTTAAATCCAGAGTGTCCTAAAGAACCTCGCTGCTTTTCTTATGAAAGATAAACGCCACTTCCAAGTCACCCTGGTCCAATGGTACATTTCTGAGAGCCTGAGGAGCACAAGTACAGCTAAATAGCACGATTAGGTAACTGTTCCAATTGATGGGGTCGGCTTTGATTAGACTCATACTGGAAATCGAGTTTTCAATCCTGCCTCGGGTTATTTTGGTACTGAAAGCGTCTTTCAAAAGGGTCTGAGGCTTTGGTCACATCTTTCACTATCGAATAGCATCTGCCGACATTCAAGTACTTTAGAGCAAGACTACAATTTGACGTGCCCTAAAGCGGCACACAAGAATGGCGATTTTCAATCTTGAGCCTTTCAAGGGTCATAATTAGGGTGGCTTTTCGCTTCGCTCAGAGCTCCTGTTGTATAACCACAAGAAACGGACACCAAAAATTGCTCATTCCACTTGCGACACATTAAGTATTAAGGTCCTTATCAACATCTTTCGGTGTAAAACCTTTAACATTTACCACAAAACAACTCGAAAGGATTATCTCCAGTACAAAACATCAAAGCCCTCGCCCTCCTTACAGAAAGATCTTACGCCAACTGCGTCTTGCTTATCTTGTGAACCCAGGCTCTATCAAGGGAAAAAATGTACACCTCCACGATCGCAATTGTCTTGCTCTGCGCAAACCTTGTTCGAGGCATGGATGACCAGGACTCGAGCTCTATAGTCATTAGGCTTGGCAACATAGCCTACTATGTCAGGGAAAAGCCTGAAGTATGAGCGTTACTGTCTCTATTTCCCTTCATTCAGAAGTTACTAACCAAGCTTCGTTCGAGATTTCCTAAATGCGGATCCTGGTACTAGATCTAATAGCCAGCCATTTAATGTGCCCTATGAAGGTTCAAACGAGCAAAGCTTACTAGAACAGAATGTTATTAGCCAATTATTGAATCTATATCTTAAAGCTCCTTGATAATCATCAGAGTAGGTTATTAGCAAGCCACTTTAGCGAGGAAACCCCTTAATGCTAGTTAATATAGATACTTGAAAAATCTCTCAAAGCGAATCCCTCAAACAAAAGCTACTACAGTATAAATATAGAATACCATATAATTTACATCTTCGAAATTATACATCCTTACACATATACCCAAACACCAGGGATCAAGAAACCAAACCCCTTATCACCTTTACTCCCCCAAAGACTCCACCTATTATAACACCCTCTAGCCCCTAACATTATCCTAACCTCCCCATCTCCCCATCTCCCCATCTCCCAGCTAACTTGCCTTCCCTATAAACCTAAACAACAACCCAACAATCTACCAAGAAAAAACCCCCTCACAAACCTCCTATACTCAATCCCCGTCCTCCAAGCACCCTGCCCAACCCCAACCCCAACCCCTCCTCCCTCACGCACC
>LT855416.1:2252365-2266629 GCA_900184765.1 Hymenoscyphus fraxineus
ACTCTTACAGTACCTTTCACAGTACTCGCTTAAATCCCCAAGGTCTCAGGTCAGCCACCTTCCACCTTCCACCAGCTTCCTAATATCCAGTCTCGCCAGCTGGAGGCCAGGCAACAACCCACGTACTAGGTACCTAGGTATGTATCTTACCACGCTTACCTACCTACCTACATCCCGAGATGAACCCGAGCCCGAGGACGAGGAATACCTCGGGGGGCTGAAATACTACAGTACCTACCCTGAAAAGCTCGGTAAACGAATTTCCTGATCCTCCACTTCCATCCATTCCTCTCAGATTTCTACAAATCCTCCCCAGAACCCCGAGTCAACACAATTGAATAAACACACACACACGACTTAATTTTAATTTGTTTTATTTTAGATTTTTCTTTCTATCGCCCTTTAGGTTGATCCCGAACCAACAACTTCATCTTGCCCTGGCCAATCGTATGACCCTGAGTAAGGATATCAACATCATCACTATTCTCAATCTCCACAGTGGGAATACCTTCTCTGGCCAAAGATTTATCCCACGAACGAGCATCAATTCCAAGGATCCCGCCAACATTGTTTCGGTCACCTGGGACGGAGAATTCCCGGAATGCATATCTCCACTCGTTGAGGAAGTTTCGAATAGCTTTCCCGACCTTGTCTTTACCATTCTTGCTGTGGTGACCGGTACCAGTGATTGCGTAGACGGGACGAGTTTCTTTTTGGTTCTCGAGAAGAACACGCTCAAGATATTCCACTGCCTCTTCTGGGTGGAGACCATGAAGATCCACATAGAGTTCGGCGTTCAAAGAACTGTTCTTATTGCGTTCTTCGTAGAGCTCCCTTGCGGCTTCTCGGTGAGCTTTTCTCATCAGATCGTTTTCGCTTTGACCTCGAAGACTGAGAGCTTTGGCAGCACGGGCATCATTACGATTCCAAGCTTGGGCAGCACTAAAGAACATCAGTATTGAATCGGAGCCTCCAAAATTATGATACTTTACCTTTGCAGAAACTTGTTTCTCAAGCCTCCATGCTTAATCGCATCTTGTCTGGCCTTGAGATAGGCCTTGTTGGCTCTTTCACCAGTTTCCAACCAAGGAACATGTTGAGGGCTTGGGATGGCTTGAGCAGCTACACTATTCTCACCATTGCGGATACTGGTAGTACTACCATTTCGTCCCATTTTCTTTACATCCTGTCGCATGAGACCAGGACCGGGAGATGGAGACATCTTGACCACTTCGGCCAAAGAACTGGGATGAGAGTTTTCCTTGTGACCATGACCGTGACCACCACGCTTTCCATGATGTTTCTTACCACCTTTGGTAGCAGCAACCGCACTCAAGGAAGGAAAAGCTTCGGTGTCATCGAGTGCTGGAGCGGCTGGCTCTCGAGTTTGATGCCGGCTACTAGGTCGTGATCGCTGACTCGAACCATCACTGGTGTAACCTTGCATTCCCTTAAACCCTGGCGGAGTAAAGCTTGCTCCTTGATAGTTGCTGAAAGCGTTGGCAGAGCTATAAGAATTTGGCCACTGGTCTTGCGCACCCTGAAGGGACGGAAATGCATTATAGTCTGTGAATTGGAAACCGGGGGCAGAATTTTGAAGTGGAGGAGTACTACTTTCGTCCAAAGCAAGACGATTCATAAAGTGCGAGGGATCATGAGAAAAGATACAAGTATCACCGGCTAAACAATTTCCCATGACCCAGTATCTAGATTGATGAGTATGTGGTCCAAGTATGAGAAAATAAAGAAATAACTTACTTGCATATATGGTTGCTAAGATCATGGCTGAATCTGCAGTCTGCTCTTAAGCATTGACCGGTAGACAGCCAAAATCTGCAAACTACACCACTGCGTTGCTGACCGGCAGGAGTTAGAGGACGGGGGATATTGGCAGCCATGGATTTGCCAATCAAGATGGCGGATTTGCCTTCGATATCTTGAGCAGGGACGGTAGAAGCTTCTGTAGGTTGACCTTCAATAAAGGCATTGATAGTTGCACTTAAATCATAACCATGAACCGCAAGAGCGGCCTCAATCTCTTCATCTGATTTACCAGGACCAAGGATCGATCTAAGCATATCATAAGGACTCATATCAGATTGTTGAGGCGAGATGTACTCGGCAGCAGCCGCGTTCAGAGTGGTTCCTCCACCAAGTGAAGAAGGGGTACTATTTCCGCCATCATCACCCACAAGCCAATCGACATTATCGCTGCCAAAATCTCCATAGGTTTCACGTGTAGGACTAGTATCGGTTGGAAATTCGTAGGCATTCAGATTAGGGCTGTGGGGAATTGCCGGGCTTGAGAAAGCTAGTCGAGGAGAAGGACGAGGCGAGGTAAAAGGGGATGCGGTGATAGATTTTGTTCTATTAAATGATTGTGGCATAAATCCCGGAGGGGCTAGAGGACTCACTCCCAGGCGAGGGGAAGAGGAAACGGGAGTTGAGCCTCGAGGAATCTGCCACGGAGAAGGTGATGGACGGCGCAGGACGGCATGTCGCAAGGGCGGAGGAGAAGACGGATGGACCGTTGCTTCACGGTGTCTCCATAAAACATCTAGTACGGCATTTTCCAAAGCGGTGCCCTCGAATGTTGTCTCCTTTTTCAGCAGCTCCTCCAACTTGTCTGTTCTCTCCTCGTCGTCGAGGGCGGCGTCCTGCAGGAGCGGCAGGCAGAGCTCATAAGTAGCGTCCGACACCATTGTGAGAGAGTTGAGGTCTGGTGTTAAAAAGGCGGTCTTCTATTTCGCTGATATGATGAAATACTGGGAAAGGTGAAGGAGGACAGGCGGAATCCGCAGTTCCTTTTATAGAAGGCCGGGGCCAGTTGGGGGTGAGTGTGGTTGTGGGTGTGGGTGTGGGCGTGAATGTGGTTGTTGGCGTGAAGCTCGTCAACGTGGATTCGGGGGTGAAGAAAGGAAGGGGTAGCTGATGCTGATATGCAATAAGCAAACGGCGTAAAACGGCAACGAGCCTGCGGTGAAGGGGAAGGGCGAGGGACCAATAATGAGGTTGTAGCTGTAATACGAAGACGACCAGGGAGAAAAGGCCCCAGGCACTTTACACTGTCGAAGCAGAATCCAAGTCCAGGTTCAAGTCCAGCATGATGAGAGCAGATGCAAATGCGAGAGAGGAGTTGAAAAGGAGACGTCGAGCAAGTGAAGGCACAAGTACCGTACGGAGTACCAGTAATGAAAGGCGCCGATGCAGGGTGGAGATCCGAGATGGACGTGTATACCCCGGGGTCGGGGAATTCAGCTAGAGCTAGGGGCTAGGGGCTAGGGGCTAGGGGAGGAGCTAGAGGCTAGAGCGTAAAGGCGTATAGCGTATATAGAGCCTATATACGACTTAACGAGAACCTAGAAGGCCGCACTCGGCAGAGGTCCTGGCGTGGGTTACTGGACTGGTCCTGGCGTGGTCGTCGTTTGGTTTCCCGATCTGCTTGGGTCTACGAAGTACGAGGATGAGCTAACGGTCGGTCCTCACTCTACTAGCTGGTGCTAGGTACTTGGTAGACAAATGTGGGGAGATAACTCATCGGCCACCAATCAGAATTCCGGACATAGCCAAGCAGTAGAGAGCAGCTCCACGAAGTACCGTATAGGTATCTAGATCGCTATCTCTCTAGGGAGTGAGAGATCATTCTCACAATTCCACTGAATGACTCGGGGCGGCCGACGAGTTCACGTTCATCAAGGTAACGCAGTTACGCAGCTCGATTATCTCACCAACGACGATACCCAGGAAGTTGGTGCTCGAGAGTGCTCCAGAGTGTTCAGATCTAAATATAAGTAGATCGGTACCTCCTTTGGGTTCCTGCGTAGCATTACCTAGGTAATCATGGTTGCATCGGCCGCAGCTGGACAAGGAAAGCCTCAGGTTCAGGTCGTCAGGTCGTCAGGTACGTAATCCATCATCCATCCAGACATGTGCTCGACATATGATACGAAGTATGCTACTGCACCTCTGCATATCCCGTCTCCCGTCTATTTTGAGCTGCAGATATGGGATATGGCTGAGGCTGAGTTCGCATCTAGTAACAGTCTAGTGCCTAACAGTCACTAGGTACTCGGTACCAAAGTAGAACTCAAAGCTCTACCACTACCAGTAGATAACAATTCGAAGCATCCAAGATTCTTGTCTACTTGTATATATTATTATAGTACCGGCTGCTATTCAGATAGAAGGTGTAGTAGAGATAGAATGACGCATTTAATCCCGAGATATGCCAGTGAATACCGTACTTCGTAGATATCCAAAACTGGAGTTACTGAACGGAGGAGCCTCCTAACACTCGGCCCCCTCATCGGAGGATCGGGGAGAATATCGCCTCCCCACGTCACTTTTAGATGTACGGAGGCACTCGAGATATCCGATCAGTTGGATAACCTGGAACTCCATGAATCCAATAATTGCTTTTGCAAACACTACCATCTCCAACAAACCGTTGCCATCAGTTGTGGTCTGAAAAGTGCCTGGTACTCCGTACACAAGATATCAGTCTTGCTACCCAAACTCCACTGTGCCACTCCTGAGTCCTGTCATCACCTCGAGTTTCAAATGTCCATCACTCAGCACGTCCATCGACATCAAACTGCACACATCGCAACATATCCACCCTCACCACAACCACATCCCTTCCCACATCAACCAAAAGAGCTTTGCCATGCCATGAGGTAACCTCAAATCTCCGAGAATTAAACACCAATCGCGCCCGGAAAGTCTACCAGACGATCCCTCACCCATCCGAATAGCCTCGCTTTCCTCCCAAAAGATGTCAGTAGACTACAATTCCACGGCAAAGGCCCTCGCCTTACCCATATCGCCCTCTTCCTCTCCCTCGCCAGAACGAGACGACATAAGACCTCCCTGGTCCCGCCGAATTTCAACCAACGCCCGCCGATCAACCAACTCTCCGTACAGCCAACAGAACCGCGTAGGTTCCCTCCAAGAACAAATCATCCACAACGGTACCAAGATCCTCAAACGAGTCTGGAAGTCCTTCAAAGAACTATCACCCATCCAGCAAGTCCTCGCAGTAATCCTGCTGGTCGTCATAAACGTCTTCACCATCCTATTCATAATCTACAATGAAGCCATCTTCCACGCCTTCGCACCCTACGCAAAGAAATGGAAGGATCTCCCGGGGGGCTGGCTAATCCTCTGGTTCATAACCTTCTTCTGCGCCTTTCCGCCCCTCATAGGATACAGCACTTCCCTGACGGTCTCCGGCTTCGTCTACGGCTTTCCAAACGGCTGGTTTATAGTAGCAACCGCCTCGGTAGCCGGGTCACTATGCTCCTTCGTCGCCTCGCGGACCATCTTCTCCTCCTATGTCCAGAGATTAGTAGGACAAGACAAGCGCTTCGAAGCGCTCGCCCTGACACTCAAACACGACGGCATCAAGATCCTCTGTATGATCCGTCTCTGTCCCTTACCATACAGTCTCAGCAACGCAGCCATCTCGACCTTCCCAACCGTCCACCCACTATCCTTCGCGCTCGCCACCGCGCTCACAAGTCCCAAACTACTCATCCACGTCTTCATCGGCTCCCGTCTCCAAGTCATCGCCGAAACAGGCGAGAAAATGAGCCCCGGCACCAAAGCCATAAACTACGCATCCATGATCATAGGCGGAATGCTCGGCGCAGCCGTAGGATACATAATCTACAACCGCACCATCCAACGCGCGAAAGAACTCGAAATCGAAGAACTAGAAGCAGGGAGGAGAGAAGGTTCCGTGCCCGCGACGACGGGGAGGATCTACAGCGATGGAGAAGGCGATGAGCTGGACGCCGCAGCTCTGATGAATGATGATGATATCTCATTATGGGATTCGGCGGAGGGCTTTGGAAGTAGCGCCCACCGAGACCCCAATGCGCCGGGGTACCAGGATGAATTCACGGATGACGACGATGTGTTCACCAGCGGGGACCTCGACGACCCCGCATCCAAGAAGACATCCGGAGATGTCTGATTACGAGCGCGGACGATTTCATTTCTTATATCAATCTTTAGAGTTGGGTTTTTGCTTCTTGGTTTTGGTTTTGGTTCTGGTTTGGTTTGGTTTGGTCTATCCACGGTTCTTTCCTTCCTCATATTTCTTTTGGGAATTACAGGCATTAGGATATACGGCCTGGTCTGGTTTGGTTTCGTCTGGTCTGGTCTGGTCTGGTGCGGTCCGGTCCGGCTCTTTCGGCCTGGTTCTGGTTTGGTTATGGGTTAGGTTCATCTGCGGTACCGTTGGATCTGGCGTTTCTCGGTGCAAAAAAGGGAAAGGGGAAAGGGGAAAGGGGAAAGGGGAAAGGGGAAAGGGGAAAGGGNNGTAGAATGGTAGAGGGTAGATGGTTGAGGCAAGAGATGAGATGAGAAGACGTGACGTGATGAAGTTACATGTTTAGAACTACCTACGTACGAGTACTTGACGGGAAATGGAGATGGAGATGGAAAGGTGGAATATGGATATATATGAACCTAACCCTTTACGAATTTTCTTGTCTTTTCTGTGCTACGTGAATCTAAATTCATGGGAGACTTCTTCTTGATAAAATGACCTCTAGAGATTAGATCGTAAGATATTGGATATAACAAGGTGAAAGAGGATAACTATTCCGCCCAGTAAGGAACGGTCACAACACCATCGGAGGACGATGAATCCAAAGGATCACACCACAATATCCAAGGCAATACACCTAGAACCCCATATTTCACACCTAAGAACTTCAAATTCTCTATTTCTCCACCATCAACTACCAACTCCTCATATCTCGTAACAAGCCATAAACTCCCGCTCTCCCAACCAGAAAGGCATATAATAAAATGAAGAAAAAACGCCATCAGAACGCTCCTTCAACTCCCCCATCCAGTTCAACCAGTTCAACCAGTTCAACCAAAACCGGAACCTAACCTAACCCAATCCAATCCAAAAACCCAAATGCTATCGCTAAGCTATTTCAAAAAAGCAATCGCCTCACCTCTTCTATCGTTACATATGCTTGTACTGTTGCATAAACGCCAACGCCTGCTCCATCGGATAACCAATGAAGACGGGACCTGTAAAAATCATTTGTGGCACGCCTGCATTGTTGCCATTTTGAGCCATGGCAGGAGGCTGAATGAACGCCGGTTGAGCATGGGTGGCATATTGTGGAGAGTTCATGCGTGGGGGAGGAGTTCTCATACTCGGTGAAGACGTTTCCATATGAGACTGTCCCTGTTTACTTTGCTGTCCTTGAGGAAATGGGCATTTTCCAATAGGCCGCTCTTCAGGCTGGCTGAAATGAGAAACATCGGACTCCACCTTGACTCTCACCTCCTTCTGCCCGTGACCAAATGGACACTTGCCTGTAGGTTTGGGTATATGCTCAGCCGATACAGGAGCCGCAGGTGGAGATGCAGGTCTCTGTTCTTCAGAAGGAGGATCGAACATCGGTACTGAAATTCCCCAAGGTCGACTGGGGGATTCGCCAACTCGTACTGGTTTCATAGTCCTGTCATAACGGCTTGCCCTATCATCCTCGTCATCTTGTCTTTGCTCTTCGTCATCTTCGTCTTGGCCTATACCATCAGCACTGACAGTAGTCGCCCAGTTCTCCACTCGTTCATTGTATGTTCTTTCAAGCTCTTCTTCCTCATTTTCGGCGTCGGTAGGCAGCATACGCTTATGCGTTTGGCCCAGGCCCTGTATCATGCTAACCAGATTGCCATATTTGGCATCCAACTGACGAATATCATGTTCGTTCCTCTGATAACGCTTGACACAAACTTCATGACTCCGAGGAATCTCGTGCTTATGTGTTTCAAAGTATCTGGCGACCTCTTCTGGAGAGTGCTGATCTAAATAACGAATGGGACATTTCGCTGCAGAGCCGGTTGCTGACGGCGGAGGTGATGCCCTTGTTTCAGCATACATAGCGGCACAAATTGGATCAGCGGATTGATGTGGTGTAGTGTCTTTTCCCTCAACCGCTGTAGGGCTAAGTAGAGTTTGAGATCCCATTGTGCTACCAACTTTGGGGCTTGCTGGGCGAGTGAAAGGACACGATAAGGAGCCCTTTTTGCCAGGGACTGTAAAGTCTTGCTCGAGTACTGTTGACAACGAGGTCCGGCGAGCGGACAATCTCATGTTACTTCTACTGCTCGCCGCGGATATACTTGTAGATCCGGTAGACTTCCCGCTCAAGGCCGCAAGCCGCTGTGCTGCTTTTCTTCCGTCGCGTATAGCTTCTGCTGTCTGCTGCTTGGAGGATGGTTTGGTTCGGAGGGGTAGTGGAACAAACCCTGCTCGATCCGGACTCGTCACTTGGAATTCGTGTGGAAGTTGAAGCTTCGCCAAAGTGTCTGCGATGCCCGGATCTGATGGCGCGTATTTGTCCGCTAGGACCTGGTACTGTGAAAAGCTTGTTAGTCTCGAAGACGCGACAAGTCGAATGCGAACGAGTGAAAATGTGCCACCAAAGGGAAAAGTTCAGGATACATGTAATTGTTATCGGTCGTCGCTGCTATGCAGCTCTCGATCTAGAGCTAAAGTTTCTCATCATGAAAGTTGTGGTAGGAAGGAGGAAGCAAAATGTAGCGCGGCGCTTACCTCCGAATGGGCATATGAAAGCTTGTGCTGAAGGATCGTATTGCGGTCACTCAAGAGCTGTACTTCGTCTGCGAGAGTGTTAAAATTAGCTATTAAGTCTTTCGTGAGCTCCTCATATTCGAGGTCGTTCATATTGTATTGTTGAAAAGAAAAATGACAAGTGGGTGGTGGTATGTTTAGTAGAGGAAGTTGCACCTTGTTTTGTGCTTCAAAATCAGTCCACTAGCGCCGTCTGACAAATTAGCTTTCGCCCCGCTGGGATCCGACCCACCTAATTTGCACGTGATTCATACCTGCATCAAGGTCGTTTAAAGATATCATTTACCATAAACGTACTAATTCAAGTACGTGATATTAGCTAGCAATTCTTAGGATAGTTTCTTTCTCCTTAGGACCATCCTTAGGAGTTCTATAACAAATAATAAACTCTCTTCTAAGCACTCCAAGCGCTCAATAAAGAATACAAAGGTTCAAGGCACCATAGATTCACGAATCTATTGGATCAGATGATCTGAGATCGTCTCAAGGGGGTTAGAAAAAACTGAAGTTCTTCAGGCGGGTAGTAATGCAGCTTATGTTTGCTCACCTTGCTAAGCGAGTTCGTCGAAAAACAAGAAACCAGAAAAGCGGTCACGGTTTTTACAGCCACATTATCTTTGCATGTAATTAGAGATAACTCAGTACTGAAATTGAATTGAGAAACGAAGGTTATAATAGCATATGAAGTGTTGCCTAAGGTTAAAACTATAGCCTCAGAAGAAACTATATTCCTTTACTCGAAACCAGATACTTGTCCCATTCCCTAGCCAGGTGGGTTCCGTGAAAGTTATATTACTCTTTACAAACAAATCCCCCTTGTTTATTGTAAGCTAAAGATTGCCAAGCCAAGTAACTTGATGTAAGAGGATTGCTTCCTACAGAAGCCCTGCTCAAAGGGGACTGTGTTAGCTAACGTGGGATATGTTAAAGTTCTATTTACATCACTTCCAGATGGGAGTAGTACAGGCAAAACGTTCACTTTGAAGATTAAAAACAAAGTGGAACAACATTGACCACTTCTGGGTCGGATCACAGCTCAAATGCTCGGAAACGTGGCATGGCTGGCCAAACGACTTTGTTTTACGGGGGAAGCTGTTATAGAAGAGAATACTTCTACTCCACTTCGACTCCCCTTTGGAGTGCACAGTTTGCCTGTACAGTACCTCTCACATCTGGAAGGGATATCAATCTTCGTTGTTGTACGTTATGTAGCAGAGCGCTTTGTAGCTCAAGTGCTTAAAGAATACGATGGGTATCTTGCATTTTACTGCAAAGTAAATCGTGAAGCATGAAGTTCTTCCGAGAGGTAAAGTTTCTTGAAGATTACGAAAACGAAAGTACGCCTATTTTGAAGTCTCTTCATGATCTGGGAATCGAAAATTCTTAACGTAACTTTAGCTAACCTAGTGACGACCAACTCTCTTTAGGTAACTTTCTTGGAAACAGAAAGCTAAGAAAAGGGCAAGTAATATTTATCTTTTCTTATTTCACTTATTCTAGAGGTGATTTTAAATATAGGCTTCGAGCTCGGTTATTACTAAGGTACAGTCGGGTGCCACTGCTACTGCATAAAACCTTAAACCCTACTAAAAAGAGCCACTTTGCCTACTTTTAGATAATATATATTTAATTCCCCCTTCGATAGTTTTCTCTACAAATTATAGAGCATCTTAATAGTAACCGTATATAACTTTTAATAGATTACAATTTACTAAAAAGCAAAATTCGTTATATAAGGTTAATATATACGAGGTAGCTCTTTTTCTAGGCTAGTTTCGGGTGATTTTCGGTGTTAAAAGTACACTTCGCGATCTTGCCCAACTTCCTTACCTAATAACTTTATAACTTCGAATATACTAAACAAGTTAAGTAGATGCAACTAATCGTAATCATCGAATTATTAATTGTACTAACGTATATTAAATTTAGAGATTGGTAGAGTAGAAATATCGTAAAGTGTTTACCCTGAGTTTTGGTGGTGTTTTAAGGTTTATACAGTAGCAGTGGCATAGTACTGTACTTTCCTTTTAGAGTTAACTTAACTAATTCTTATTATAACTAGCGAGTAGTACTCGAGTCAAGTTAAATAAGTATAATCAGGTGATTCCGTTAAGGTAAGTTAAGTAGTAGATTTGATTATTTACCCCCTCCCCCCCCCCTTTCTTAGATAAATACTTTCTAATATACCTCTATATAAATCGGATAATCAAGTTAACTAAGAGTATCATATTATAGTCCACCGGTATACCCTGCCTATCACAAGTCGTATACAGGGGAGGAGGAGGAGACGCGAGCTGTCTAGACCCCTTATTAGCGCCGAGGCAGGGGGACTCTACTAAGGTCGAGTCAGTGCTGGGTCGAGTAGGCGGAAGTAGACCGACCGTCCGGGGTGCCCGGAGTCCGGCTAGCGAGCCTAGGTGCGCTACAGGGCATCGGGCCCTACTCGAGTTACTCATGAGTTATTCAAGTACTGGTTCTTGGCGAGTTGAGTTGAGTAGGTACCACTACTCAACCCCACGACTCGAATTTACCACGCTGATCATAACCCTAAAGTAAAGTTTTTAGGCGAAAGCGTAAGCGAAAAGATAATCGAAAGTATGAGCTATTGGAACCCCTTTTGAGCTCTTCCTAACACAGTTGAATTAAGAAAAATAATAGATCTAACATTGGTACAAAGGTTTCAGATAAAACAGGTAGCATTAGAATATGCGAACTAATAAGGCTCCCTTCAAACGATTGCGAGAATACAGTCATCTCTGTTAAGTCGAAGATATTCCGTAGGAGAGGCGATGATTCTTTGTGATGACACAGGTCCGTAACACAGACCAATCATTGAGCAAACCATTACCGGGGGAGTGAATCGGGATCTTGCAACCAAACGTTTCCTGATCCAGTCTTCTTCCTCTTTGCTAATCAATGCGTCGGCATTCTTGCAGGGGCGCACGAGGAAGGGAATATAATTTGTTCTGCGAAAAGGTTCAAATGAATGGAAGCCGTAAATCATATCATCAACTTGCGCAATTTTCGGGCCTAGCCAAAGTCTGGGCCCGAAAAAAGTACCTGAAATTGCCCTCATGAGAACTTTGTTGTCAATAATCCGTTTGTCAAACCCAGGAACGAAATACTGAATCAGAAGATCGGTGATACAATAACCAGTGTATTCGCTATAAAACCTTAGTATTTCTAACACATACAAGTGGGAGAATATAATTACAGGAAATCCAGCCAACCAGAATTGGAATCATCTAAGCTCGGGTTGTAGTCTTCGTCTGGGCAGAAAAACAACGTAATGACCTCACATAGCCTCTCATCATCCCCATAGACGGTTATAGATACAGGAGGTAGGATTCGGTGATCATTAACGGCCTCTTGCCAAGCAGTATAGATATCCTGGTAAATATCGCGGAAAGTCTTTATTAAGATCTTCACTTTATCGTTATTGTTGTCCAAGTACTTGTCATACAAATCTTTAAATCCAAGCTCGTGGTAAGACGCTTCCAAAGTGGCCAAACGTCTGGTGAAGGCCTCTCTCTTTGACTGGTGTATAAGAGCCCCATTCAAGGGGATGCTGATACGTGTAATCTTCCTATGTTGTCGCGCCAGCCATGCGAGTATGTGTCGCTCTGACAGAAAAACTCGATATCCTCCATCTGTGCCACGCAGTGGCTTTCGGGTGTTAATGTTGATGTTACGATCAAAACCCTTCGGCGCCACGCATGCTGGAATGGACCAATCAGGAACCCATGAAGGTCCTTGAGCTTTGCCTTTTGACGTATTATTTAACTGCGATAGAATTTGGATTTCTGCGGTGTCGTACCAGTGCACTGCGAGCTCTTCAAAAAGCCTGACAGTCGATTTTGAATAGTCAACAGTGACATATGAGGTCCAATCATCCGCGGCAAGGCCAATATGGGCGTATACATAGTCCGCAGGATTTGTAACGCCTAGGCCTCTTCGCGATATCAGGAGTTCCAAGAGGGTAAGGCTAGGCTTTTCTCTGCGTTTTTGAAACCAAGCATCGTTCATTTTGATCGAAAGCTCAAGTCCCTCTTGAGCACTCTCAGAAAGCACTGTCGCCTCACTGCTCAAACCATAACCCAACGAGCTCCTCATGTGATGAGCGAAGCTCAGTAATGAATTTAGTTCTTCCCAAGAAACTCGGCTCCTACCACACTGGACCCATGGGTCCCGAGAAAGGACCAGTTCTTGAAATATCCAGACTCGCCGAAACCATGGACTGGCCAGTAAAAGATTGAACACTTGGCACCAAAGGCTCTTGAATCCTTCGGACATCTTGTCAGCGTGTCCCTTCAGGGATTCAATTGCTTGAGCGATATCGGGAATTTCTAGAGAAGAGTTTCCAAGAAAAATGATGGTGTGACTGGCAGCAGAGTATATCCTTCCCATAAGAGGTACCTGTATGCTTTTCTCGTGGTCGTCATCTTGATTGATACACAAAGCATCAGCCCATATCTTCATTGGCCTTGTCTCGTCTCTGATATTGCGCAGCGCTTCATAAAGATTATGAGTCACATGTACAATCTGCCCGTCCACAACAAGTTGATCCATTCCACCACCCCAGACATAAGATAAGGCCAAAAATGGATCAAGCAAATCCCTTCGCTGAAGGGATAACGTCGTATGTAAAAGACTGCCTTTGACACCTGCAGCATTCTCTGATCCGTCGGACGAAGGTTCCAATATGAACAAACGAATACTGTCAGCCTCTTGGAGAGGACGATACTCGTACGAGGCCTTTCGGGGGACCAGCTCCCGCATTAGCGAAAGCAAGTTCGGATCATTTGTCTCTGAAAGTCTGAAAAGCTCATTAATACATTTCTCTACTCAAAAGAAGTTCAGCAGACGTACCTGGATGTCATTTTGAAGCGCGGGGAAGCTAGGTAAAGCTGAATGTAAAAATCGGCTTTAAGGCTACAGAGTTGAGTTCTGAGGTTGTGTAAGATCTTACAACATTCATGCAGCACTCGGACTATCATTACCCTTCGAGGAAAGCACCTGCAGCCACCTGATTTATCCGCTACTACGAGTACGGCATCCTGAATGTACCACTAAACCAGATGACCAGATCGCAAATCGTAAATCGCAAAAGTTACTTATAAGGTTATTTTAAAGGAAATCGTAAGTCGTAAATCACAAAGTGGCTTAGGGTTAGGGTTATATACTAGCGCTAGAATTAAAGGTAAAACTACTCGATATAAGTAAGCTTAGACTTAACTCGAACGCTCTATTATATCTACCCTCCCCCTCTCTATATAAACCTCTCCTACTACTAAATAAGCGTCTTAATCGACTACTACTACCGCTACTATTGATTTAGAGGAGGAGGAGGAGGCTCCTACCTTTAATCTTATACCGTAGATATTATAGATCTCTACTATTAGAAAGGAGCATAGGAAAGGAGTGTCGGAAAGGAACAGAAGAGAAAGTAGGAGGGAGGAGAGAGAAGGAGAGGTAAGTAAACAATTATTAGCGCGACATGTAGTAGCCTAACCTCTTTAGGAAGGTAGTATCCGGGGGCTGGGAATAAGCGACACGTACTTGTACGAAAAACTTTCCCCGCTTCTGTCCCCTCCGCTACTCCCTCTCTCTCTCTCTCTCTCTCTCTCTCTCTCTCTCT
>LT855416.1:2266637-2307070 GCA_900184765.1 Hymenoscyphus fraxineus
TAAGGGTAGCGAGTGTACTATACACGTGAAAATTTTAAGGCTGCGAAGTTTGAGCGAGGGTGGGGGTGTGGGGTCATAGGCACTCTGGCATAGTAGTAGTAAATATATAACTTTTGCGATTTGCGATTTGCGATTTACGATTTAGTCATCTGGTTTAGTAGTACATTCAGGATGCCGTAGCTACCAGCATTTGGCAGCCTCTGAGTATAATCGTACCAAGAACGAAAGTACCGTGTGGACTTCACCGTTTGAATCAAAAACAGCCACGTTCTTCGCACCACGACGAAAAGATGTTTCTAGCCTTCACAAGCTATATACAACTGTATGTACGATGTCTCAATAAGCCTTGGAATATTTATCAGGAAGCTTATAGAGAAGCGAGCGGTCTAATGTGGCGTCGAACAGCTATGCGACAACTTCAGATGGGTAAGAAATCCTTTGTTCAATTGAAATTGGAGCCAGCGAATACTCCCTCGTCTTCTTTGCTTAAATATCGTGTTCATTCCAAACGAAAATCAAAATTGCACCTAACCGTAGATGAATTCCAGCACTCATTGATGTCGACAACTGTGGGAGCCTACTCCAGCAAAGCTACAAAGCAACCTCCATATTCTCATTGGTATTTCACTTAAAATCAACAATCACGCCATATTTATAACGTTTTACAATGATTGGCAAAAGACAATACCCGATACTTAAAGTTAGAGAAACAAATAATAGCAAGTTTTTAACCTCCCGGCAATGGGTTCTCTCATGCTCGTTTCTCTCTATGAAAGTATAACCTATCCCGGATAAGTATTTTCGCTCTGGATTGTCATTCATAAGTCGAATCTTGTTGCAAGTCGCATTTTACCAACCAATCACTTCCAAAAGATTATGCTCAAAGATAGCGCATCATATCTACCTGGCCATCGTGAGTATTTCCTTAGTGCGGTAGGTATTCACTTGCCGTTTTAGTTGCACATAGCACTCAATCAATACAAATGAATCTTGAACTAACTAACACGAGGTAGTAAATGCATACGTGAACGTGGTGATAAATTAACAACAAATCCCCTCTCATCTTCGTTTAAAGTAACCCATTGAATGAAATCTAAGTAAGATTTGAAGATCAAAGTATTTTGTGCATATCACGGAAATCAGCACTACCTATTCTCCCATACATCTACTTTCTAGGCTAGTCAAAGCACGGAGGGGCTCATAGTGAGAGTATTTGTATAACACAGATATTAATGGAACTAACTTTAGTCTATTCAACAGTAGTGATATTACCTTCCGTTACCTATCGTATCCTACTTATCTAGAGAAATAAGCGAGTCGCTAACTACATGACTTTGTTGCACATCGCGAGACCTTAGCTCTGATTCAGGTCTATTTAATAAGCGAGGAAGAAGTGGAGTAAGATCTAGAAACCACACCTTGTATCGTACATCGCATTCCTCCAGCTTTTCTCCGACCAAAATCAGCACTGCCGAGTCATGTTAATAAATATGACACTCGCGTAATTCATACACATCCACAGAACAGTAGATTCTCCATCTCCACTAGTTACAAGTATCTAAGATCTTACATCTGTTGCACATCGCATCTCAATGACACTGACTCCGAACTATTCAATCACAATTACCAACATTGAATGATTGCACATCGCAATTCTCAAGCCAATGACTCAACTCCACATTGGCAGTTTCATGTTTTTTTATACAGTACATCGCATTCTTCCTATTATCGCTCACTTCATTCCAAATCCAACCTATTGTATCATCAATATGAATAAAGATATTAGTCGTTGTAAAAAGGAGTATTTCACTATATACCACGCAAATCCATAACCCAGATTTTTTCAGGTCCGCGTAATACTGTAAACGAGTCATATACGACCTGAAGCGAGCTCTTCAAAAGTTTCCGCTTCTGTTGCATATCGCAACCACACCATTCGTAATAACACCAGCACTGCCCCGGAAAATGTGTGAAGGAAATTGTAAGTGGGCATAGAATACTGGTTTGTTGCGTATTGCTAATTCTATGTATTCTCAGGACCTCATACCCTTCTCGTTCTTCACCAAGTAGGAAAAATGAAGCGAGTTTAGTGCCATCTTTTTCTACTACACAAGACACTTTCCTAACACAAACTTTGACCTAAATCAACACTCTAGATTTTCGCATCTACTCAAGCATCCATAAAAAGACTCAAAAAGAACAATTCCATCGCATATACACAAAACCACCGTACTAGCCCTCCCATGTTTTGGTAACGTGTTCTCTACTACCATAAACAAGCACAATTAGCCGAGTTTCTGTATCTATTTTTGTTGCACATCGCACCGTTCCATGACTTAAGCTTAAACCCGACAATACAAACCCGACAATGCCGGTTATACACTTGTTGCAAATCGCAATTTGACAAACCAATGACTGGCACCAACACTCTCTTGATTTAAATCTTGTTGCACATCGCAATTCGACAGACCAATGACTTGCACCAACACTCTCTTGATTTAGCTCTTGTTGCAAATCGCAATTTGACAAGCCAATGACTTGCAGCACCAACACTCTCTTAATTTAGATTCTGTTGCAAATCGCATTTTGACAGTGTCAGTGACATGAAACGAAATGAACGAATCAAACGAATCAAATGAATCGTCACTGCTGGTCTGATTGCGAGGTTATTCTGGTTCTATTCCATATCCTATATTTGGATCCAATGACGTTGAACCAAATCAATACTCATACTACCAAATCAAACTTAAGCATAGATAATGTAATGGCAAAAGCACAAATCCATCACATACCATAAACCTCCAATAACCCCTCCGATTTAATCATCTCCCATCTCCCATCATCATATTACCATCATCAACAATTACCAAACCCCCCAAAACCCCCCTGAACATCCTCTATCCCCATCTTCCTTTCGTTGCACATCGCATCTCCATCCACTGACTCTACACAACCAGTTCCTCTCCAATAATCCACTGTACCAAACCAGTTCGTCGCGCATCGCAATATTTCAAACCAATGAAAGTACCAGTTTCCACGATTGACGTTTCGTCGCACATCGCAGTTTCAACGCCGCTGACTCTTTGCCAAGCGAGGCGAGGCGAACTGGTACGGTACTATGGATAGGACATACCAAGAAACACCCGATCCAATCCCTCCTTCACCACAAAACATAACAACCAAGTCACCGTATTAAACTCCCACACCACATCCATAACTTAACTAACTCACATCACCCCCAGCATCCGTCCATCCATGCAACCTACACAGCAACATCGTAAAGCACTAGCAAATCCTCATCGAGGTCACTACACCACAATACCTTTCCTAACTACCTACAACTGTAGGTAGTACCACTCCAGAGAATCAATTCATTCCCTAAAAAAAGAGAATGCGTAGCGAGTTATACCGCAGAGCTCAGTAATCTCACAAAATCACCATCAGAAAATATACAGAGGAAATAGGTATCCAATCTGCGCTAGGAAACATCTAGCGTCTATGTAAAACTTTTCGAGATCCTGAACCTGTAGGTATCTCATACATACATAGATGTATATATATATATATACTCAAAAGACGCCATCCGCCCCCTCCCCCCTCCTTGATAACATACAAAAGAAAAACACAACATAGAAAATAAGAAGGATGACCCGCCACAACCCCCCTAAGAACGCAAATGGCAAACGAAAACATTTCATTGCTTGCTTGCTTGCTGGGTATCTCGGGATCCAGAATTAAAAAAAAAAGGAAAAGATTAAATTAATTTACATGACATGACACTTCGTATGCTTCTCTTTCTCCTCATCCCCAGCAGAGGCAGCACCAGCCGTACCATTAGGAGCCGTCTGCGCACGACTACCCTTCCGGAATCTCTTGAACTCCTTGTCCTCCGCGTACGGAGACAAGCTCTGTCGCCAGCCCTTCTTCTTTGCATCCTTGATGTTTTTCGACGAGCTACGCTCCGCTCGGCTGGTTTGTCTTGTTATACCAGCACCTGGCGTGGAAGGCTTGTACTGCGTGAACCACGGTGTGGGCTCGCCAGGCGTTGTATTGTGACTGTGGATGGTCTCCAAAGGTGGCATGGCTGCCCGCAAGGTGGGCGGTGGCGGCATTCTGCCAACGCTCACCCGTCGCTGTGTCAAGCTTGGGTATTGTTGTGGACTAGTACTTGGACGATCAATTGGAGATTCGTTCAAGCTGACTCTTGAAACGGGGCTGCCTCTCGAGATGGAACTCCCCCGCGACCTCGAAATTGGGGAGCCATGTGCTCCCACGGCAGCTCGTGGAGGGCCCAGTACCGGGGGCTCCGTTGTAATAATTGGAGGTGCTTGCATCCTTTGCTGCTGACTTTGTCGCTGTGGACTATCCCATGATGGAGTTGGTCTATGAGCGCTGCTAGAGCGGCGAACTTGGCTTCCAGCTACACGTCTTGAAGGATCAGTCAATCCTATTGGTCGACCATTTTGACGGCTATTCAGACGAGCCAAAAGTTCTGCGCTCGGAGCTACCATGGATCCCTGCTCTACCGCGGTAGCAGTAGCTGGACGAACTGATGGTATCGGCTCAGTATCGCTTCGCCTCGATAGAGGAACAGGTCTAATATCATCTTCTTCATCATTTATTATCGATGATACGGCGGTGAAGGAGGTAAACCGCCTTGATAGCGGTGATGTAAGCGGTGAAACAGAAGCCACACTTTCAAAGGGTCCGAATGGTGATAATGGCGATATTTCTGGGACTTGATAACTGCTACGAAGAGCTGGAGGTAAAGGCGATAGTTCCCCGTCGGCCGGCGGTAGTGGAAGGGCTTTATCTTCATATCTTCTAGGTCTAGACGCTATGTCCATGTTTGGAAAAGGTCTGTACTCATGCAAAATAGTCTGACTCTGCAGTCGACTATCCATTAGGTTGGTCATGGGCATAGGCGGTTGGGGAATAGGTGAAACAGGACCCTGGAGTGTAGCTATCATCACAGGTGCTGGAGATGTGTTCCCGTTGATAGATGGAAGCGCGCCAGCTGGTCGCCTTGAAATGTTGTTTTCGTATGATGATTGAGGACTTGGATGCGGACTGAGATGAGGACTTCCAGGAGCGCTTCCATCAGCGCTTCCAGGAGGAGAGACATCATAAAGGTCGTCGAATTCGGAAAAACCGGGGCTGGATGCCGGTCTTGGTCTTGGTCTTGGTCTTTCCTCGTCAAACGACACGCGATCGACGTTGGCTGTTGTCGAATCGCTGACACTTCTCTGAAACGGGTATGACTCGCGTCTGGATCTGGCAGTACTGGTAGTACGAGACCGAGACAATCCTCCAGAGTCTGGCCCAAGAAACTCTACACTTGGCGTCCTGTCATTGCTTGCACGTTGCAAAGTCAATTGAGCGGCCTCTGCGAGTAGAGATCTTTGGATGTGTTCGGGCAACGGTGGCAGGGGATCCTTGGTGTATGGTGGGGGTGGTGGGACCCAGTTATCCGCATCACTCTCGTGGGGATGTTCTTCACGACCATCTGCACGACGATATTCAATATGATCTTGAGCAACAGCGCGAGGATTTAGTCGTCGATTGACCGCCGCGGCTGTAGCGGCTCTTCGAAGCGTGGTGGTAGAACGAGGATTAGTATGAGAATATGGGGCATCGAACGCCTCCTGCGCTTCGTCGAGAGAGACATCATCTATTTCTTCAGAATTCGATGTTAGATTGCTCGGTCTCCTTGAAGGCGGTAGTTGGGCTGCATAAGGATCGCCCAATTCATCTTCTACCGGCGGCAATGGAGGCAATTCATCATTTGGAGAACGAGGAATAGAACCAGCGCGGGCGACATGGCTACGGTCTCCTCGCCGCTGTGCGACGGTTCTTCTTCGAACTATCGCGACTTCTGTATCCAAATCTCTGTGTTCCTCTTCCAGAACCTCTGCTTCATTTGCCCCTACTTCAATTGTTATCATCGTTTTCTTGCCATCATTAATGGCATAGTCGAAATCCAAAATAGAGATACGACCGCCATCAATCGGGCTCATTCCATCTTCTTCCCAGCTCTCAGCAGACGCAAACTTTCCTCCAACCCCAGGGGCAACCGCTATAAGCTTTTCTCCCTGGGATGAAACTGGATTATCACTGATCCAGCTCATTGCACTGACTTGATCAAATGAACCAATCTTCCGGCCTTCGACAAAATTGTTTCGGAATCGATCACAAAGAAGTTGCCATTGAGGAGTCCTACTTATAGTGTCTCTGTGCCTGTGGACAGAGTGAAGTGAGGGGGCACTATTTCTTCGACCAAGTTGAGCGGGTGGAGTGCTAAGACCGCTATCGGAATTGCTGTTAACAGTATTGGACATGAGTGGTAGAGCGTCCAAGTCTTCTGGAACTCCATATATCCAGATTGCGCCTTGGAAACCAGCCGCTACGAGGTCTCCTCGCTGACTAGCGGTTGGAAGGGTGCTTGGAAGAAGCTTCGCAGCAGACTTTGCGTCAGCCACAGGGCCAGTAAAATACGTTGTTCCATTTCGAAGGTCGTCGATACGAACTGCACGAAACGTTTCGAGTACTCTGTCATATGTGAATGCCCAACTTGCCTCTTCGTCGGAACCGCTTGGGAGGAGAACAGCATGACTGCAGTCTCGACTTCCATTTGGAAACAGTATCGATGTGGTCCATAGAGCGCTGACGCTAACATTTTCTTCGGGCAATGTCCCACCAGTGTGAGTGCTGTAGTACGGTGCTGTTAGAATGACCGTACTTGGGTTACGTGACTGGAGGGTAGTTCCAAGCAATTGAGTCCCATCTGCAGAGAATGCTAGTTTATCCACGCCGTAGCATTTAACGGCTCTCCGCTCCGTATTTGAATTACCCGGATCCAAGGAAGATACTTCCACGCCCGCATCGTAGGCAGCAGCTAAGACAGATCCTGTTGGTGACAATGCAATGGTACGTGGGCTGTGATCGAGAGCTACTGCATGTGTATGTTTTGGGTGTTTCCCGGTTAAATCGTATAGATCAACCTGTAGGTCCGTCGATAACACCGCAAGCAGTGAGCCATCGTCCGTGATAGTAGTTGATGCAGGTCTTCGCAATATCTTTAGCTCCCTCTTTACCACCACCTCTGGACCTTTGACATCTATAACGTGGATTCGCGAACAGCTATATGCCAATATCAAATGACCCTTGGGGGAAATGCTGAAATGAAAAGCCTCGCCTCCTGGCGCGGAAGACGAGCTTATGGACGTTGATACCAAGCTTATTATTGTCTCGTGCGGTCTTATATAAGCCTCGAATAAATTCCGTTTAACTTCTTGAGCAAACAATTTCTTCAGGCGTGGCAGACTGCGATCGTCATCGGCATCGGCCGCGGGGATGGCCTGGTGGGATGCCGAGTATGAGGAACATCGCGAAAGATGACGGGCGTACAGATGCGCCTGCTGGGAAACTGTCCTCCATTTTCGATTGATTATGACGAGGGATGCAAATGCGTTCGGACTGGCCAATTGCAAGATTCTACCCAGATCTGGTGTTAGTGAGGTCCGTACTCAGATTCTGTGCAGTGCGCACGCCATAGCAGCGCCATAGCCATAGCTTTCGCTCCACTCGAATGTTTGGTAAACTTACTGCTCGATGATCTCGTCAGGTAATTGATTGAAGGCACGATTTGCCGGCGTCGTCTTCTGAGCACTCATCGAAGGCTTCCGCTTCTCTGAGGTCATTGAAAGTTCTTGGGATGACATTATTTTCGTCGATAGGAATTTTGTCAACACCAAACCAAAGCCTCCAAGTAGCGCAACGCCATCAACTTGACCTCTCTAGGAACTGCGCCAAGCGAGTCTGACAAGCTGGGGAAATGTCCGAGCCCCAACATCTAACTTCTCAATCCAACGTTCAAACGCGAAGCCCGCCCGGGAGAGTGGATTTGTTTGTTGGAAACTTTGTTTGGCCGTTTGCGTAATAAATTGCGCCAGTTAAGGAAACGAAGGATGCTCGGCAGGTATAGACGAGAAGGGGTGGGTATATGAGGATCGATGTGAGAAGATTTCAAGGGGAAGATGGGAAGATGGGAATGCGGAGGTTTGTCAAACTTTTGTAGAACTAAATGTACTCGGTAGGGGCTGAAGTGATACGGGCAGTCATGGGCAGTCATACGGGCGAGATGGGATCGAGGGATGCAAGGTCACATTTGGTAGACCTATCATGTCCCAATAGGGTGGTCTGATGAAGCTTGAAATGGGAATCCGATCTATGGTTGGTGCCCCAAAATAGATTGTTCATGCCCACGTCCTAGAACATGCCTACATGCCGTACGCCGCTTTCCCTTTCCGACCCTCGCTTGTCGGAGCTTGTCATTGGCCTTTTTAGGCTTTTAGCGGCCGAAGGGGGGTGGGCCAGAGGGGGTTTAGCGGCCGAAGGGGGTGGGCCAAGGGGGGTACCGGGTTTGGCTTGGGACAAGGTCTCAGGCTTGGGTACCTCGAGGGTACGTACTCCCAGTACTTGAGTACTCCACCAGCCACGGGCATACGAGTACAGTATCCTACCTCAGGCAGCACCTACCCTGCGGGCAGCAGCCTTCAGCCACGTCGTTAGAGATTCAAGCAGTGACGACAGCATACCATTCACCTCACATACAGAACCACGACCCAACCTCACCACACCAATACTTGGTCTCTACAACAGAACGAAACTCCAAACCCCATCGCATCCCACCACACTCGACACAAGAATTCCACAATGGCACAAGATCCTCGTGCGCTTCTGCAAAAGGTTTCCAATGACCCCACCTTCCCCTCCGCGCCGATAAGACCCTGCTAACAGTATGCTAGGCAGAGAAGGCGGTCGCTGGCGCAAGTGGTGGATTCAGTCTATTTGGTGGAAAGCAGGAGAAATGGGAGAATGCTGCCGAGTTCTACAACCAAGCTGCAAATGCATTTCGCATGCAGAAGCAAAGTGAATTCCCCTCTATGAGTATGTAAGCCTTGATTCTAATATACTGCTTCAATAGACAAGGAGGCCGGTCAAGCATTCGAGAAAGCCGCAAACATTCAAACCACCAAACTCAACGAACCAGATGATGCTGCAAATACCCTGACTGAGGCTTTCAAGGTTTACAAAAAGACAGACCCTCTGGACGCTGCACGATGTCTCGATATCGCCATTCAGCACTACACACTCAAGGGAAACTTTAGAAGAGCAGCTACACACAAACAAAACCTGGCGGAGTTGTATGAAACGGAGTTGGGCGATGCAAAGAAGGCCATCGAGAGCTACGAGACAGCGGCAGGATGGTTCGAGGCCGACAATGCCGAGGCGTATGTCGAACTCCGTCCTGATAGCTATGTATGCTAACAAGACATCAGATTGTCGAATAAATTATACCTCAAAGTCGCCGATATTGCTGCTCTCGAAAATGATTACCACAAGGCTATCGAATACTTTGAGAAGGTTGCTGCATCATCCGTTTCAAACAACCTCATGAAATGGTCAGTCAAAGATTATTTCCTCAAGGCGGGATTATGCCATCTTGCAAACGGCGATCAAGTCACAACGAACAGAGCTCTTGAGAAGTATCGGGATATGGATCCTACATTCCCAAGTACCAGGGAACATCAACTTTTCGTTGATCTTTACGAAGCGGTAGAGGCTGGTGATCAGGAGGCATTTGCAGATAAGCTCTTCCAGTATGACCAGATGAGCAAGTTGGACAAGTGGAAGACCACCATTTTATTGAAGATTAAGAATGCTATTGAAGCAAAGGAAGATGATTTCTCTTAGGGGTATGATGCGTATTTGGGTGACAGTATCGTTGTAGCGGCGTTTTGGATTCATTGGCTTTGGGACAGCATCGGAGATGTTATACAATACATGGATAATACAGCTAAATACGCTGTATGAGATGAAGAAATGTGATTAGGCTATCCTTATTCTATGTCATTAAACGTTGTTCAACGAAACATCTTTCGCAACTAATCTAGGCCATGTCACCCAGTAAGTGGGTGGAGACACAAATCTATGGATGGGCTTCTGAGCTGCTTCCTATCTAATATGAAAAGGATCCGAAAGACCTGACCCATTCCGTCATTAATTCAGCTAAAGAAAGCATGGGTACCTACCTATCCTACCCTGCAGATGGTGTATCCATTTCCAACCTAAAACCTGGGAATCTCCAGGTCACGTGGGTGGGGTATACTCCACCCCGCCTTCCACTCCAGCTGCTCCAGGTCCTCCCTCCATCCCATTTCCTCATAATAAGAACCACTCCTCACGTTCAATTGAGCCATCAAGATGTCAGCCTCACCATTCCAGCCAGGTGGCCATGGCCATTCTCATGAACATTCACACGATCACTCCCACGACAACGTTGCGGCCGACCATGGACATACCCATGAGATCCTGACGGGACCCGGTAGCTATATGGGGAGGGAGATGCCGATTATTGAGGGGAGGAATTGGTCTGAGAGGGCTTTTACGGTTGGGATTGGGGGGTATGTTACCAATTTATTCTTGATCATTTATTCTATTGAAAGTTTCCATTTCTGTCCGCATCGGGACGCGGGGTTCACTCATGATCACGTTTCTGAGATGTTCTTTCTTTTCTCCTCTCGAAATCAATATATGAACTTCCTCGTATCTTCACAATCGATTTCATATTCAATGTCTAATTCATCCACTAACAAACTCCCAGACCCGTCGGTTCCGGCAAAACCGCTCTTATGCTAGCCCTCTGTCTCGCTTTACGAGAAAAGTACTCAATAGCAGCCGTAACCAACGACATCTTCACACGCGAAGACGCCGAATTCCTCACCAAAAACCTCGCCCTCCCCGCGCCCCGAATCCGCGCCATCGAAACAGGAGGCTGTCCCCACGCCGCCGTCCGCGAAGACATCTCACAGAACCTCGCCGCGCTCGAGGACCTCCACCAAGAATTCACGACCGACATCCTGCTCATTGAATCCGGGGGTGATAACCTGGCCGCCAACTACTCGCGCGAATTGGCGGATTATATTATCTATGTGATTGATGTGAGTGGCGGGGATAAGATCCCGAGGAAGGGGGGCCCGGGCATTACGCAGAGTGATTTGTTGGTGGTTAATAAGACGGATTTGGCGGTTGCGGTGGGGGCGGATTTGGATGTTATGGATCGGGATGCGAGGAAGATGAGGGAGGGGGGGCCGACGGTGTTTGCGCAGGTGAAGAAGGGGGTGGGGGTTGAGCATATTGTGGGGTTGATTGAGAGTGCGTGGAGGGGGAGTGGTGCGGGGGATGTGAGTAAAGAAAGAGGTGGACCGTGGGCTACGCAGGGATTGGAGACTTTGAAGTAGTAAGTAGTTGAGAGGATTTCTTTTGGGGCTAGGAGGGGGGTGGTTACTGGCTTAGATGAGATAAAAAGAAAGATAGGTGTAGAGAGTGAGAGTATTTGTTCATAACAACATTAAGAGAGAAGACATACAAAAGTAAAATCATTCCAGTATCTCAAGATCTTTATCATACCCATCTCGTTCTCATCACCTACTCTCTAATCATCAAACTAAACATAAACATCCACACAAATAACAATAAAACCTCCCCGCAAGCACTTCTCCCCCCCTCCCACTCCTACTACTTTTCCCCCCTAAACCGATAACTATAAAATTAGAAAACAGCCATGTATTTGTATCAAATATAGCCTATACAAGTTACCTACCACTTCATCGAACCATTTACCATCGATTCTAAATCTTGGGGGGGGGTGGAGGATAGACTTTTTATTTATTCAGTTGTTTTTTTTCTTTGGATCTTTGGTGGTTTTTGGTTGGTGGGTCGGGTTTTATGGATTTATGGAGGGGGTAGGAGGAGAGGGAGCAGTTATTTGGTGGTGTGATTCATTTGTTTTCTTTGGTTTCTTTGGTAGAGAGGGAAGAGAGGGAGGAGGGGAGGAGGGGAGGAGGGGAGGAGNGTAGTAGTAGTAGTAGTAGAAAATTATACAAAAGAAACATAGTATAAGAATAACGACAAAAGACAAAAATACCACTAATTATTAATTTTTTTGCGACAGAAATGCCACCTATGTGCCATGTCACTGATTTACTAGTAAAATTACTCGTAAAGTAATGTCTATATCATTGGTGGCATTTTTGTCGTAAAAAGGTGGCATTTCTGTCATAAAAAAAGGGGCATATCTGTCGATTAAAAGTGGCATTTTTGTTAGTATAGCGATTTTGTTTCTTTATCAGATTTTGTAAGCAATACACTATAAAAATAATAATAAAAAGTAAATTAGCTAACTACTCGCTAATTCTTGATACCTCGTAAGCTAGTTCTTGTCGATTTTGGTGGTAGTTAAGCCTAGTACTCCCTGCCCTTGCGTTTACGTGATCTATTAGCCTTAATTCGCTTAATTCCTTGTTTATTTGCCTTAATTGCTTGCTCTTAAGTAATATCCTCAACTTCGTAGCTAGTACGAGAGGGTGCGCGACGGCGGGGGCGTTCGGATTCGGTGGTATATTACATATGCTTCGAGGTTGTTAATATACGCCTAGTTGATGTTATTGTAGAGGCTATGCGTAGAAGGAGGCTAATTGAAAACAAGGATACGAGCTAGTAAATAAGCTGGCAATTTACTATATTCGAGGCTATTGGGATATATAGAAAGTGAATATTATATTAAGCGACAGAAGTGCCACTGTTTTACGACAGATATACCACAAGTTCTATTTTCATCAAATTTATATATAAAACATATACAAAAGAATGAGTGGCATATAGGTGGCATTTCTGTCGCAAAAAGATTAATTAGGTGGTATTTCTGTCGTTTTTGATTAATTAGGTGGCATTTTTGTCTTTAGCCGTAAGAATAATATTCCCATACCATACCGTACTAATCATAAATAAACCTCTACAGGGGTAATATCTATACCCCTTTCCATCTTTCTTTAACTCTTCTTCAGCCCCACAATACCCCTCTTTCCTCCCTCCGAAATCTATCAACGATTACTTTACATCGACGCCCCTCTACCTCTCTAGTCGACTAAGCAGTGACCAGTGAACATTGAACTACCTTGTTGTCCGGGGCTTCTATAAAACGAATCTCTCGAAATGGAGTAGCCGTTCTACCATATTTTACGTGTGGAATTGTAGGACTTAATAGGGATTAGGATAGGGATGGGGATGAAGCTGCTTACTACTTGAGAGGCGATATATAGAGGTGGGGATGTAGTTTAAAGTGTGAAGGGGGGAATGAGGGGATGGAGTTTGAGCGGATATTATGTTGGATGGAGTCGATATGGAGATTCGGGATAATGGGTGTGGGTGTGGATACGATGGATAGTTGGGTTGGTTAGTAGATGGGGGGTAGTGGTATTGGTATTGGTATTGGTGGTGTGTGGTTGATTTCTATATCTTATTTTATTTGCAATCTTTTTTGAGAGAGAGGAGAGAGGGGTATATCTATTCAGTAGAATTTGTAACTTGACTAACTTCTAGGAAGAGTAGTTCGTTAATAATACATGTTAGTATATAGCGGGTTTTTCTTGCAACCAATTACGAAGTGCAAGAAAAAAGGCAGATGTTAACCTGACTGATATCCCTACGAATACTTCTTGCAACTTTAAATCAGGAGATACCATGGATGGAAATCAACCATGCTACTGGGAAGTTGATAAATAGAGATATAAGTACAAAACTCTCTCCCTCGCAATGGAAGAAAGAAGGAAAGGCGGCAGGAACACATCCCTTGTAGAGTACTTATTCTATGTTTGGTTGAGATATTAGTTATTTGGGATCAAGATTAGATAATAAGAGGGCATCTACTGCCAATTTCTTTGGCCGCCGTGAGCCTCTAACATAAGTGACGAATGTGAAAATAGACACTGAAGGGAAATTGTGTATCAAGTATTCCTCGAAATCACGGTCTTGCTGTGAGAAATATCATTTTTCATAACTCCTCGCTTGAACTCGTCTAATTCTACTACACAGGTATCTTGATCTTGACCCGGCAGGCGCTGATACTGGAACACTTCTTTAAGACCTCACACATTTGTAAATTCCACGAACAATCCGAAGTCCACTCCTCACACGGAGACTCCGGTATTGATCTCGTTTGCGATGACGATCGTTTTTTGCCAGTGGAACTTCAAAAGTGATTGAAGGGTGTGCTTGAGGAAAGACGGAGATTGCGACAGAGGGAGGGGTGAAATCTAGACGCTCTGCTTACTTTTCCTGCACAGATGCAGTATTGCCTTCGTCCGAGGAGGTGAGGGAGCATCTGTGGAAGTTTGAGAAGTTTCAGCCGCAGCATTTGAATCAGTGAGTACAGCTTTTTCCTTGGATCGTTTAGATGTGACAGGTCTGGTCCCAGTGGCGTGTCGTTTGGTGTGAGAAATAGCCTCACAGACATATTCCTCATAAGCCACCTCATACAATTTCGCAATCTCTGATTCAACGGCGATTTCCAATCGCGGGTCCCCAAGAACTGATACGATTTCCACCAATAATGACTCGATGGTCATACTAGGTAACCACGTATCCGTTCTCTCTTTTACAATCGGTGCCCCATCAATGGACGGCTCATTTAAAGTCATTTTCTCGAATGCCTTGGCCCAATCTTCCCCAATTGAAAATTTAAAAAGTTTCCCTTCATTCTCCATTTTCGGATCATGCTTGAGTTTCCCCCCCTTGCCTTCTTCCCCTTCTTCCTCCTTGTCTCCATCATAGCCACCATCCCAAAAAACATCATAAATCTTATTGTACAGCATACATAACTCAATTTTTCCAGTGACCGTGTTGATGTTGGGATGATAAATCGAGGTGAGAAACGTCACAACTGGAGGTTCGTAAGGGTACTCTTCCGGGAACTCCAAAGTGATCCAGAAGATGCCCCCTTCATACGGAGTATTCTGCGGTCCCTCAATGCAAACCAGACAGTTGTGAAGATCACCGTCGATTGGAGATATGCTAATGTGGGGAACAGTGTCATCGAGATGTTCCTCCTTGATTATGTCTCGTCGGATTTCTTTCCATATTCGTAACGCGGAACCTTTTCTCTCTGGTCTTGGGATCTTCTCGAATGCTAATCTGTCTTCGTATTTGATGACCTGTATTGCGCTGCCGTATTCTGGCTTTGGGATGGAGTCTTTCCTCGTGACGTCCGAGGGCACAGTAGGTGAAGACATTGTGAAGTTCGAAAATCCTTTTTTCAAAGGGGATTCCGTCAGGTTGGTTCTTGGAGCTGGAGCTTGTGTTGAAGTAAAGTGTGGCGCGGGATGAAGTATAGTCGAGATGATAAGAACGAATACCACTGCTTTGAGACCAGTGCAAGCAAGCATACAACTGAACGCTCGATGTAGAATAGAGATAGATAAATGGGTAAATTTATTTGGCGAAAACGAATGTATGTGTATAAGTTGAAAGAGGAAGAAATGCGAGTCTCGGAAATCAAGATCGTGTTAGCTAGGTGCCGGGATGCGGAAAGATTGGGAAAGAGCCACCTCGACATCGCCTTCCTCCTATACATACGACAACATAACAAAACTTGATAAAAATCCAAGTGTTCCAATAACATTTCATCATATCACCAAAAGGTGATTTTGTAAGTGGCCTTTAATCATTGCATCATCAATCCGGCTCCCAGACAGGTAGAAAATTCAACTCCCAGAGGCCTAGCAATATTGGACGTTCTCCGACAGGAAAGACTCGATACCATCTCCACCTTGTGAATATACAGATTGTTGTTCATTGTTGCTGTCCCTTGAGGAAGGACGCACAGATTATGAAATTGATGCAGAAATTCGAGAAAACAATGTGGCTAAGACAGAGGTCTTCAAAAGCCTCTCACAACGAAAACAGTTTTGCGAATGTTTTGGAATGGCAACGATAGGTTTCCGCGCACCCAAGTAGACTATGATATTTATATGCTTCTGCCAAACTCATGTAAAGTGCCATTTTAAGCCCACTAAGGAAGTTGACCAGAAATCATCCGCTTGTGGCGAGATGAAAGATATTACTCATTAGCACACGGTGCCAATATTGCATAGCGAGGCAAGACAACAAAGGCACGAATATACTGACTGAACCACGGAAGAAAAGATGTACAATAAAAGTTTTGTTCCTTCCAATGACAATATAGTCTGCTGAAAGTTCAATCCCTCGAACAGTGGTACGATCAGGGTTGTATATACACGTGGATTGTGAGAAGTATATAGCCACCTGCATGCTTCGAAATTCCAATGTTCCTCTTCTTTCAAATCTCGACTCTCAAAATAGCTCACCTGCTATCATCTCGAGTTGAGGTCAATAATAATACACCAAGCGTACGAGAAAGTTGATAATGTAGGAGTAAGACCAAGTTGGAGATTTTCATGATCTTAAAAATTCGAATTCAGCCCTGGAGGTCACAGGGACTCTAGGCTCAGCAGTTCTTAAAGAACTGACTGAATCCCAACCTTTTGAATCAACGTCGCCACACGGAAATTCGGTATCCATACCTTCCCGCCCTCTGTCAAAATTGCTAAAGTCGATAGCTTATTGCTTGATTCCCCCAGAAGCCCTCACCAGCCTTGAAGTGATAAAACCAATAGCTGCAGTAACTAACGTAATCATCAACCAGAAATTGCTCGTCGACGCAGCATCCAGAACATAAGTAAACCGCATAAACCCTCTGAATTCGGTTGTGATCTCCAGAACCCCAAAGTTCGTACTTTGCCCGTATATGCAGAGAAAGTAACAATCAAAAACTATTTATCTGAGAGAACAGGTTTTTTCAAAGCCTCCCGTAGTAAATCGAACTTATCAAGTGTAATGGAGTGTGTCGGAGGAGTACGGGACAGTGTGAACTGGAGGCTCCCACTTGCGAGAAGTCCCTCTTATGCCATAGAACATCGCAATTAGTGGGACCCATGGAAAGCTGTCCTCTGAAAGGTTCGGAATGTAGCCTTATAAACTTCTGCTACCCCACCTACATAAATCAGGATACTTGATAAGTTCGATCTACTAAGGTATCAGCTGTTTATTGGCATAGACCGGGCCATTCCTTGATTCTGGACTCCAGACTACTTAGATTGTTGTTCTATTTCAAAGTGCAAAACGTAAAGGTCAATGATGGAGGCGAGCCCCCTATCTGTATAAGTAGTCTTTCTCCCAAATATAAAAGTTGTGCGAAGAGTACTTACACATCCCGAGATGGCGGATCGAGCTGTATGGGTGAAGGACATTAACGTTCCCCGGAAACAATTGTTGAAACTTGTAAAGGCACCTGGCGAGTAATGGGAAGTGAAGTAAGTCGATACTACGTTTGGGCATTCTAAATTTAGATAAATTATATCTAAATGCCTAATCCTAGCCCTCGGGAAACTGGGTGAAAGAGTGTGTGAATGTAATGCGATTTTGATTCCATTGTACCAAAGTGACCCGAACGACGTGTGCAAACTACTTATTAGTTCTAAGACATATACATACACCTTCCAAGACGTGTTCCATACTCCCAATCGGGGGAACCGAAAATGTCAGATGGGGGACGATAAAGTAAGAATTTGAGCAATCTAGCATAAATTTTACCAGTAGAAAAATGGGGATAGTAACCTTATATCGAAGTAAATAATCTGAAGTGGGAGTCGCCACCAGGTACACAAGGATGATTTTACGTAAAGAGGGTGGACAGTTAAAGCTAGACACTGTCACGCAGAAAGAAAGTCTATATCGCCCAGATCCGAGTCTCTGATTCGCGGGTTTAGCTGTAATAAGGGGGCTCAGGCTATAATGCTTTTTGATTTCGCTATAATGCTTTTTAACTAGCCGTATATAGGAAGTAGGTCAGCCGTGCCCCGGAATACTGAAAATACTAAATATCCTTATTAAAATTACACCGCAGGTACAAAGGTACTTGTACTTTACTATCGACGTTAGTAATATTTTTAGGTATAGTACCTTAACACGTGCTTAACAAATATATATATATATATATAAACTTTAGTGTTTTTATTTTATAAAAAAGAAAGGGCGACGTAATAGTAAGGGTGTTTATATTCTACTAACCCTAACCTATTAGAGTAATTAGAATAGTAGTAATAGTAAGGTTATAGTAATAGTAAGGTTATACTTTATTCTAGGTATATTAATTATAACTTTTATAAAGGTTTCTACCTTATTCTCTACTAAAGCTACCCTAGTAAACTAATAATTTAATATTTATATTCGTTTTTATTCTCGAAGGAAGGGTATCTTCTCTACTACTTTTAGGTATTCGCTTAACTAAGTTAGTATTCGCTTAGCTAAGTTAGTATTCGCTTAGCTAAGTTAGTATTCGCTTAGCTAAGTTAGTATTCGCTTAGCTAAGTTAGCTTATAAGTTATAAGTAGAAAAGATAGTATATATATAGTAATAGTATACCTAGGGCTCTTTAAGCCCTAGGTAGCTAGTAAAAGCCTTATAAAGATATAATAAGAAGGGGTAATTATAGCTTTATAAGGTAAGTACTAGAGCTATATATATAAAGGGTATATAAAAGAGAAAGGGGTAGAAAGTTAGCTTATAATATTATATAAAGTTAGTTTTATAATATCTACCCCTACTATTATTCTAAATATATTCGCCTCTTTTATATTTATATTATCCCCTTAACGTCGGATATATACATTTGGAGGTAGGGACTCTTCGATATCCACTTTGTATCCACTTTATAATTCAAGGAGTCTTGGAACAGGCGGTAGTTTCAACGTCTATATAAAGTTACTAAATCACCCCGAAATCGCGATTTAGAATAACTATTATAATTGAATTATAATTAACGGGCAAGTGTTATAGATCCTATCGATATATAACGTAAGAATAGTAAGTATTATATATACTATAAATCGCTCTTTCTATATACAAATACCTAAAAATAGACCCCTAAAATAGTCGAGTTAAACTACTATTTTTAGAGTCTAACTCGACTATTTTAGGGGTCTATTTTTGTATTCGTTAGATTTTATATATAAAGTATTAAGAACTCGCTATATTTACTTATAACAAGTAATATCTTTCTTTCTATTATTACTACTACTACTACTACTACTACTACTACTACTACTACTACTACTACTACTACTACTACTACTACTACTACTACTACNCTACCTTTAAGTCTAACGTTTCTCGCAGTAGCTTTAGTATAGACTTTTTAATACTATTATACCTAAAAAAACGCTTATTTATAGAGATTAATCTTAAAAGTAGATAAAAATCGTCCCTATATCTAAATGTATATATCTAACGTTAAGGGGATAAGTATAGGAAAACCTAGTAGGCTAAAACTATACCTACTTATAGAGAGCTCTTCTTATCTAGTAAAGATATTCGTTATTAAAGAGAGTTATTAACGTTAAAGAGAGGTTATTATTAAAGAGAGCTAGAAGCCTTAGAATTTATAATTTAGAAGCGATTTATAAGTAGTAAAGAAGAGTTATTCTAGTATATCCGGTTCTTAAAAAGTTCTTATATAGAAACACTAATATATATCTAGCTTTAAGCTACTTTTTAATAAATAGATCTATTCTATAAGTACTATAAGGCCGACTCCCCCCCCCCCCTTCTCTCTTAGCCTAGCTATACCCTTTATATTATAGAGTAGGGTACTAGGCTTATATAGAATAGGGTACTAGGCCTATATAAAGTAGGGTACTAGGCTTATATAGAGTAGAGTATTAAGTTTATATAAAGTATAAAGGAGTATAAAGAGTGTTTATTAGCTAAGAGTAAGGGAAAAGTCGTTTATTAATATTAAAAGCCAATCTAGTTTCCTCTCGTGTCGATGTGGATTTATTCCTCGTTCCTCGGATCCCCAAAAGACCCTCTAGAATCCTTCGTGTGGCCCAGAATTCAAAGTTACTACTATAGGAAAGGTCAATTCAAAGTTACTACTATAGGAAAGGAAAAGTGGGTCAAAGTGGGTGCGATGAGTCAGCCGTAGGAACACCAAAACTTGAAAGGTTGTCAGTCGCGCGAAGGCGGCTCGTAGCGGCACTTCCACCGGTCGGAAACGTACATACTTCGAGGACAAGACAGTACTTAATTGGCTCTACAAATCGGTCTTATTTTTATGTTGTTCCGACATGTGTAGGTGCAGCTACGTAGGTGCAAAGAGCCGCATGCGTACAGGTGAGGCTCAAGTGCGCATGCGGCTCTTGGTGTAGAGCCCTGGCCGACCACTCACAGGTACCCCGAGGCTTATCCGGGGATACGAAGTAAATACGAGTTCTGGGCCACACGACGGCTTTAAGAGTCTCTCCTGAGACTCTTATACTAAGATTGATTAAAAGCGAGGGAGAAGTAATTTATTTTTATATTAAGAGCTATCTATTAATCCGAAGTTATTATAAGAATACGTATTGCTCTCTTTATAAGTAAAAGTAATATAGGTAAGTAAAATTAACGCTATAAAGAACTAGAGTACTTAGCTAGTATAATAATTAATCGAGCTTAGCTAAGAAAAGAATAAGAAAAGAGCCCTAGCCCTAGCGTACGCTTCCTACTCTCTTAGGGGTAGGAACGATAAAGTTATTAATAATTTCTATTCTACTTCTAGCTTTTAATATCCGACGTCCTTACGTGATATTAAAACCTATTATTAATATACCTGGGACGAAGTAGATATACTATAAGGTATAAACGCACGTTTCTTATTTATACCTAAAATACCGCTAAAAGAGAAACGCCGAGTTACCGAAGGCGGCGGTAGGGGATTAAAAGGTATTATAGCCTGAGCCTAATAAGGGCTGAGGCGTAACATAGTCAAGGACAATGTCCAGAAATACTTTGTAGTGTACTTCGTACTTCGTATATATACGAGTAGTGTTATTACTATCCACCACGTTATCTATAGTCCCGAAGGACGCTCAGATTCGATTATTGACAGCTATAACCATATACTTGTTCTGAATCCAATCCTCCGACTTGTCCAGCTTCAACTGTCCAACCTCTTTACTATTAAGTAAAATCTAGGTATTCTTTGGGACTGGGTAACTCGGTGGATAGACAGTTAATGCCTTGTCCACATCATTCTTCTTCCGATGTTTTCGGCTCCCGTTATTTAAACACAAAGATCGGTCCGTAAAGGGTCTGGACAGCTCGGGTCTCTCCCCCCCCTTGTCACTTTCTGATATACCTCCACATGAATCGGACAATTCAATTGGCTTAGAGGGCTATAGCGTGGGGCTATACCCTGCCTATAACAACTCGTATACAGGGGGGGCGGCCCGAGCTGTCCAGACCCCCTATTTCGTCCCAGGCCTAAATGATTGTAGGTTTACTAGGGTGGCGTAGGCGAGTAACGGGGTAAACCCCTCTTGAAAACCTACCATTCATTAGGCCTTGGACGAAGTACGGGTACAGTACTGTATAGTAACTATTATAGAAGAACTCACTATAAGGATATCCTCGTTTAGCATATCCGACCCCGACCATATCCTTGTAGCGAGTTTTTTCTGCATGAAATTGAGAACGTACACTATTTTCGGAGATTACTCGTAGAAGGATAAGGATTGACGAATGAATTTGTGCTAAAGTGTCCCGAAGGACGTCTATAAACTTCCTTAATTGTATATATAACCACTCCCCTGTTCTAAGTTCCATCCACCTACTACTCCCCCTAAACACGACGAAGCCCCCGCGAGTCTAGGTTTAGACTCCGACCGCCAGCTATTACCGCTAACCTCCTACCTTCGTTCCCTTAGTAACAGACTAATCCCCTGCCTAGACTGTAGCTAAGTAATGTCTAGTCTACGCCATAACCTAGAGTATGTTATACCTTCTAATCCAGCTTAGAGGGGGATAACTCGACCGATCGCGCCTTCCTAACTACCCTGAATGTAACTCCGAATATACCTAACTATCGATACCGAAACTTTAACTTAATTGTATGTATACCGCAAAGGCCGAATACCGTAAAGGCCGATTTTGATTAAAAACTTAACTACGAATTTAACTGATTTTAACTTGTTGAAAAATGCTAAAAAACTTGCAGCGATTATGTATATTTAGAACTCAGGATGCCCGTCCCTGCGTCATGGTCACCAGAAGGATAAGGATTAATAAATGAATTTGTACTAATTGTACTAAAGTATCCCGGAGGAGGTCTGCAAACTTTCTTAATTGTACATAATTACCACTCCCCTGTTCTAAGTTCCATCCACCCACTCTCGTATATCACAAGAATCACTTGGCGGGGAACACAGTACTACATGAAACAAAACAAGGAGGCCAAGCTCTGTATTTTTACCGCAACAAATCTATTTCCTACTTCTAGAAGTAAAGAGAGTGGACGGCGGAGAGTGCTCCATGAGTGCATGCAACGCGGCAGTACTTCTGTGTCGTAGGCTGCGGCTCCGAGCAGTCCACCTCCTTTGTGTCAACAGAAAGAAGACGCTTAATGGAATAATAGGGGAACAATAAAGTTCATATTAAAGCATCTCATGTCGACGGTTCGCAAAGTTCCAAAATGAAACCGAGTGTGGAGGCCTTTGTATATTTCTGTAACCGCTGAGCGTTAATCACACACGTTGCTATTGCCAAGGGCAAGCCTTTCCTACGGTAATAAATGGAGAGTCTCAGGGTTCCTAGAGTGTTTACCCTGTTTTGCTAGCCTTAGCCACCCTAGTAAACCTACATATTTTAGGCCAGGGAGGAAGTACGAAGTGATAGTCAGTACGTCTTCCTACGAAGCTGCCACAAGCAACGCACTGACTGTTAGATCAATCAAACCGGAGAATTACTTCGAAGTATCTGAAATTTATTGTAAGACCTCTGCCAAGGAAGTGTAATTAGCAAAGGCGCGCAAGGCAAGGCTCAAAGGTATATAGCGTCGCCTGGACGCTCTTTTCCGTGCTGTTGTGATAAAGCAAATCCATCGAAACATCAAAACATCTACAGAAATCCCGTCAATATGAAATCATTCACCGTACTTCTAGCCCTGACATTGGCTGCCACCAGTATGGCGCAAACTCTAGGCTCATGCGAACAACTATGTGTACCTCAGTGTGCAGGAAAAGTAAGTACTACCCTATGACTTCCTTTTCAGCTATACAGATACTAATTTCCATCACTATAGAACATATATGGGGCAAGTTGTGATAACAACCGTGATGGAAGCTTGGTAGCTACCTCTTGCAGCTGCGGAACTAGCCGTCGCGCTCGTAGCGTTGTAGCTCCTCTCGTCAATCGAGAAGAAATAGACCCATGTGAAGCAAAATGTATCGCTCAGTGTGGAAAAGGACAGGTAAGTCTTACCCTATAAGTCCCTCTCTAGCTATACAGATACTGATTCTTATAACCTGTAGGTACCATCATACTCGCAGTGCGAAGGCGCCAACCAAGAGCTCACTAGATGCGAATGTATGCCAGCAGATGTTTTGCGCCGCTCAGCACCTGTATCCCCATTAGTCACTCGCAGCGTTGTATCTCCTCTCGTTAATCGAGAAGAAGACCCATGTGAAGCAAAATGTAACGCTCAGTGTGGAAAAGGACAGGTAAGTCTTATAGGGACCCTATAAGTCCCTCTCTAGCTATACAGATACTGATTCTTATAACCTGTAGGTACCAAATTACGTGGAGTGCCAAGGCGCCACGCTCACTAAATGCAGTTGCATACCAGCAGGTGGTTTGCGCCGCTCAGCACCTGTATCCCCATTAGTCACTCGCAGCGTTGTATCTCTCGTCAATCGAAATGAAATAAGCCCATGTGAAGCAAAATGTGTCCCTAAGTGTCCAAAAGGACAGGTAAGTCTTACCCTATAAGTCCCTCTCTAGCTATACAGATACTGATTCTTATAACCTGTAGACACCATCATTCTCGCAGTGCGAAGGCCGTAGCCAAACGCTCACTAAATGCGAATGCGAACCTATAGGTGGTGTTCGCCGCTCAGCACCTGTATCCCCATTAGTCACTCGTGCCCTCTCAGAAGAGGAGTGTGAGAAACAATGTAACGATATGTGTGCAGCACGTGGGAGAGGAGTGAGTATCACCCTACAAGTCTCTTTTCAGCTACGCAGAGACTAATTCAATTACTATAGAAAGGACATGATGCAAGCTGTACAGCTGGGCAACTCGTGACTTGCAATTGCGGAACCTAGTATTGGTGCAGTACTCACATCGCTAAATCCTAACCCTGTGTTTTCCACAAGCCAGCTGTGAGAATTCGTGTTCTTGACTCCTACCATATCACGGGGACCAAATCGATTTTCTGCGCGGTGCTTTAGAAAAGTGGAATGAAGAGGAGAAGGAGCGAATGACATCGGAGGAGCCCAGAGAATATGTGGTGCGGAATCATAGATTTAGAATGATACGTGATACGATGGTCTGCGACTATACCGTATTGTGTAGTATATAAATTATGTTAAAGGATATTTGATATTCACTCACTACGCACTAGCGGCACTAGCGGCACTAGCGGCAAACCTAGGTATTTAAGTACCTACTTGTACCTTACTTTATAAATTGAAGAGTTTCCCCCTTTCTATCGCAACAAATTATAATTGACGACCTCCTTGCTTAAATTCTGTTCCCAGCACCATCATTTGGTAGTTGAGCTTCTTTTTGTCCTAGTGAAGTTTTATTTCCTCTGTGTTCCTAAATTTCTATTGCAAAGACCTTTAAGTGGGATCCAATATGAAATTAAAATAGAGGTAGAATTGTTTACAGACACCGATGACCAAGAACTTGTGCACAGGTTGGACCAAGTTTCTGTTGAACTTAATATTTGAGCTATTCTAAGGGGCATATCACTCATGTATTTTAATAGCTTTTTATTGTAAAGAGTTTGTGTACCTCGGGCCTCAAGTTAGGTAGGTTTCACAACCGAGTAGTTGAAAACCTCTTTATTCTTTGGCATTCATATTACAAGAGATGCTAATGGAATACATCCAATGAACCTATAATATTTGATTGTCTAAGTCAATAGTACATTAATTGTACACAAAGTGCTACAGTACTTGCTACTAGTCGGTCCAATCTACTAACTCACGAGTGGGGCTTCACCTGACCTGGCAGAAGTCCGGAAAAGTCTCTGTAATCTACGAATTCTCTAATAAGAAAATCCGCATCATCCAATCAGCATCTAGTTGATCGCCTCAAAGTCTGAGCCTGCAGTTCAGCATGGAAGGGGAATTGGTTTAGTGGTATAATGTTCCCTTAGCATGATCTCTTGGGAGACATACGACTGGGAGAGGTCGCGAGTAAGTCTATTCTACCAACGCTAATGAATATCTATTAACAACAATCCAGGTTCGATTCTTGCATTCTCCAATCAACATTTTTTTGCTTACATTTTTAACCACGTTTGCGTAAATAGAAGAAGGGCATTCAATGTGGTTGCACCAGTTGCACCTTTGGTTGCGAAGATGGGGGATTCTTTTTTGTGCGGGAAATTTAACCGAGTTTGTGGGGTAGGAAGAGTGAATTATGGCCGACTTCCACTAGATGTAACATGTAATCTACCACTCTTGAACATTCAGAAGAGGAATAAAGTCTCAAAGGATTCGAATTGTAGTCTTGACAGTTTAGGATGTAGATATCATGTTAATAGAAAAAACGAAGCAGACAAAGAGAAGCAGGAAAAGGTAGGATTAAGGTTAGGGTTGTAATCTACTTTATTTAAACTAGGACCTTTTCATAATCTGGCTTTCTGGAATCGCGAGACATCTTCTAGAAACCACCTCTTAAAGCAGGTCGAGTTTATATCAAGTAACTGAAATCAGACTACTCAAGGCTTTAAAAGCACATCCGATTTATCTTTTCAGGAACTTAGTTGCACGTTGCCCTGAAATCAATCTTACAATCACAAATGTAGAAAGTAATTAGGCCCTCAAACTGTCCCAAATGTACTTTGCTCAAAAGCCACCAGGTTACATAGAGAGAAATCGCTCTAGTAACAATTCCAGCCATCAAATATTACAGAAGTGAGAGGTATTGTTCAAAAGCCTCTGTCGTAGAGCAGAAACCTAAATCGATCCCCAAATAAATCCCATAAGTAAGAAGAGAATCCAAGACACACTTGGGCCTTAAAATTCGAACCATAGCCGCCTCGAGGTAAACGTTAATTACGAACATAAGTCGTGCCCTCCTTATATAACATAGGAAAGACTCTCATTATTGAAGCGTCCAACTTAACTTCGAAATGAAACCAGAAATCTTGTTTTCTTCCACTTGGGCGAAGGAGAAAAAGATTAAACCCTGGATTCGAAATCTAATGTGGGATTTTGGCTAACGCTTCTTATTTAAGAAGAATTGAATCGCATTCCTATTGACAATCTCCATTTGTCAACTTTCTAAGAAACATGCTAATAAAATATAACTTTGAAAAGAAGGGGGTTTACTCAAGAAGTGGACGCAACTTCTTCTACTAGATTACCGTAGTGTGAATACCAAAAGTCTTCTCCATCTCTAGCTACAATATAGCTCCTTCAAACATGAAGTACGAGAGTAATACTTTAGATCACCTAAACAGTCAAACAACGATAAAATACCAGCTCGAGAACAGCAGAACCACAAACAAAATTCCCACCCTCCAATTTTATACTCAAACAGTAAATCATAAATACAGATCCCGTATTCAACCTCCCAAACCAAACAACTCATACCTGCATCCCTTAATAATCTTCTCCTGAACCTTCAACATAAAACTTATAAAGCATAAAACAGCATGGAGCCCGCAAACACAAACCTCTAGCTTTGTTTTTATAAAAGGAATGGTAAGGTATTACTTTTGCGCCGCTCCAGATCAAGCTAGATTTCCTGGGGCCTCCCGAGGATATAAGGTTGTGCTAAGCTCCGAAGTATGTAGAATATTCCGCTACAGAATGAATAAGCCATGTTATGATGTTAGAAGTTTGAAGAGTATTCACACTGACATCAAATCAATCTATCCAACTTCCCACAACCACTAGGGGAAAATCAGTTAAGAAGGTAATAAGAACACGCGTTGTTATTCTCTCACCCCATCCCATAAAACAAAAACCAACTAATCAATCCAATAAAAAAACCCCACAGCTCTCAACTCTCAACACTCAATCACTCTCCTTCCTCCCCGCCCCTCCCCGCATTTCTCCACACCCCAGTAAACACAAACAACCTTTCTCAATATCTCAATATTTCACAGCGCAAACAAGAAATCATGATATCAATCAACAGCTTCGCTCGCTTATTTCCGCTGGAACCTGACAATACCACGCGACAAAGAAGGAACAGAAGTATCTATTACAATGCAATGGGGGGTCAAATTATGCGGTTCTGAGATTTTGATATGGTATTCATCATAAGGGAAGACCATCCACCGCTGTATCCTCTCCAATCTTCCATCCTTCGCAATCCTCAACTTATAACCCTAACAAAGTTAACAGAAAGACCACTTCACTATCCTTCCACGACTAAAGACATGCCATATCCCCCTCCTTCACTCACTCACCCATCACCACACACTCACCCAACCAACCCCATAAGTCCAGCCCAACAACCTCAACCCCATAAGCCCAGAACTCCACCTCAACATTCCCAACCCAAACAACCAAACAACAACCTAGAAAAGAATAAACCGACCAGACTAAATACCATGTTCACCCTATAGAGTTATAGAGATTCTTCCAGTCCTCCAGTCCAGCTGTCCGGTAAATTAAAGCGTAATTATACACTGGTCCGGGTATTCGGCAGGAGGGATACTCAAGTACATGTGAGAGGGGGGGGGTATCAGGAAAGGGCTTTATAGGTACTTCTACTTCTCCATACGATATTTCGTAGAAGTAAAGAGGGACGGACAAGGATTATGAAATGTTTATATAGCACCTCACCTCCGTAGTCAACAGAAGATTTAGACTTGGGGGGTGAATGATCCAGTGAATTTTTGTTCTACATGGTTTCTGGATGATAGTAGTGAAGGTGGTATACGGTACCTGCGTAGGTTGCTATATCAAAATAACGAGATATAAAGTCAAAACGTCCCTCTCATGCATCGCCATAAATCAATCAGAAACGCAATAAACTGAACGCTCAATTATGACTCTAGTGGGAAAAGATGAAGAAACAGGAAAACGCTGCATTTCCGATAATCACCATCTACCATGCCATCTGTTCCAAACCCATAGTATTCCCAAAATACATCTCAATAGCAATCCTTCCGGAAGGGACACGGGCAAGAGACCTTCTGTTGTACTGTACACATCTGTCTCCCTCCGAAGTTGCAACCAGGCATCGAGGCAGCTACGCATCAAGAAGATCTTAATGGCAAGCACTATCCTTCGTAGCGGGGGTATCAAGTCCAAACATCAAATAACCAATAAAAGCACCAATTCCCATTGCAATCATCACCCAGCCGTTATATGTCATGAAAAGAAGCCTGCATGGTGTGCCCGTCAGTATTTCCCTTCTTTTGCATGTCCAACCATTAGGGTAGGGTAAGGTTTATGGGTGGGACTTACATCAACATAAAAGCGTAAAAGTTCTGGACAGCGTAAAATAGTGCCTTGATGACGTGGGCAGTTCGTGATATTTCGGCCTGGTTCTTTCCTGACCATAGGAAAGGGGTTCTCTCAGTAATTGCTTCTCCATCGATGAGGACGGCTGGGGTTGCGGAAATAGCTCAGTTTGTGTATCACTGGTAAAAAAGAAAGCTTGGAGTGTGGGAACTGGATAGGTGGTATGAAGCAAGAAACTCGGTTGCAGCTTTGCATACAATTACCCAATCCTCTTGTTGTTCTAGGACATATAGTAAGGCTATTCGTGGTCTGGAAGATCCTATCTCCCATTTCCCCAAAACTTCTCGAATAGTACTTAGTTATCCTAGAACCGAAGTGGTTATGCGCCAAGCAGTGTCCAAAGAACACTTGGAATCGCAGGAACACAATAATCCCCTCACTTCCTCATAACACTTGTATGTAGGTAATCCCATAGTCGATTGTGCTTCATCCAGCAGCAAAATAAATAGAAATACCACTCACTGGGTGTGTTTTGAACCTTCCGGTTAACCGCTCTCTCATATCTCCTACTCATCGATCGCAGGGCCTCGTATGCAGCAGTAAGGGCGACGACAGCGAGGAGGGAGAAGACGAGACCAGGTGTGGTTTGAATGTGCCACCATCGGAAAACAAGGCAGAGGTTGTTGGTATTCCAGGTGAAGAGCATCTGCGGGGAATTACACAGATTAGCTTGAGTGCTGAAATGATAACAGAAAGCTGAAGAGGAAAGCTGCGGAAGGGAGTAATTACGCTCATGCTGCACATTGCTTCCGCAGACGGTGATCCATGGCCCATTGCACTGTGGTCCATCTTGGAGTGGTCCATCATGGAGTGATCCATGTGTGAGTGATCCATTGCTGTGCTCTAGTTTGCGGTTTCGTGGTTATTTGGTGTTGATTCGATTTATAAATACGGACTCGTGGGTTTTCTGCAGATTCTGGTGCGTCGCGATGCTGGTTGTCGCGCTGGACTAGATGATCGGGTGGTTGTTGTAAAGGGTCTCTTAGATTGGATGAAGATGGCCTCGGATTGCGGAAGTAGTACTGTACTATTCTCGTGAGCTGTGCTTGTGCTGTCTCATAATGCGCTCAAAAGTGCTCAATTAGGCAAGTAGGGGTCTGCTTATTGAAGCAGGGCGGTGGGGATATCCCTGCTCCAGTCTTTAGCTTTAGCGCACATGTCAGGTTACTCTGTACTACTCGGTCTTAAGGTTAAAATTGATTGGTGCATAACCTGCCAAAGAGTTACTAGTACTAGTACTATTAAGATTCATTTATTAGGCCAGATCTTTCAACATGACTTAAATCCTAAAGCTACCAGACTCGTGGGACAGAAAGAGCGGCGCCAAGCTTCCTCCACGTTACTCAATATCATATTGAGTACCCCGATTAGTTGGAAAGAGTGAAAGAATTGTCAAGTGGTGAAAGAGCCTGCGATAGTACTCGAGTAGAAATTTGATTGACAACTATTTCACCTGTTCACAAAGGGCCAGACTCATGATTCAAGACAGTTTATTCTTTTGGTCGCTTGACGCGCTTACCAACGCAGGAGTACAAACACAACACTCCATATAAACCAATATAAACCAATAAGATCCCCTCAAATATGTAAATGACAACAGCCATCACACTTGGTAAATGTCGTACACCCCTTGCCATGTTCGTCATATGCGAACCCCCAGTTCTCCTTCCCGTGGTATCATCCCCAAGCCCTCATAAAAGAATATAATCGCGCCCCAATCCCAAAATCGACCCTTGCCAAAACTACCAGAGTATCTTGTTGTTTGTGAAGTGAAAAAAAAAGAGAGAAAAGAAAAGAATTTGTTAAGCATCAACTGCCGTCCCCAACCTGCAAGGACTTTCCGCGCCCGCGAAACCGATCAGGACATTCGCAATGTCGGAAGAATAGCATCCCTGAACCGAGAGAGTATTCTCGAGTGGTCCACCATCGTACGAGCCAGAGTTGTAAATTCTAGCAGCGATATACACAGCCTGAGCATCCGACGCTCCAGATTTCGCAAGCGTCTGCTTCAATCCATCACCACTCGCAGTACCAGACGTCCCATCCTTAATCATCTGCTTGATCTGAGATTCTGGACATGGAGCTGGAGTATTGAAGCAAGTTCCTTCACCGTTGTGATCTTGCATGAGTCCAGGGTTGAAGACTGAGCCATCGGGCGCGAAGGTCGATTTGACGCGAACGCAGCCAGTTGACTCTTCCATGATGGTCGCGAGGATGAATCGAGCGTCAACTCCGCTACTTGCTGATTCGGCGAGAATGGCGGCCTTCATCTGAGACATCTCGGCTTCGGAGTTGTCAGCGTGATTTTGCGATGAACAGGATTTGGCCATGATAGGTTTTTGACGAGCCCACCTAGATCTTATTAGTATGCTGATGATATGGATTAATGTCCGACTGTAACGTACATATCTTCAAATGTAATCCATTTGCTCTTCGCTGGCCATCCCTGGGCCACACTTCCATCTCCTTTGAATTTCCTGTATGTGACTGGACCGGTAGATGGAGATCCACCACCAGAAGTTGGCGTCGATGAAGACTTGGTAGATGAGGTTTTTGTGGAACTGGTTGGCGTCGTGCCAGTAGCTACTGTAGTTGAGATTGCAGGAACCTGGACAGATGTTGGGCTAGATGCTGCTGCAATTGCAGTCGCAGGATGCCACATTCCATCGTCAAATGTTTTTGTGGTTAAACCCCCGGCACCCTGTGCTACAGGAAGGGCCAAAGATTGAGAAGCAAGTGAAAGCAATAGTAAAAGCGCAGAAGTGAAAGCCATCTTGTTGATGAGAGAGAATAAGACAGAGAGTCTTTGGAAAAGGAACGTATGTGTCTGAAGGAATGTAATGAACCTGTAGAAGGCGTCTGGATCTGATTGCTGGATGAGAGAGAGAAAACGAAAGACAACGAAGAAATCATCTCATACATATACTGAACCACAACAAACCCCCTGGGGTAGAAGCAACTCGACGCCACCAGATTTGAAACTGTAAACGCGGAGAATTAGTATGGAAGGTAGGGTGATTGACAGTATGGTACTCGGACAAAGGCGCGCCACCGCGCCAAATCGGGCCTAGCGCCGTGCGGGTCTCAGCCCTCCAACCTCACTCCGTGAGACACTTTTTCGAGGATTTCNGCGTAACCATACTACACAATAAATCCCTGTTATAGTTAATTAAATCGAGCAATTGAATGCGTATCGAACGCACTAAAAATCGTCTAAATCCGACGTTGTTTCGTAAAGTAATCGTAGTCTAAGTAAACCCAGGGTAAATGCGTCGCACAGCCGCTACCTACGATACGGGTGCTAAGCGAGGCTACCTCTGATTTTCAGAGGCGCCGTGTCTTACTCTCATTCTACCAACTACTCCACCAACAACACCCTTAACCCCTGGCTTCAGACTGTCAATTGCTAGGTCAGAAGCATGTTTCCCATTTGTATGGCACTCCCTACCAAATTTACTATGGAATGCGTGCGAAATACCCCCTACCTAGGCAATTGACAGTCTGGGTTTCGCTGGCGCGACAGTTCAGACTGTCGCGCCAGCCCCTATATTTGTACCAAACCACCCGTAAAACCACCCGCAAAACCACCTTTAATCACCCCCTACAAGCATACGAAAAGTCTCCAAATACGCGATTTAGACTCTTGTTATACTTAGAATAAAATCCTATTACTTTCTACCTACCTAGGTACGAGAAAGTAACCCTAATAGCGTAGGTAGTAGGGGTTCATATTCCACTAACCCTGACCCCCTAACCCTAACCCTAACCCCTAACCCGTCGACGAGGACAATCCTAGGGGGCGTGAAGGGTGATAAAGGTCCAGGTATCGCGAGAGTAGGTACGTACTTGTGGGGGATCACATGACTCCTGAACCCAGGTCTCAGCCCAGGTCTCACACGACAGTACCCCTGGCCAGACTGTCGATTACGATGCAGAATTTCTTTCAGCAGTACACCCACTTGGGAAAGTACGGCTAGGCCTCGAAGGCCTCCAAGAATATCGTCTAGGCCAACCAGGTGTTGAGAATACATGAAGGTGGCATTCCAGAAGTCTCGCTTAGCCAAACCGAGCGAATGAGAAGAAAGAAAAATAGTGTGGGTGTTCGTCTTTGTGCGTGCCCCTGCAGGAGTCCCCGAGAGGACATACTGAATAGGAAAGACTTTAAAGATGGAAGGATCTGAGGGATTCGTCTTGTGAGTGACAAGGAGAAGATGCTGACATCAAGGGGTTGTTGGTTGGGGTCAAATGGGTGGTTTACCCAGATTTCAGGTCCCAATCAGTGGCGGCCAATCCAAATGCTGCATTCAACTACCCGGAGTAACCTGCATGCGAACGCTGCAGGTTTGTGGATTTTGCAGCAGCTCGCAGCCTCATCCCCATCGTTTCTACGGGTCCCTTCAGCGGTACCTGTATGTGACTTGTGGCAAGTCCATTGAGGCTTATGAGTGGTAGTTGGGGCAGTTTGGCAGTTAGCAAGAGTGGAAAGAAAGCCTTGTCATCTCTCGCTTCTCTTGGAGCTGATGAACCATATCAGCCGTGATAACGAGTTTTTCAGGGGCACATTATTAACACACACATTCCTCAATCAAATTACACTATACGAAAGTACCGGTAGAGCGATCGTTGAGCCTCAAAAAATCAAGGCGCGTAAAATTGAATGGAAAACATACAATTCAATATTGAAATAAAACTGACCTGCTTAGCTGGCTGGGCATGCACAGGAAATTGAGTTTGGCCGCATCCTACAGTGACCTTACTCAGCCTCCTTATCGTACTGTCGTGAGAGAAAAAAACTCCCAGCTTTCCTCTGAGGGCCTTAGGCTCGTAATCCATGACAACAATAACTCGTAATTGATGAGCTCCGTTCCAGTCTGATATCATCAAAGTCGCCATCGCAGGCCTGCGATTAAAAGGCTTCAATTACGACGTGCCCATCGCCGCCTCAACATGTCCTTTCCACGATGCGATGGGCCGTCGAAATTGCTTCTACAACATCATCTTAAGCTCATCTGCCCTGGAATCCTTCAAGCCAGGCCATCGCGAGGCATAAGGCGGGTGGGCGGCCGGCCTTGACGGCCCCTTTGTCGAGGCTTGAAAGCGGATAGCGATATACCGAGTGGTGCTGATGAGGGTGAGAATGAGACTGACCTCTGTCTCTCAGGCTAGAGTTGCTGCGGTTGTCTGAAGTTGGTCTTACTGTGCGAATTCGCGACCTCAGGCTCACGATGTCATTTCTATCCTACCGGTACACCAGGGTAGATGAGCGAAGCTGCGATTGGACAATTGCCGATCTACTTTCCCCAACGTCTGATCCCACCAATCCTTCAATTCAGAGTTCATCTTTACTCGTACTTGTACTGTGCAATAATACCTCTCCACCACAAGCGAACGTGTACTTGAACCATGTAACAGATACCAAATAGCCTGCAAATCCACCTTTCTTGCCACAGCCTCAATGTATTCCAAATCCCGTTTGCAATTCACAACACCAACACTGTAAACCCCCTCCATCAAATCCCCTCACTAACACCAAACACTTACTCGCGCCGATCACCCACCATCCTTTCAGTTTCATTCCCAATCCTGCACTCCATCCCTTCTCTCCTTCTCTTTGCCAGTAAAATTTCTATTCTGGTAGCGTAAGAAACGTCATATCAAGCAAAACACGGTACTGTACGCAAGGCGCGTTCCCGTCCATTCGTGGGGTGTAGGATCAAAATCACCAAATACCGTAGTTCCATAAATAGGAACCAACCAACCAAACCAACAGTAAAGAAACATGCATATCCGATAACCTCGTACAAGGCACAATTCTAACTAGTGTCATCACAGTCGTTTGTCACCGAATCCTCAAAGGATTTGAATTCCGTGTTTCAAGACATGTTGGTCGTAACGTTAACGTTAACCCCTCAAATGGAATCCAAGTAGTGATACCAATCCCAATCCCATCGGGAGAAATGTTTGAGTGTGTTTGAGGAGGGGGATTTGACTAACTAAATATGATTATATGGTGGCTTGGACGTAAATTATACTGTGAGAATACTATGAGGCATGAGTATAGAGCTTGCAGTATACCTTACCTATCCAGAGAGAGATATTTCTCGCTATTTCCCTTGGGATCTTAGTTTAACTAATTACTACAGTAAGTAGTAGTAAAGAACAGTAAAGAATAGCGAAAGAAAGTGACAACCTCCTCCAGTAGCGACCAATAAATCAACCAGTCAGACAGCCATCCAACCCCACCACCACACCCCCAAACCCCCAAACTCCCAAAATCACAAAACCCAAACCATCCAACTCCCCCACACCATCTACCCAAAAAACTCCAATCTCCATCCATCAATCTATCTACCCACCCAACCACCCACCACCAACCCAACCCATCATCAAAAGACCAACTAACCAAAACTAAACTTAGACTTAAAAATCAAGCCTTTCACAAAATCTTATATATATCCTCAGATCCAAGGACTGTCCTGTACGAAGGCTATTTACATTTGTTGCACATCGTGAATTCTTAGTGGTGCTTTTTATGGTTTGGGGATTCGGCTTGAGTGTTGGGATAAGGATGGATGGATCTTGGTTTCTTTGGGTGGGGGGGAGAATGGGATTCTAAGGGGTTGTTACCTGTTGTAGTTTTCTCGCAAAGCGCGGGAGGCTGAGGAACTGCTGGGAGTGCGCTTTGTATTCTAAACTTGGAGGATACAAGTAAAAGTTCATCGTCATGTCGAACTACTAAAGAGGCAGAAATAGTGGTATAAAACATCCCAAACGCCAAGAAAACATTCTACTCTATATACAAGAACTCCTAATACCAATCATAAAATCTATCAAATTCTAACTTCCCATTTCTCGACACCAATTCCTCCCAGCCTGGACATTAAACTCACAGAGCCAAGGTTCCAAACCCATTCCAATAAAGCCTGCCACACATATCCCCGCACTATCACTTACGCTAGTCGCACCCAGACTGAACTCCCTCTCACCCTCCGGAACCTTCTCCATGATCTCGGCAAAGGTATTTACATATACCGCTCCACCCAGTAATCCTTCCCAGAATATGATCAGGAAGACAAGATACACAGAGGGAATCCAGAAGTACATTGAGTGAGTGAGAAGAAGGATCAGATTGAGAATCTGTAAGAAGGTGGGTGGGTAGAGCTGATGAAGACGGATGAAGGGGGTGGATGAGCGAGCGACGAAGACGCCAAGTTGATAGAGGAGGGCGTAGAAGGGGTAGAAGGAGCGGTATGCTTTGAAGGGGGTTGAGGGGAGAGGGAAGAGAAGTGTGGGTGTGACGCCCTGATTGATTGTGTATTCGCCAACGTAGACTAGGAAGAGGGGGAGCATGTAGGGGAAGAATAGGAGACGAGCGCGGCGGAAATTGTCTTTAAATGTGTTTCTGGTGCGGTGAGAGGCAGTTGGAGAGTGTGGGCGCGGTGACTGGCTTCTGTATGCTTCTGATGTGGTTGAAGGGCCTGGGGCTAGAAGTGATTCAGAAACAGCGGAAATGGGAAGAGTAGAAATAGTTTGGTCGTCGAAGTCTTCTCGTATTATGGTCGGTGGTTCATCGTTTGGCAAGTTCGTGTAGTCTTTTGCCATGGATGCCCGTTTCAAGGGCCCAAGTGGTAAGATGAGGAAGAACGATATAAGCATGATGAAGGGCAGGCAGGCACACACCATCAAAGACGTCTTGACCTTGAGACCCAATGTACTTGTCAAAAAGACATATATACCCGCCCCGGCCAGGCCAGCCCCTCCTGTTCCTGAACCCCACGCCGCCAAACTGAAGGAACCATAATAATGTGTCAATCCAAGGAAACTCAGCTCTCCAGCACCACTACTTAGACTCGACAATGCCACCCCAAAGAGTTTCACTGGTACAGAGTTGGGCGTGAGAGCAATTATAAACATTCCTCCTACTGAAAGGCCAGTCATAACAAGTACACGCAGCCGGTATGGGACATGATGAATAAAGTAAGGTGCTACGAGTTTCGTGAAGAAGGATGGGAGGACATCTGCGAGAAGGACAGTTGATTTTGGGACATCGGGACCGACCAGATCTTGGGCAGCAGAGAGGATTATCACATATGAAAGGTTATTGATCAGGCCTATTAGTGGGTGTTAGTGGTGTTTGTGTTCTTGGAGAATTATATTGATAAGGATTATGGGTATTCCGTTTTCCGCATTCCCACGTCGAGGAGAAGACATACCAAACAGCCAAAAGGAAGCCAATACCGATGTATCTGCGCCACTGAACAACCCCTTGAATCTGGCTTTGTACACGGCCCATGATGAACCTGGTGAGCCTGGGAGGGGGAGCAAGCCAGAGGAAGATGGTGATCTGGAAAGCATCGCAAGGTAGATGCAGATGCGGATGTGCTGGCAGATGGGCGGATGGTTCAACCAAAAATGCCTTCAAGGCCCCGCAAGCCCTCTTGGGTGTTCGTGATCCAGTTGCAGATGTGGCCGATTTGCGTTAAGTGTGATGTTGTCAATTACCAGGGCGCCATGTACGGGCGTGATGTCCAATATTGTACTGCACAAGTATTGTAAATGGCCATTAAGGGCGCCCGGGAAGTGAGGTGTGGCTGGAATATGGGGTTTCTATCCCTGTCAGCAAAGCCCATGTGCAGGTGGATTAGCGAGGCGGGTGAGGTGAGGGGTTGGGGTGCAGGCGAATCAGGCGAATAGCGTCACTAGTACAAAGTACTCGTACGGAGCTTCTACATCTCCCATTGCCCCATTTCTCCATTCCTACAGCACATCACAACCTCAGGTATAAGTACGCTGTGCGTTCTCGATCTCGACATCTTCTTTGCAATTGCCAAATCCAAAAGCATTCCTCTTCCTCTACCTATTCTTTCAGAGTCCTTCTCCATAGTACTGCCAGCAAACATGACCGTTGTCGTAACGAAGAGGTTCACACCGGAGGTCTTATTAGCTGCCCCTCGCCGCTCAGCAGCTACACCGAATCCTGCCGGAACTCTAGCTCTCTTCTCTGTCTCCTCATACTCATTCGAATCGCACAAGAAAAGTAATGAGCTTCGGGTTCTGGATGTCAGGACGGGTCAGACACATCTGCTATGCAATGATCTAGGTGCCAGTGATCCAACTTGGGTTGGGGTAGCCAACCTTGCCTTGTGGTTGAAGGGTGCAGCGAAAGGCACAACAGAGCTTTATCTTGCCAACGTAGATCGTTTGGAGTTGAAGTAGGCCTCCCTTCTTCTTCAGAATCCAATTACTAACCCTAGCAGGCCGAAATTGGTTACCACCTTCAATGGGTCTGTTTCGAACCTCAAAGCCATCGCACTTAACGACGAGACCATAGCCATCGTTGTCACTGCTCTAGCCGCACCTGATGGCACACTATACAATTCTGAAATGTCCGAAAAGCCCAGGTCTAGTGGCAGAGTCTATTCGAAGCTATTTGTTCGCGAATGGGACGCGTACGTCACAGAAAACAAAAGCTCCATTTGGTACGCAACTATATCTCTGCAGGGGGGTCTCAATGCGGCCGCAGGACCTTTGAGGAACGCCTTGGCTGGTCATTCAGTTTCTCTCGAATCCCCAGTTCCTCCTTTTGGTGGAACGGGAGATTTTGATATCAGCAAGAATGGAATTGTTTTTGTGGCAAAAGATCCCAAGCTTGATCCCGCAAATCATACAAAAACGGATCTTTATTATATTGCCTTGAAAACATTCGACGAATTTCAGTCTCCACCACCAATTCTGATCAAGACTGGGAGTCTAAAGGGATACAGTAATGGACCAGTATTCTCTCCCGATGCCAAGTCTGTCGCTTTCACGAGAATGAAGAGTGACCAGTATGAAAGTGACAAACCAAGACTGCTATTGGTGCCAGATATAGCAGATACAGCCAATGTCCAAGAGTTCTATGAAACCTCTGACGGAGAGGGCGGATGGGATTTGAGAGCAGAGAACATCGTCTGGAGCAAGGACGGCGAGGAGCTTTACGTTACAGCAGAAGAAAATGGCCGAGGAAAACTTTTCAAACTTCCTTCTTCTCCCCGGCATGCGAAAGATCTTCCTATTTCGCTTACAAATGATGGATCTGTTCAGGAAGTCTCCGTTTTGCCAAATAACGAGCTCTTCGTTAACAGTACTTCTCTCGTAGAGAACAGTATGTACTCTATCATCGATCCCAAGGATCCTAAGAAACGCTCAACTGTCTCGTCAAACACCAAGGGCGGCTTGTTATTTGGCTTGTCGCAAAACCAGGTAGGCGAATTCTGGTACAAGGGCGTAGGAGAATATAAAGTGCACGCCTGGATAATCAAGCCATCTTTCTATAAAGAAGGGGAGAAGTATCCATTAGCATACTTAATCCATGGAGGCGTAAGTCGTTTTTCCCCATCTATAATTCCCATTTCCAACCAGCCATAGCAAGCAATTTTTTGCTCTCCTCATGATTTCCCTCGCATATTTTCATTATTTGTCGCCTTGATTGCTGACCCCTTAATAGCCGCAAGGAGCCTGGAATGAATCCTGGTCAACAAGATGGAATCCCGCCATCTTCGCTGAGCAAGGCTATATTGTCGTAACTCCCAATCCAACCGGTAGTACAGGCTACGGAATGGCATTCCAAAATGGCATCAGGAACAACTGGGGAGGTCGCCCATACCTGGACCTCCTCGCTGGTTTTGAGCACATAGAAACCAACTTCTCCTACATTGACACAACTCGAGCAGTAGCCTTAGGAGCTTCCTATGGTGGTTACATGGTAAATTGGATCCAAGGTCACCCTCTCGGCCGCAAATTCAAAGCGCTAGTAACCCACGATGGAGTTTTCAGTACTTTAAACCAGTACTCTTCAGAAGAACTATTCTTCCCCCACCACGATTTCGGCGGAACTCTTTGGGAGAACAGAGAAGGCTATGAGAAGTGGGATCCAGCACAACATTTGAAGGAATGGGCTACACCACATTTGATCATTCATAATGAATTGGACTATCGACTTCCTATTAGTGAGGGCCTGGCGCCTTTCAATGTACTCCAGACCAAAGGGATTCCGAGTAAGTTTTTGACGTTTCCCGATGAGAATCATTGGGTCCTGAAGCCAGAGAACTCATTGGTGTGGCATCGGGAGGTTCTTGGATGGATCAATAAGTATAGTGGCGTTGCAGATGAAGAAGGGAATTTGGCGAAGGGTGTTGCTGGGATCAAAATTTGAGTAAAATACTAAAATATCTTGGGTAACGAGTTGAGTGGTGATTTGGAGATTGATATTGTGGTTTTCTTGTTTATATTTTTAGTGAAGTATGGAATTTAATGTTTTATGATATCCCTGTTCTTGGTGTTTCCTAGCCTTTATTGGTCCTGTGTCTGCAACGATTGACTACCTATGCTCTGTTTCGTCCCGCTCAGACTGGTACGGTAGTATAAGATTGTGTGAATGCAGAGAGAGAAGGCAGGAAATGAGACTTAGATTCTCCTAACCATTAAGATATCGAAGCCAGGAAATGGGAACTGGAAGTCGAATGGTAATATGTTGATCGAGTCACAATAAGCAGTCAAAAGCACATGAGATCTTGCTCTAAAGAGAGAATGTACATACCGAAGTTGCTAATCCTGTCAAGTTAACACCTAATAGTTAAATGTACGTAGGTACCTGATAAGAGTCAAGTACTCGTAGCTAAGCGGTTTATCTTCAGGTCGTGGAGAGAAGAAAAGAAAGACGTAGCGGTAAGTTACTCGACGTTCAATAGTCTGATAACTTTCTCAGTCTCCCCTACACGCAGCGTCTAAAATTCAAGTAGTTAAGTTGAGTTGAGTTAAGTGGCACCTACTCAACTCAACTCGAGTACTACCCAAGTAGACAACCAGCAAACCAAACCAAAAAACGAATAAACCAAAACACCAAAACACCATCCCACAACTCACCTCCCACTACAATTCCCCCACAAACCCATCAATCCACACTCCATCCCTCGCATCCACCATCCCATCCCGTTCACATC
>LT855416.1:2307088-2324997 GCA_900184765.1 Hymenoscyphus fraxineus
AAAAAAAAACCCCCCTCTCCACCTCCCACCTCCCACCCCCTCAATCTCCCTCACCCCGTCACCGCATACCAGTCCAAACATTTCCACCCTCAAAAGTCCGTGGGAGGGGGGTTGCGAGGTGGACATTGCTTCTCCCTCTCCCACATCCTCTCCCCTTCGTAAGTACCGTACCATCCAATAGACAACGCCAGGGGAGGGTCCTCGGCTCGGTGGGGTAAAATTCTAAAATTCTCAGTCCCTGACTCCCTGACGGCCCTGACGGGAGGCGAACCGGTGGGCGGAGGGAGAATAAAAATTCCCGAGAGCCATGGGATTGTGGCCCATCTGCCTGCCCTTCACGGCACAGCACAGCTCTAAACATCGCTACTGAAACTGGCTCTTGGACAAATACACCTACGATGCAAAGCAAAGAGTCGAGCCCCACCATGATGAACAAGAACGATACCGTACGCTTTTCCGATCCTGAAATTTCGCTTATTCATGACAAGATGGGAGAATCCTTTCTTCAACAGGTATACAAACAGGATCTACAACTACAATTCGAAGCACTCACAAAACACACCTCACGTCACCAATGAACCAAAGGGGTTTATTTTTATTTTTTTTGCATTTTGCCTCGATCTATCACAAATAGGACAACGCCAGTAACCACCTGCATTCGTTCCACCTTCAGCTCGTGACCATGTGTCATGAATTCCGAAAACGAGATCGATGTTGGTAGCTTCCTCAATGACCAATAAGCATCCCTAAATACAGTATGAGACGACGGAAAAGCGAGAAACATCCCCCAAGCATCTAATGCCCGAGATGTCATTTTTGCGCGAGAAACAATGAGCTGCATACCCATATGCAGCAACCTTTTTTGCCCCTAAATTATCCCTTTTCCTCACGCCACCGGGCGAACCAGCAGCGCTCACTATCACGTCCCTTTTGGAGGGGTCAAAGCAGTGATGTTTTCTTTAAACACCAGATATGCAAAGACGGTGATGTACCAGAAGAAATGAAATTCGTTTGAATCGTTTAAATAAGATCAGCGACGTTCATTGGCATCTCCTCGATTTGAGTGCTGTAGAACTGTTCGATTTCTCTCATCATGCGGACATCCTCGGCGGTAACGAAGTTGATGGCAACACCCTTTCGTCCGAAACGACCTCCACGACCGATTCTGTGGATGTAGTTTTCACGGTTGGCTGGGAGATCGTAGTTGATGACCAAGGAAACTTGTTGGACATCAATACCACGGGCCAAAAGATCAGTAGCGATCAAGACACGAGAAGAACCGGAACGGAACTCCTTCATAATCAGATCACGTTGAGTTTGGTCCATGTCACCGTGCATGGCGGAGACAGTGAAATCACGGGCAGTGAGCTTGTCGGTAAGCCAGTCGACCTTTCGGCGGGTGTTGCAGAAGATGACAGCTTGGGTAATAGTGACGGTCTCGTATAGATCGGAGAGGGTGTCCAATTTCCAATCCTCCTTCTCGACGGCAATGTAGAATTGCTTGATACCTTCGAGAGTAAGTTCGGCCTTCTTGACCAAGATACGGACTGGGTCGCGCATGAACTTGGTGGTGACCTCCAAAACATCTTGTGGCATGGTGGCAGAGAGGAGAACGACCTGGGTGGATTGTGGGAGGAGTTGGAAGATATCGTAGATTTGCTCGGTGAAACCACGCTTAAATTATTGTTAGTGTGTGCGAAAATCAGGTATAGTGAATTTGTACTTACGGACAACATCTCATCAGCCTCATCGAGAACGAACATCTTCATGGAGTCGGTCTTCAAGAAACGACGTTGAATCATGTCGTGGACACGACCTGGGGTACCGACAACGATTTGAGGACCCTCTTGGAGAGCCTTCATGTCGTCACGGACAGAGGTACCACCAATGCATGCGTGGCACTCGACGTTCATGAAGTCACCGATGGCGACAACGACCTTTTGGATCTGCTGAGCCAATTCACGGGTTGGGGCGAGAATCAAAGCCTGGCATTGCTTGACGTTTGGGTCGAGCTTTTGTAGGACGGAGATGGAGAAGGTGGCGGTCTTTCCGGTACCAGATTGGGCCTGTGCAATCACATCGTGACCTTTTGAAGTTAGATTCGGATATCATGGTTTGATATATTTTTGAGACTCACCCTTGATGACTGGCATGATGGCACGAGCCTGAATGGCAGATGGACGCTCGAAACCATAGGCGTAGACACCTGCATTTTTGTTAACCCCACCAGCTCGTCCCAAAAAATTCTGCAAGTTGTACCTACCTCGGAGAAGCTCTGCCTTGAGGTTCATGGTATCGAAGGAGTCGACGGTCTCATCATAGTTGGACTCGATTTGACCTGGAGGACAATGGATATCAGCAACTTTTCTGTCAAAGGGGTAGGATGTAAATCAAGGGAGCCGCTGCTCGCACGGTGGTGTGCCAGCGCCAGCGCCTGCACCCTGAGAGACATGCGCAAAATGCTTACCCTCTGGGATCTCTTCAAGACCTTTGTCAGCCATGATTGCGGTTTAGGTAGATGGAACTAGATCGCAAGCGCTGCTTGAGACCTAGAATTCGCAAATGTCGGTGGTGAAGGTGGGGTCGGAGGCGCAGAAAAATCTCTGAAAGAGACCTGCGATATCGTGAAGGAAGCTGTTGTAAGTGTAAGACTAGAATCCAGACTCTCGGATTTCGAGAGTTGTGTCGGTTCTAGTGGTTGTGTGATGTGTGTTTGTTGTTGTTGTGTGGTATGTCGGATTGATGGAGGAGGAGAGGAGGTCTTAAGTTGGGGACAGGATGCTCTTTTTTCTACAGTAGCGCGGGCGGGCCAAAGTTTAGCGAGGGGCGGGACCAAAATTTTTAATTTTTGATGCGAATAAGAATTCACTACGATGGGTCGCGCCTACCTTGGGTAGGTAGGTGGATAAAGATAGCGAGCACTATATTAGACGATGCTACTCTTTTAGGCCTAGTCTTCTATTTTTTCGTCATTTGATAGCCCTATCGTGAGGCTATTCACGTTGAATCCGCTTCATCTTTCCCCCTCCGACCCCTCTTCCACCCCCCTCCAACGCAAGACCCACCCATGATCTGGGAAAGCAGGCTTGGGCACCTTCACCACGACAACTTAAATACATCAGAAAGGGACAAACCGACAAACTGTTCACTGACAAGATGAAATCATCCATACTTCCATCGGATGTTTGCGACGGACTTAACACAAAGACAGCCATCCATCCCAGTGGTGGCGCTGACCTTGAGTCACAACAAGAGGCATCTATGGGTAACTTGCTGCAAGAGTCACCTCTGACGATTCCCATTCATCCCTTAGCGGTCAAGCCTACTGGAAACTCGTATACGGCCACTTCAAATGCCAAAACTTCTATTGGCTCGTTTCAACTATTCCCTGATGAAGTTATTGCAATTTTCTTGGAATATCTTGATGCCAGCCAATTGTGTTTACTAGGGTCTACATGCAAGTTTCTGTATGCTTTCTGTAGATCAGATGACGTGTGGAAGACTCTGTTCATTGAGTAGGTGATATCGTTTTTTTGTCATAGCAAACTGGTGGGATTTGGATATTTTTATTTGCAAGCAATTACCATACTAATTGACATTCAGATCACCAAGATCCTTAAGTGGTTCTTTCGTCTGGCGAGGGTCATGGCGCTCAACATTTCTTTCCCTAAGTAAAGAACATCTCTCACAGATTCAATGTGACAACGTATTCTCAGATGTCTTATTCAGACCCTTTCTCTGTACCCACACATCGCTCCTTCCATACAGTTCAAACATCCCTGCTAAAAATGCAATTTCTCGCCTCAAGAACCTCTCTCCATCAGAATTCTCAGACACTTGGAGCGACAGACCCTTTATTCTCACAGAACCAGTTCGCCAATGGCCAGTCTTCAAGACCTGGGATATTGAGTACCTCTTGGAGCAATATGGGGATGTCAAATTCCGTGCCGAAGCAGTGGATTGGTCTTTGAATACCTACGCCCGCTACATGCGCAACAGTGCCGATGAAAGCCCTCTCTACCTATTCGACAGAAGCTTCGTCGAGAAGATGAACCTCCAAGTCGACAAAGACTCGCCATCCTACAAAGTTCCCGAATGCTTTGGCGAAGATCTCTTCGCGGTCCTCGGCGACCAACGACCAGACGACAAATGGCTTATCATCGGTCCAGCCCGCAGTGGTTCTACATATCACAAAGATCCCAATGCTACAAGTGCATGGAATGCAGTCTTACGAGGCTCCAAATACTGGATCATGTTTCCCTCCGGCCCTTCGAGTCCACCACCACCAGGAGTATACGTTTCAGAGGACCAGAGCGAAGTCACAAGCCCTCTCAGTATTGCAGAATGGCTTCTGGAATTCCACGCCGAAGCTAGAAGGACACCAGGTTGCTGTGAAGGCGTATGTGGTGAAGGAGAGGTTCTCCATGTTCCTAGTGGGTGGTGGCATCTAGTAGTAAATCTTGAAGACAGCATTGCTATTACTCAAAACTTCGTTCCCCGCAGTCACTTACCTAGCGTTATCTCCTTTATGAGAGACGACACATCCGATCGGATTTCGGGATTCAAGAAAGACGTCACTGATCCTTATGGACTTTTCATAGATCAGATGAGAAAACAGCATCCAGATTTGTTGGAGCAAGCACTAGAGGAGTTGACTAAACAGGCTGAGGGCAGGAAGAGAAAATGGGATCTGGCAGTGGGGAAGGAAGAAGACACGAACGGTGGGTTCAGTTTTGGCTTTGGGGATGACAGTGATGAGGAAGTTCCATAGCGAGATTTAATTCAAAAGACCTTGGATTGTCAGCGTAAAAGATTTCTAGTATGGTCTTCCTTTCAGTGATCTAAAACTAAAATATTCATACACTTTACATCCGCTCCATGCTAGCCTCGCAAGCAACAATAGCAAAATAGCCACCAACTCCAAACACCAATACCCATCCCAATTCCAGCGCCATCTAAGTACAATTCTACGACATTTGCATTTGTGGTACAACGCTCCTTTGAGGATCGCGTAAACTCCCTTCCATACCTACTTCCCCTTGGATTTTACCGGCACTCGCTCATATCAAGTTCCCAGTCCTTTCTTACCAGCCCAGCCAACCCCACAACCCAAATCCAAAGCAACAAACACCATCCTCCTACTTCCCACTCCCTACTTCCTCACCGCCCCAAAATTCGTCCTAATCTTCTTCACCGCACTCCCCTCCCCATCACTATCCTCCCCAACCTTCTTATTCTTCTTCCCAGCACTCATTCCCATCCCCGACACGGACCTCGCACTCGTCGGCGTCGCTTGACTCGAGCCTCCTTCGCCCCTCCCCAGATTGGTAGATATAGGCGTCGGCACGTTCGCAGGTAAAGGCGTCGAAGTCGCTGTGTTACTTGGGGAATCCTGGGGTGGAGAATTCGATCAGCACTCCTCACAATTTCTCCAAACCAAACCAAAACCAAAACCAAACAAGATAAAATAACCAAGAAAGGAAAGAGCAAAACCCACAGCCGGCCCAAAAGAAACACTACACCGACTAAAAACCCTATTCCCCTCCACCACATTCCCCTTCCTGCGTCCCGCCCCCGCCACCGTCCCCGTCCCTTTCGTATACCCCTCGAAGCCAATGATGATATTCCCCGCGGGCGTATCCTCGAGATACTCCGTCTCGTTTTTATAAATCAGTTCCTCCGTGGCTTGCAGGTTGCGCTCTAGGATCTGTTTCCGTCGGAGGAGCTCTTTGAGGTGTTGCTTCGTGCGGTCGTAGAAGGGCTGTCCGGGGATGTCGGTGTTGGTGCTTGTGGTGTTGGAGGCGGGGAGGGAGGATGCGGGGGGTGGTGCTGTTGTTTCTGCCATTTTTGAGGGGGTTTGGTGGGAGGAGGTTGTGGATTTTGAGGGAGGAGGGGAGGTTTGGATGGGATCGGGACGACGCGACGGATGGGTGCCAAGGCCTTATCGGAGCTTTGGCTATCGCGTGTGGATGTACCCCCGAGGTCGTACAAGTACTATAAGTCTCGCTACTTAGTTGGCTTCGAAGTATATAAGATCGAACCTTCCAATTAAAGAATGAATCATTTCCAAATTACTTTCTCACTTTCTAGATTCTCCGACCTCCTACAACTATCCTCCCACCATCCACCCCCTTTTCCCATCCCTCTCCCCCTCCCCTTCATACCTAGATAGCCATAAACACCTCCCCTCCCCTAAGTTCCCTAACAACAACAACAAAACACCCATCCCATCCCAACAGCACTCTACTCCAGTATCCCCTCCCTCCCTCCTCCCCAAATAAACGCGTGAGAAGACCACTCATCACACTATCACACTACCACACTACCTACTTATATAAAACCAACACAACAACACAATACCACAAACGAAAAATCCACATACAATACAACCCCAAACACCCTTCTACCCTCCCAAAAAAAAAGAGGAGATTCTTTTAGTCCACTTCTTTTCACTACTCCATGTTTTCACTACCGTAAGATTAAATTTTACAGTTTCAGAATACTGTACAAGTAACGAAATCAAATCTGGATAATTGACTTTAGTTCTTTAGGAAGGGTAGAGCGATATACAAATTTCCACCATGATATGATGACTTAACCTTGGGCCATGAGATGAAAGCCAACGGACTGAATTTGACTAGATAGACATCGAATTATGATCTTGTCCATACTTGTTCAATCAAAACAGACACATCTTTCCGGACCAATAAACCCACCAAGTGTAGACATCACAGTGTATCAAAGGAATATCAAATCACATCACATCACCATCAAACCATCTCAATATCAAAATGTATCTCAATTCTGCTTCCTATGCTAATCCCAAACCCAGCGCGGTAACCCTCAAAAGAAAAGAAAAAAATAGAAAAGGAAAAAGAGTAGGTCCGAGCAGGTTCCTCATTTGCACGTTAGCCTGAGCCTTTCTCCAGGGATTCAATACTAGATTTTCTCATCTTCTTGATCTTCTCCTTCAGCAGCTTCTCGCGAAGCTCGTTGGCTTGTTGTTGTGGACTCTTCAACTGGTTATTCATCCGAAAGTCAGCCATTATCAAGCATGTCAATCTTTTCCCTCCAAAAATATAAACTTTTCCCCAATGCCGCTGAGTAGAAAAGCGATGCTTCATTATATATTATGAAGCACTACCAACCTCTTCCGGTACAGCTACTCTTTCTTCTTCCTTCTCTTCAGCAGCACTTGGTGGGGAAACACGGTCACTCCGGTCATCGGATTCAGCTCTTTTGGCTTTTGGCGGCGGACCTCGTGAAGAAACAGAGGAAGTGTTTCGTCGCCTCTTTGCTGGTTCATATCTTTCCATCGAACGGCGACGTTTTCGATCTCTTCCACCTCTGCTAGAACTTCTTGTTGAACTACGGCGTCTTCGTCGAGGGGGGGTTGTGCTACGGCTGTTGCTTCGAGTTAGCCGTCGTTCGTCATTTTCAACACTCTTACGAGCAGGAGTCCCTGTCTCTCTATCGTCCGGCGTAGGACTTATGTCTCTACTGTCGGTTGTTTTGCGAATAGGGCTACGGCTGGGCGATCGAGAAATAGAGCCAGGCCTGGTTCTCGTTCTCGATACAGATCTGGCTCTAGATTTTGATCTGGAACTTGGTACTGAACTAGAACTTCTCCGACGTGCTCTTCTTGGTGGCGGAGAACGGCTGATTGATTCAGAGGTAGCTCTTCGTCTCTTGCTAGGTCGAGGAGAGCGTGAGCGTGAGCTGTCAGACAAAGTTGGTGATCTTCGACGACGGTTCCCACGATCCGGACTTCTAGCTCTACCTCTTCCACCCCGTCCCCTATATGTGGTTCGTCTATCTGGTGATCTAGTTCGAGATCTGGATCTGGATCTGCGTCTTCGAGGCGGAGAACTGGATCTGGATGGTGAACGATAACGACGTCGAGGTGGAGACCGGGAGCGCGAGTTTGAAATAGAGCGACTATGTGAAGGTGATCGAGAAATTCCCCTTCTGATATCTCGTCGGTCATCGCGTCTAGGTACTCCACGTCCACGAGGCACATAGGTATCAGCTTCTCGAAGAGGAGGTCGGAAGGAGCGATCTCTGGAATCAGGACGGCGTCTTGGAGATCTTGAATATCGCGGAGCACGACGATCCATGTCTCTTCGAGGAGGCCCTCTATCAAAGTCCCGATTCCTATCATCACCACGTCCCCCTCGACCACCTCTCCAGCTATCACCCCTTGGACCTGGCCCTCCTCCGCGACCACGATCTCCCCTTTCCCGGTTTCGAATTGTATTAATATCGCGCTCTCGAGTTTGTTCATCATCGCGCCGCTTGCGGGCCAATTCTGCAGATTTCTCTGCTTCAATCTAGATACGAGTTAGTATAGAAATGAATTGGAAGTCTCAGAGAGAGATGGAAGTACCTTTTCCTGAATCAGTTCCAACTTCTTGGCCTCGAGTAACTCCTTGGGAACGCCCTGCGGATTACTCTGCGCGCTCAAACACAACTTCCACAATTCCTTACAGAAGCTCGCAGTATCCTTATCCAGGAATCCCGTAAGCTGTATCTGCATCGTCTTGATATCCGGCTGGAAACCATTAGCTCAGGACGTGAACCCTCGGAAGGTAGTAGAACTCACGAATCGGGCACCTTCAATCAAATTGTAGCATAATTCAATGACCACATCATCTTCATTCCCCAGGATTCCTGATATCTTACTTGCAATCCATCTGCCAACACATTAGCAACATCATCCGGGAGCTTGTATGGGGAGCTTTGGATGGCATACTTCTTCATCACCTCAGCATTGACCTTTTGCATGTCCACCTTCTGATTGAATTCTGGCGGAAACTTGGTAGATTTTAGAAGCTTTGCATCCACAGAGGTTGCCATTTTTGCTGTCGTGGCGCACTTATTGTGCGACAATCTGGTAAAGTTGGAGAGTAGATAAGGTGAGGTCGAGAATCCAAAACCCAGAAGCTCGTCACAAAAGTCAAGGTAAGCGCCGATATCAAGCCGAGCCGGGTCAGTGTTCCGAGTTGGCTTCGCTAATCAAATGTTGAAGGGGTCCGAGTGAATCTAAAATAAAAACATACCTTAAAGGCTAAGGGGGGGTTTTTTACGTGGTGGTACGACAGTCGCCAGGTGGAAATAGTCCTGGGACCGTCCTAGGAGCGTTACGTCTTGGCAAGCGTTACGAAAAGTAAGCGTTCTTACTTAGAATTATTAATTATTTTAATAATAATAGGATAATTAAGTTATTTAATTATTNGATCTCAACGCTATTAAATTATAAGTTTTAAAATCGGTCGATTCGGGTAAAAATGACGGGCGCGCAAGGCAGCGCTCGCATGGGTGGGTGACATGCGCAGGCAGTTGTACGTGGGCGGCCCATGGGTGGGTGTACAGGTGAGGGTATTCCCAGGTCTTGGCAGTCTGGCCCAAGCGCCCGTAACGCTCGCGGAATACTTGTAGGACGGTCGTACAACGCTCCTAGGACGATTAATATCGATTTAATACTTCCGACTACGTAACGATTGCGAATATATAAACGATTATCTCTAATAAGTATTAAAATTTTCTAAATTGTCGTCTAATAGTTAGCCTTTTTAATGATTCTTATGTCGGAACAATGTGCTAATGATTCTGACTGAGTTACTAGATTTCAACACTTAGTATTACGTAACGATCCAGGAATAGTAGTACGACCATGTAAAAAACCCCCCCTGGGCCTTTAAGGTATGAGAGTGAAAGAAGCCTGGATTAGTTAAAGCTCTCGTAGTAAGACTGTACCCGCTAATCATGTAGAATGCAGCTCTTTTACGGTTGCGGACATGAACTCTACAATCTGCTTGCATTTGTAGAAGTCATTCATGGAACCGTGTTTTTAGATATGGCAAGAGCGAGAGAGGGTCGAGTAACCTCATAGGTAAACAAAAAGTATGACATGAGGCCAGGCCCAATTAAGGTAGTCTAATTCTATAGCCACTTCTCGCATCATCCTGGATACAAGTCCATCTATATATATTCCTTCTATTCCTACATAGGTGCCCAATGTCATGGCTTGGGAGCTCATCTGGACGACCAAGCCGAGGGATCATTCATCCCAAGAAGAAGCAATCGCACCGACCGAAACACCTAAAGACCAAACCCACAATGTCTCGCAAAACCAAAATCTCTATCGGCTGGCACCTGTTCAAAGGCACACGAAAGTGCGCCCACCCTCTTCACAAGTAAAGCGAAAACCTCTTCCATCATCCTATAAACCTACTCGAGCTTCTCACACCAGGGAAGCCAGAAAACCAAAGGCCAGGACATATCAAAACCCCAACGCAGTATCAGGATCAAAGTCCCCCCTTCGAACGGATTCCTATTTCATCTCTTCCACACCCAATAATGAAATCCTACAGAACGCCTCCGCCGAAACTCGCGAGAGAGTTTCCAGATTTTGTAGTAGGCACAACAGCTACTGCAAACAATGTTCCCTTCCACTCCATGATCCACTTCTGGACAGCATAATAACCACCTTCAGCCCAGCCTTCGCTGCCCTAGATTCCACAGCAGATGGCCACAAACACAGATCTCAAGATTTCTCTCTTCCCCAAATCCCAACAACACCTCTGGAGTTTGCGCAATTCCCATACAGTCGTAAGGGATCCTTTGATACTTCGATGATGACTCTGATTCAAACCCATCCAGATACGCCAATTGGAGGATATGAAGCAGCACCTATGGCAGTCATTTATCCCGTATCGAGTCGAAGGGTAGTAGATGAGAGAAGACGATACGAAACACCAAGAATCGAGATATCTCCTCCAGAAACCACGTACAATACGGGAAAAAGAGAACAACCCCGCTCCAGCTCCAGCTACGAGTACCAGAACTACGAAGCCCTCGTCGACGGAAACATCTCGCACTCGCAATCCTCGCATTCCTCGGGGAACACCTACTGCTGCAGCCTGGGAGAACTAGAGAAACCAGTCCCTCCAGTCAATCGCCGTGATTCCTGCTTCGCCGCCGAATGCCCAACCCACGTCGAGAAATGGATCTCAGATGTAGACAACAATGGACCTCCAATCCCCGCCACAGACGGCGCCAACACCCCACCTCTAACCTCCGCATCCGACCCTCCCATCACAGCCATCCACCACGACACAACACCACCAACAGCACCTCTCCCCATCCCCGTCGAGACACCCGCCGCAGTGCCCGAACCCGAGCTGCCCGAGCCATCAAAAGTAGACCAAGCCACCACCAAAGCCAAAAAGGCACTAGCCAAGAAGAAAAAGGCAAAACAGGGACTGAGGAAGTTCAGGAAGGTGATATTCCGTAAGACCGTCCTGAAGGTCGTCCTGGGGAGACAGCTGGCGCAACCTACGGCTGATTTGTTGAAGTTGGTTGCTGAAGGGGTTCCGTTTGACCCTCCGGATGTGATGGCTCTTGCGAAGCCTCCGGTTGATGCTCCTGTGCCTGTGGATGCGGTGCCGACAGATGCTGTTCCTACAGGTGCTTTGCCGGTGTGATGTTGGGATTGGTGGATTTGTGTGGAATGATTGCCTAGGAAGGATAGAGCCTGGTACCAAGCAGGTTTTATAGACAGCTTTGGTTGTCATGAGAATATGGCAATAGGCGAACCAGTATGATGTGGAAAAGGGGGTAAACAGGAGACTAGCTCAAATTGGAAATGACTGAACTCTGCTCTAATAACAATATCCTTCAACACAAGAGACCCAATTTGAAACCTGCAACTCGGTCAGAAACATTAACTTTTATTAAAAATATCATATGCTAAACGCTGAAAAAGAATCGAAACCGAAAACCGATAGAAGGACTTGGCAAAACCACCGCCGACAAATGAGCCAAAAAAGGGGGTATAACCGATTTTGCAAGCCCGGCCCGTTTAATGCTCCGAAACACCTCCTTCCCACCATCCCAGCGCCATAACAATTTTTTTTTCTACCCTTGACCAAAAAAACTCCATGCCACCGCAACGGCTAGACCTGGAGTTTCCCATTTTGTGTATTACCATTACCCATGATCCCAGTAGCAAGCCTTTCCCTCATTAATCCCATATCGTGACACTTAAATATACAGGTTCGTGCTCGATCACAATCGCATGTGATTTCTGTTGTTAAGTGTATTTCGCGCGAGAGGCTCGCTCTTTTTCTTCGGCGCTCTTTGCGGTGTATACGTCGACTACTTTATCGACTCGGGATTGGGAGCGGGAGAGGCCGTTGTCGCCCATTTTTTGGAAAGCGCCGCGCATTTGGTAGAGTTCTAGGAGTTTCTTTGCGCGTGCCATGTCTTCGTCTTGCTGTTGTAATTGTCAGTCCCGTACTCGTTCATTATAAGAATAAAAGTGATGCATCAAGAAACAGATGACGATAAAGTGGTAAAAGGGATACTTACAGGTCCAACCGAACCCTCCTTATTATTCGGGGTCACACTCCCACTCCCCGCATTACTAGAGTACGTCGAAAACCCCGAACCCATCCTACTCAACACCGGCATAGCTCTCGGAGTCGACGTCCCACTCATAGGTCCCCGGATGATTCTGCGTCCCAATTTGTCGAACTTCGGAGGCTCAGGCAGGATCGATCCCTTGGACTTCTTGCGCAGGTGGTTCTTGGTGAGTGTGTTGTTGGCATTGAGTAAGTTGGCGGCGGCAGATGGTTCCTGGACGGGAGAAAGGTGAGATACGGAGGAGGCTACAGAGGGACGTGTACGTGGTGGACTTTGACTTAGACCTGGACCGCTTTCGCTGGGAGAGGGACCGGTTCGGGAGATGGAGGTGGGAGGGGAGGAGACGGATCGTGAGAGAGGGGGACGAACTGTGCTTTGGAGGGTGGAGAGATCTGCCAGGATTTGGGAGAATTGGAGGGCTTCCATTGTTTCTTTTTTCTCTCTCTTTCTTTTGGTATGGAGAAAGTTGTTGCTTTGTTTTGTAGAGAAAGTGAAGAGATTGCGTCTGTGGGAGATGACCAAGTGGCGAGAATTAAGTTTTCCTTTTGTAAGAGGACAACAATGCGGAGGGAGAGACGAGACGACAGGAGCTTGACGATAACCTGATGGCACGCACGCACGCACGCACTGCACGATGGAATGGGATGGGGGGGAAAAGGAGAAGGCGGTCTGCAATTATTGGATGTATGTAATGTACTGTATGCAATGTATGTAGTAATGGCTCGAAGCGTGGGAATGGGGTTGGGGATGCGTAATGCGTTGGGATAGATGCAGGTGCGCGGATGGTGCAGCGAGGCAGCTTATAAAGTGTGGAGGTGGAGGATCGTGGAGGATGTATGGTACTATGGTCTGGCTGATGCGTGCTCGTGTTATGGACTTTTCATCAAACGCCTCTCGTGTGACCTCACAAAGTTGATTGTCCCCAGACAACCAAGCCTTAGAAATAGATTGGACCCGGCCAAGCATTGCGATTCCCAACATGGACCTTCGCAATCAGCCCCGCATTATTCGCTGATGCTTCTCTTTCCCCACCGGCCCTGATGGGTCCCGAATGCGCAAATCTTAGCGATCGGCCTTGCCTTTTCTATTGAAATGTCGCTTGGCATGTAGGCTTCCGATGATGCTCCGCTCCCGCATCTTGACATCTTCACATCCTCGGTTGCGACGGTTGGAGAGGCACCGAAAGTATATCATTTATCCAAAGCTTGGCTCTTTACAAAGTCAATTGCACAAACCCCTCACTACCGCCCAACATGTCACTCGTCTTCCGAAGAGGCATTGCATCAATGGCTTCTCTAAAGAAAGCTTCAAAGGTGGTTTGTATTGGGAGGAACTATGCGTTTGTTTCCCAATCATCCATATACTCAATCACTTGCTAACGATCCCACTTTCTAGAGACCACATCAAAGAATTAAGCAGCGCAAAGCCAAGCCAACCTTTTTTCTTCCTTAAACCTGCTTCTTCGATTTTGGCACCTCAGGATGGACCAGTTATCAGACCAAGAGGCGTGGATTTACACTTTGAGGTGGAGCTGGCACTGATTATGGGCAAGAGGGTTAAGAATTTGGAAGCTTCTGATGAGAAGGGTGCTCTAGATGCTATTGAGTGTTTGTATATCTACTATGAAGAGGTGCGCAAATTGCTAATTTTTGCTTTTTAGCATATGCTCTCAGTATCGATATGACAGCCCGGAATGCACAAAACGAAGCTAAGAAGAAGGGTCTACCATGGGATATCGCAAAGGGTTTCGATACCTTCCTCCCAATCAGCGAAATCGTTCCAAAATCCCTGATTCCCGATCCCCATAACGTCGAGCTTTATCTATCCGTAAACAACGACATGAGGCAGTCCGATTCTACAAACCTGATGCTCTTCCAGATTCCAAGGTTATTGAGTGATATTTCCAAGGTTATGACCTTGGAGGTTGGGGATATTGTTATTACGGGTACCCCCAAGGGCGTTGGGTCAGTTGTGCCGGGTGATATAATGCGAGCTGGAATCAAGGTTGATGGGAAGGAAATTGAACAGGCGAGGATTGAGGTGGGAGTTGAGGATTCCACAAGTTCGTATGAGTACAGGGCAACGTAGAAGAGGAGACTGTAAATACTGTACAACGAATACCCCATTCTTCTATGTCAAATCAGCCCCGCCCTCAACACCCATTCTTCATTCCTCTTTCTTTCCCTTGTAATAGAGTCGCAACTCCCAAGGTGCCGTCCCAACGCCGTGTATTCCCAGCAAACAATCCAAACCCCACTTGTCCGCGAAACAGAAACAATCCCTCCTCAACCCTCCAAATTCGGATCCTTAATCTCCCCAGGCTGCGGCGCACTCTCCGCCATAGTCCCACACCCCTTACACCTCCTCCTCTCCTCACTCCCCTTGAACCCCTCGACCGCCTCCTTAATCTGCGAGCCCAAATCCGTACAATGGAACCTAGCCTCATCCACCACCAACCCACAACTCCTACAATACCACCTCAGCGCATCCTCGCTCCCCTCGGGTCTCTTCTGCTCCAACACAATGCCCACCGTATCCCGAAACCGCACGGGGTTATGCGGCGTGTTGGGCGGAAGCAGAAATAGCTCGCCTTCGCGGATTATGATGTCCCGGAATAGAGGGGAGGAGGTGGTGTGGTTCTCGACGATTTTGAGGAGCATGGCGCCGCGGTATTGGTAGAAGAATTCTGGGGTGGTGTTTATGTGGTAGTCTGTTCGGGCGTTGGGGCCGCCTACTATCTAGAGATGGAATTTAGGGATTTGGTTCTTTGGTGGGGGAGAGAGGGAGCAGGGAGGGGTACCATGACTGTCATGTCTTCGTTGTAGACGCAGTAGTTGTTGATGGGGGGTTGGAGGAGATGTGAGTTCTCCTCGAGCCTGTCGGTTTGTTATTACTAGAACCTTGTATTGAAAAGGCAGGTTTTACTTACCATTTTGGTAGATTCAGTGGACTTGCAATCATGATTGTGATTTGATCTGTTTGGGTTGTGTTGTTGGAGCTAAGCTTTCAAGCTGTACTACGATATGGTACAAATATTTGTTGCCCCTCTATTGATCAGCGGGGTGTTTCCTTATCGCCGAGCTCTCGGAACTTAGGGACGAGTTCAGCCCCCCTGCTATATTTAACTCCAAGACTACAAGCGCTAGGTTTCATAACACATCATCTGCTAAGTTATGAAGATGCTGAGATTCTCTTATTTTTTGAAAGGGAATCATCAGATCCGTTGCCGGATTTCTTGGTGGTCGGTCACTTGAGCTATGGATTTGTTGAGTTTGAGTTTACCGCTATTTTGGTCTACGCAATTCGTTCCGGTGTTTCCTTGTTGATGAAGTAATGGAAATACCATTGAGTTGGTTATACGAGATTTTTCGAATTATCGGATGGGGTTTCAAAGTTTGGGAGTTTGGCAGTTTGAGATGAGAGGTAGAGACAGTCCTACTTTAGCAGGACTAGGTAGTCTTCCTCTTGGTCAGTCACGAACTCTTGAGACCCCTGGTGGGATTTCAGATACTCAATTCTGTTTCCTAAATTCGTCGAGCGTCTTTTTAATTCATACATCCCAAAGCCTCAGAGAATCGGAGGTCAATTCTTATACTGATGTCCAAGGGTCCTGAGCAATCGGAATAGCTCAAAGTTCATAGCAATGCTATCTTACCCACGACAGGGCAAATCTGCATTTCACACGGTATATTCTATGAATATCCGGGATTCATGGAAGCCCTGAGAGTGCTAAGTCTCGGATGCTATACTGTCTTTTCTTCTTCTCATTTTCTTAAGCATTGGTGGATATAGAGAAAGCGGTACGAAAAGTGCGCTTATTTGCTTCTATTTTTATTTTCAAGATACAAACACCTTTCTCCTACCACACCATGGAACAAACCCTTTCAGGTCCCGTTCCTCAATTGCGTTGGCGTAGAAGATGGTATCGGCAAACCTTTCTCTTTGTTTGTGGCCAACCACATATTGGATTTCCCCAAATGCAATAGTACGTCAGCCAACAAACGTCCTTTTCTTTGTCCTTTCACTCCCACTGGAAATTTATGGATCCAACATCACTTTCTATTTTTCTCAATGATTGGACTCTAAATCCGTGAGTGACTTTCTGTTCTGAACTCCAAACTTGTACGATTTACCCTTTCGTATCTATCGAGGCATGTCGAACTCGCAACATAAAATTAAGCGAAGTCACTCTTTATCATCTCTTTCGAGGCTGAAGTTGGAATATCAACCAAAAGGCAATCCGATTGATGTCCAAGCACTGCCTTTTGATGGAAGTAGACTTGCTCCGGGAATCCCGCTGAACGAGAAGAATAAGCAGTCGAGCAGAAACCACAAGCAACGCCCCAAAACCTTTGCTGTATCAAGACGTCACGAACAGTTCGTTTTCAGGCCACCATTGGGTTACAGACATCAATCTTTACCTTCTACTCTACCTTCTACAAAGGATAAGTTCCTTCAAGAGCCTCTAACGAGAAATTTGTCAATACCACAATCCACGGATAGTCAACTCATCCATAAGGACTATTTTGACATCGAACCGACGGACCCTCAGCAAACTGTATCCTTTTTTTCCTCCGACAGCTCCAGCGAATGGAGCCAAAGTGATCCTGCGAAACCAAGCGAGGATAGAAATAGTAGGGAGATTAGCTGGATGCCTTCACAGATGGAGACCCTTGATTTGCCAAATGATACACCAGCTGAAGGACCTTCCAACAGTCCTCTTGGAATCAACTCACCAATTCCCATTCGACCCCTAAACAACACATGTCCATTGCCATTAGCAAAGCAATATTCTACAGATTTGATCATTATTTCGGGAGGTCTCAATATGCCAGAGGCTCAACTGTCCACTGGTGCAAGGCATCCTCCTGATGTCCAACCCGTTCCTACAACTAAGTCCACATCAAGACCTCAACCTCTGAAAATAACTACGAATCCCAAGGCATCGATCTTCTCGCCAGGAGAAATTAAAAGACGAGCTTCAAAACATGCTTCTGGGCTTAAGTCTGCTGCTAGAGAGAACTTTAACGCTGGTGTCTCTTTCGTATCTCCGGTTTCAGGAGGCAGTATTGTATATACACCTTCAGAATACGGCTCGACTCCAGGTTCTGCGCCCTACAACTCTTCGATTCATGCTGTACCTGAAGCTCAACCTCATACGCCGAGTCAAATACCACCACAGCCGCCTACTATACAAGAAGAGGCCATGGAAGGCGAAGAAAGGAAAACACCTAGAAAACGCAAGGCATTCGCTCTGAGATCACCCAAGACAAACAATTACAAGAAGTACTCAGCCTATGCTAAAGAAGGCAGGCTACCTGCAACACCACTACCAGGAACACCGGAATACCAAAGATACTGGCACAAGTTTTCAAACCACAACGACGAAGAGAATGACAAAAATGGCGACCAAACACCCATTCAAGAAACAGCCGAACAAAACTCAGAACCCCCCTCCTCCCAAAGAACACCCACCCAAAGAT
>LT855416.1:2334060-2371394 GCA_900184765.1 Hymenoscyphus fraxineus
CGCAGTACGAAAACAGAAAAAAACAAGAACAAACCTCTTCCAACCTAACATACTTCAACGTCCCCACCGGATCAAAAAGCCAATCCCCCTTCTCCGTAACCACCGTCTCCACCTTCTCAATCCTCAACTTCGTCGCAGACGCAGTCCCATTCCCATTCCCATTCCCATTCCCAGTTCCCACAGTACTAAACCGAATCTGCGTCCCAACAACATACGGATGCCTCACCTCCGTCGAAACAATCTCCGTATACGTCGCACACTGCGTAGTATCCAGCGTGGAGCGGTTATGATCGATAGCGATGGGCGTAGCGAGGACGCCGGAGGTAATGGGCATGGCGACGTCGTTTTGGATGTAGGAGACTGTGTTGGAGAGGGTGGTCATTTTTGAGGCTGTGCCGGAGACTGGTGGGTGTGGGTTAGAGTTGGGATTTGGGGGTGTGATGGGTAGTGAGAGAGGGGGGAGGAAGGAGTAGGGAGGGAGATGCACCTTGAGCAGAGAGATACGCATTCGTGGCATCCTTCAAAGCTTGACGCGTGCATTCCGATGCTACAGAACTGGAGCTCGTAAGAGCTATACCAACGGTAAAGAGAAGACGAAGCATATCAACGACTCCAAATATCAAACTTCAAAATCCAATAAATCGTAGGTCCTTTCTTCTTACCACTCAACCCAAAAGAACCCCTTCTTTATAAGACACAAGGAAGGGCTTTATATAACCCCACTTGCGCTATTAAACCCAAATATTAACCAGAAAAGGTCCAGTATGGGAAAGAGACCATGGGGATGGTAAGCTTTGTTCCTGTAGCCGCAACGGGTTTACTTCTAACTGGTTTGGAACTATTCATACCCCTAATCTGCAATATCGGCAGATGGCAAAATAGAAGTGGGGTTATTGGTTTCGTACTGTATATAAATCACCTTCAAATTGCTCCCCCTCAACGTGTGGGGTTCAATTCGGCACTTGCAGAATTTCGGCAATAGAAGAGAAACACGCCTCAGCTCAGGCTTCGAGTAAAAGGCTGTACTGATTATCCAGAGCTTATATGTATAATACACTACGTGCCACATCCACCTCAGCGTTTGGCACTTGCCAATCACTGCTACAGTTGACCAGAAAAGTTCAACTATCCCAGGGTAGTCAAGTGCTTGTCTTATTTTAATTTTTTGAATTTCTCATATATCTTTCGCCATTGACAGCGTGTGTCCCCCATTCATGCCATGGTATCGATCTTTACTCATCTTCATGAATCCATCCATAGCCGCTATAAACATACACAGGGATGCCCATATCTTGTCACAAACAACCCTTTTCTCATCTTTTCACCCCTGGTCGACCGCACTCTCGCTCGCTGGTTCCCTCTCCTAATTGAACACAGCGCCGTGCCAAATCATCAAAGACTGCCAATAACACCAGTTATGTGTGTAAGCTTTTTCGAGTGTGCCGCAGAAATGTAATATGCCAGTTTCAGACCCCCATGCATGCAATGTATATCAAAGACCAGAACCAATCCCAATCCCAAACGCAAAAAAAAAAAAAAAAAAAAAAAAAAAAAAAAANCTCTAACCTATCAACCTCTCCTATAATGAACGATGACGGTTCATCAAACTTTTCAAGCGGCAAATGAAACAAATGAAAAAGTTTCAGAGGTGACGAAATTGCTGATATTATACCCATCCTATAGCTGCCCCTAATCCGACAAGCAGAAAAGACCGACTTTGAAATCTGAGCGAAACTGACAAGAAGTGCAAAGTAACGAAACAAGTTCACGTGGGTGGCTACTCATATAACCAAGAATGCCTGGGTAGTGCTGATTGGGAGCTGGGAGCTAGGAGCACGACGCTGCGATTCTGACCATCTTTGGGGCGACGTCCGATTGAGCCATTGCAGCCTTCGAGTCATATTCCCCAAACATTTAGGATGGGCTTAACCACCCTTTCGTTCAGATTCATTGTTTGGCAACTTTTCTCTTTGTGGTTGGCCATTCACAGAGCTTTTCATCTCTGTTGTTGCGCCCTTCTTCTTGCCGCCTTTGGGAATCTTTTGCCAAGTTCCAGATGATCCACCTTCACTCTTCGACGCTCGTGTATGCCCGTTTGGTTTATGAAGTGTGCCAGTCTGCTTGGCCTGGTGTCCGTTGTTAACACCGCCAGTCTTTGGCTCAGGTTTGGCCGATTTGATTTCCACCTTGTCAGATCTTTGTTCTGAGTTGACTGGTTTTTGGGAGGGTTTCTGATCCGATTTGAGTTCTAGGCCGACCAACTTCTGGTCCCATCTTTGCTCTAAGCTGGTTGATTTTTGATCAGATTTATGTGTTGATCTATTGAGATCTCCATTATCACCCATGATCTTCATAGAAACCCTACTGCTCTTGTGGTCTGACAATGGTTCAAACTTCCGATTCGCAGTTGGAGAAGGAGTTAGAGTTTCATAGACAGGAGATAGATGCGGTAACTCTTCACGCAGACCATCATGGTGACCAGCCCCAATATCAAGAGGAGACATCCCGCCATTTTGCCTCGCTAATCGATTTCGAGAATTTGGGGATAATCGTGGCGGGAGCTCAGCGACCATACGACCATTAGTTTGCTTAACTGGGTTTTCGGGTGTCCTCGGTATGCTCATACCCTGTGTATTAGAACAATTATCCAGCAAAGTCTCAGCTCGAATCTCATATCGTGGGTCTCTGGGCGTTACTTGTCCAGGCAGCTCTTCATCACTTTCCGGTGTCTCACTCATCATTCCAGATGTTTGCGATGCCGAGTCCAATGAACCTACCGCAATATCGCTACTTTGGTCATCAATCATAACCGCGCCATTAACAGAAGCTTGCCAATTTGGAATCGAAACGGGAGCAGGTACGTTAGACCCATTAACAACAGCGGGAGCTTGGATGTTCAAAGCACGCAAATTAGAACTTGAGATCCCGTGTTGTGGCTGCATCGAATTAACTGGTATCGTATGGGGTCCCCCAGTAGAATACGTTCGATCATGTCCAAGTGGAGATGGAGAACGAGATGCTCGCTTTAGTCGATCAAGTATGGATTGCGGAAGTTGATCCGTGGAAAGCCGCCTACGGCCACCGTGCGCAAGGTCTCCAAATGCCGGAATGGCCAATGCAGATTCTCTTCGCATAGGATTCGGCCGTGTCTGGTTAACATAATAGCCCACATATTCTTTGGGAGGATCTTCCGTTGGGGGAGTGGTAGCAGGAACACCTAGATCAGGATTTTCGTCGGCAATGAAATTTGGTATAGGAACCCCAGTGGGTTGCCTTGCCGATTGATATACACCAAGTCCAGGATTCGAAATTCCAACTGCTTGCACTGCCATATGTCCGGAAGAAGACCGCACAGCAGGTTGCGAGTGCGACCGAAGTGAACTACTTGACTGCCCATTTTGACCTACGCCATTGGCTGCGTTTGATCGATGCATGCTTCTCCTCAATTCGGGTACTGCTGCGCTGAGAGATGGCGAAGAAGGGTTGGTACTTGGAGTCTGGTAACCATAACTTGGGTAGCCTATGGGATAGAAGTACATGTCGGGTCGAAGAGGAGCAGTCAGTGGTGGTTGATCAAATGAACTCGTTCGATTTCGATCGGAACTTCTGTCCGTCCTTGATCCAGAAGCACTTTGAGCCTGCTGAGACTGTGCGTAGGCTTGGTTCTGTTGAGCTTGCAAATACCCTTGCGATTGGTTATATAGCTGAAGACGCAGACTGTTCTCCTGCGCTTGTAATACCGAGTACGTCGTATATAAATCGTTGTGCAATTGAGCCTGTGCTTGACGTTGAAGCCATATGTCTTGAGCCGTCATGTTCTGGGGAAGGGCTCCGGGATTATAGGGGGCGTTGCTATCGTACCCTGCGCTCGAGGCTCTTCGATTACTGTTATTATTGCGATTATTTTGGTTATGTCGTCCGCCGCCTCGATTGCCGCCTCTCCCTCGGGTTGACTGCGAAGTACTACGCAGGACAGGCCTGGGTTTAGGTGGAGGCCTCTCCCACACTCTCTCCTCCTCTTTGGGATATTGAAACTGCTCACAACATTCTTCTAGTTTCCCTTGTGCCACAAGATCGAAGGCGCGCCTGATCTCCAAATGTAATCCTCGAAACGACGTATCATCCGCGGTATTTCCCAGATTTCGTCCAACATTGAAGGGCTCCTCTACACAAAGTGCGTTATTATTTGCCTGATGCCACTTCTTCTCGATTTTTGTTATCGACTTCCCATTCCGGACAGAAACCACCTGCTTTTCGTAATCGAACTCGTAACCGTAAAATCGAAAAAATGCAAACAAGAGCTCTCCCAATGTTTCCTTATTTTTGGCCCCATGCCCTTTCAATGCGTCTAAGTCATCCGCGAATGCACTTTCGAGTCCGTCTTTTGAAGGGAGTTTCAGGTGAGGTCGTTGGTGGAGGGCTGGTAATACAGAGGGGTTTCGAGTTTGAAGGAAGTAAATAATCATGCATATCCAAGTGTACGAACTGAGCGTGCCACCAAAAGCTGTTTGTAGGTTAGATCCATAAACATTATCCTAACTTCCAAGGGGGAATCCATACCAGCATCATTCACTATCCTTCTCTTTGTCCAATGTTTGATAATCATAGCGAGAGGCCTTACTCGATCGTCAATGAGGACGTATGTCTTGATCATTCGAGTGTTCTCAAGAGCAAGTGTGTTATTGACATTCATGTCGCATGCCAGGCGAAGCTCAGGATCCCAGATCTTGACAATTGGAACCTTGGCAGTGGAAACACAAATGACCCTTTCCATCCCATCTGATGTACAATGTTAGTGGGGACTTCCTCAGTGGCGGTAATCAGCTGAATTGAGCTTACTCTTAGCGAGAAGATCCGCGATCAGACAAACACCTTCCATCTCTTTGGCATCTGTCGTTATACATATGTCCACTAACATCTCATTAGCACATGAACGGAACCAGCCAAAAATTGCACACTAACCATCCGATTCATCTGTACAGAGTAAATTCCCCGATGATCCAAATACGTGCACCTTGATATCATGCCCCGGCCATTCCTCATTAAACAATTTCTCCAATTTCTCTATTAGCATTTTCCTTCGCGCTTCGCTCGCAGGAGTAGGTAATAACCGGTCGTATAGTTCCCGCATATCCGTAGACAAAATCCGCTCCTCATCTTCAGACAGCTTGCTTTTCACACTTGCCGTGTTCTGCTTTTCCAGTCTCTCGGCCCCAATGCTATATGGCATTCTACGCTTCGTGTGTGCCATGGCGGTCTCGTAACGACATCCTCCTCTGGGTGGCGGTATTTTGGCGGATGGAAGTATGATGTTAGACTCCGAATATGCGGACCGAGGCGAATGATTATTTGTAGCATTGGGAGAAGGCTCTCTCGACTCGAAGGAGAATTTCCGTGCATGTTGATGTGGTGTCGACGGAACCGAACTTGATTGATGGGAAAGACTTGTATTTTGGTGGTGTATACGCGGTCTAGGGGGCAGCTGGTTGGTCATGTCCAACTTCTTTCCCGGCATGATAGCGGGATTTTCCTGCTCTGTTATGAGCGCGCGCTCGCCTTTACTGGATTTGCGAGGTTCCTTATTCCCATGACCAACCCGAGCACCAAGCTTCGTAGTTCTTGCCGTATTGCCGCCACTTGAGCCGGATCGTAGACCAGGCACAGCCTGAATGTGTTGAGCAGACAGCAGAGGTGGAAGAGGTGAGGATTGTAGGCGTGTCGCTCTCGCTGAAGCTATGAGTCTGTTGTACTGGGCAAGCTGGGCTTGGTGGAATGAGGAATGCTGGGGAAGGAGAATCGGGAGGAGGTCGAGTTGAGGGGTAGGAAGTTGGGTGGAAGAAGCAATACTCGGTGATGAAGAGGGGGTCGAGTCTGCGAGAGTGTTTCGCCGCACCAGTCGCGACCACTGTGCTGACTGATATTGATATTGAGAATTAGCAGATGAAGGCTGGCCCTCCATATACTTCACAGCCGGGTGATTTCGTGGTCCTTTGGGGGGGGGAGAAATTGAAGTTGGGCAGAGCAATAGCCACAGCCAACGCGGTGTTTGTGAAGAAGACGCGAGGGTTACGTACCAGCGCTGCTTCGAGGTGGAATTGAGGCTGAGCTGGGTGTTTTGAGGGCGAAGAGGGGAAGAAAGAGGCAAGACAGGTGGTCAATGGAGTTGAGGTTAGGTGTGGGTTCCAAAGGGTTTCCGCCTAGTGAATGTTAAAGTTGGGGAACCTGATTAGTGGCGGAGGTTGCGGCCGATCTCTGAGAGGACCACTGTGTGCGCGAGGGGTGCGGGAAGGTTGTGGTTGTGTAGGGTGCGTGGGTGCAGTCTGTAGTGCAGTGCAAAGAAACAGCGAGTAGCAGAGGCACAGAGACACCACGGTACTGGGCACTAGGTACAGGTATCAGATCGGCGTGGAGTGGGCGTGGAGTGATTATACGGCCGTTGGAGCTCAGCGGCATGGGAAGGAGAATAGAGTGGAGGGTAGAATAGAGGCTAGACACCACGCTGAGGCTGTTGTGTTTGGGCGTGTGCTATGCGTGGGCGTGGGATTTTGCTTTGTCTGGTGGAGGAAGGGATGAAGGTATGAAGGTACCACACTAGGAGTCGTGAATAGCGATGGGCCTAAGAGAGTGAGAGAGGAGAGAGAGGTCCAGCCCAGGTTGAAGAATGGCCTAATGAGGCAACGCTAGCAAGGGGGGACAGGGGGACAGGAGGCACTCCAGGGACCAGAAGACAGGAGAGACAGGAGAGAGATGCCACACGCTGCCACACGTTGCCACACGCTGGCCACTGAGAAAGGAACCTACCTAGGTACGGAGTACTGTACGAGTAGGACGGACCCAAGGCCGATTTTAGAGGGGTTCCCTTACTGGCAGAGTAAACCTCCCTAATACGGCCTTGAGACAGGGTCCTCGTAGCGACTCGGTGACCTGGAAACGCGCGGGGATGCTTCCAACACTCATTTGCTTTCACTATTATTTTGCAATGCGTGTGCCTCTTGGTGGCAATTGAACTCTACACTCTACTCAGGGAGGTTTCAAGTAAGGACCGCCAACGGGCGGTATTTAAGTAAGCAAGCGGCCCTTATACGAAACCCTACCGAGGATACTCTACGTACTCTACGAGTAGTTAGCTAGTAAAAGCTCGGTTACTAATTCGACTCTCTTAACCTAACTCTCTAAAACACGTATTTATATTTAGTAACTCTATAATTATAAATAATATTTTTCTATAAAATTTTCTAGCTAAAAAAAATATACTTATAATTATAATATATTTTAATTCTAATTAGTAAAGTACCTTAAAGGAAAGGGGGGGGTTTTTATTACTATCTTAGAATAGTTATATAATTTAAATCGTCTTAGAATTATCCTAGGATTATTCAAGTATTAGATCGTCTAAAAAAAGGTGGACTATAATAGTAGGTTCTCGTCTTTATATAGGATAGTCTATAGACAGTCTTTTATTATAATAGTCTTAGAATTAGTAGACTATCTTCTATTATAACGATCGTGAAAGACTATCGCAGGACGGTCTCCTACTTATATGATTATCGTAGGACGGTCTCCTCTTGTGACTATCGTAGGACGGTCTCCTACACTTCCTCTTTAGCTACAGGGGTTGCGCACAGACATAGCGCAAGACTCGGTATCGCTCTCAGAGCCTCAATTCCAATACCACACAAAATATAAGTACAGATTCGATCGATTCGGGCAAAGTTCACACGCGCATTGTATGCGCTGCCCTCGCAGGTTGTCGTGTGCATCCTAACCATCGAGCGTATGGCTAGCAGGTAGGGAGGTGGGCAGGCAGGCTAGTAGGTAGGTAGGCAGGCAAAGAAGGAAGGTACGAAAGTGAGGGTATCCCTAGCCTTGGCACAGCTACGTAAGATGGTCCTAGAACGATTCTAAGATAGTCCTAGGACGATCCTAGGACGGTCGTAGGATGGCTATAGGACGGCTGTAGGACGGTTATATTTTACTAATACCGTAGCTAGTAGGTACGGTTATATTTTATTAATACTATCGCTAGTAGGTACGGTTATATATTTTTTTTACCGTCTCGGAGACGGTCTTATAAAATGATAATCTTAATTTAGGAGGGCACCCAGAGGGTCCCTGACCGGTTCTAAATTTGTAATAGTCTTGTACTTTTTAATAATTATAGGATAGTCGAGCGACGGTTATATAAACCCCCCCCTTTCTATTAAGGTATTATTAATATAAGAAATAGTCTTTTAAAAAATATAAGTAATATTAGCTATTTTATATATTTTATATATTTTATATATTTTATATATTTTATATATTTTATATATTTTATATATTTTATATATTTTATATATTTTATATATATTTTTCTATATACCTTTTTATATAACTTTAAATTTAAAAGATTAAAGAGTTAAAAACTTATAATAAAACTTAGAAAATAACGTTTTAAAATTTAATAAAAAGTAAATATATTTAAAAAAATATATATATATTAAAGATCTTAGAATTAAATTTCTATTATAATTTATAGTTATAAGTATACCTATTATTACGTACCTATAGTTAATAAATTCGTATTCTAGAAAGTCGGGTTATTAAGAGTCGAAAGACTAGGTACCTAGGGAAAAACCGAGCTTCTACTAGTACCTATTTATAACGCTAATCTAGATACGGGTATAGGATACAGATACTCGTGCCTTCTAAAGTTCTAGGTAGTTTCTACCATTTCGGTACACGAGTATCAGATTTCTTTATTACCCACCTAGGTATCTCCTATCTCGGTACCTATACGGCTCGAAAGAGGCATCTCCGAGCCTCTTTCCTCGTCGCTCCTGCCTTCAATGGAATATACGGAGTTACTTCGAGTACCGGTGAGTACGGTGAGGGCAGTGAATCTATCGGTTCCTAGGTAGTGCCCCCTTACGGACTACAGGACGAACCTACTCGTCCTCCCCTCGGCAATCAAACTACGATCCTTCACCTCGAAACCTCCAATTCCCATTCCCCACCCAGCCTCCAATCTCAACCATTGTGAACCACATGGCGTGCAGTGCCTGTGCCAGCACAAAGAGCATGACTTCGTGAAGTGCACAAAGTATATATAGATTGGTCCTCCCTTTCCACATGGAGCTTGGCCTGGCGGAAACTCTTTGCTCAGAGGCACCCACGAGGCACTACAAGGCACCAAGAGCCAGCTTCTAGAAGGCTTGTGGTACGATGCCATGGCAGCCATGCGATGCGATGCCCCTTTGTGAGCGCCGAAGGTCCAAACAGCCAATACGCTACATCCGTACACGGTACACCACCTCCGCAACATCGTTTCTCCACCTTCCCACTTGGCACTGGCTTCTGGTCTGGCTCTTTGTGATGAATATAACCGCCAGCCCAGTCAACCTCATTCCTGAACACCAGATGATAATTTGCCGTTCCCTAAGCCAGCACCTGCGATGGATCAAGGAGGTCGGAATCCTCGCCTTCGCAAGCCGACTCAAGCCTCAGCCATCGGCCGCTTTTGACAGAGCGGAGAGTTCGTTCCCTTCTACATGTAGCAAACGAACGGCTGCTGGGCATCGGGATGACCCCTCTTCTCAGCTTGCTGATGCTTATTAGTACGCTAACATACTCGTACATACAATAATACGCCTCAGTCAGTAATGTCAGCCTGACCCGGTGCTGACGGCGAGGCCAATCTTTCTATGAAAGGCGTGAAAGGCCATGGAGAGAAACCTAATGGGGGTGCAACTGGAACCGACCAACAACCGCATCCCCTGTTGGCGTGTTACCCTTCTCGTTCGCCTCGGTCGTCCTGCAATCCATCGCCGTGGGCCAGAATGTCAACTTGAGACGAAATTGTTTCAACTAAGCTGCCAACTGCCGATAACTTTGTATCGTGCAGTACAAACACAACAAACTTTCCCAAGCAACTTGTTCGGTGGACACAACCGTGTACAGTACAGTACTCACGGTCAATGGACAACCGCCTCAACCAACCGAGAGTGCATTGAAGTACAGTAAGTTATGGCCGAATCAGACTTCCCGTATTTTTTAAAACTCCTACCCATTTTCTTGGGAATCCGGGGACATAATCACAGGCACAAGCCTTGTACGAGCTTCGGAATTTTCGCATTCCACCAAAAACATTTTCCAATGACTGGTACTGGTACTGGTACCATATGTTTTACGAGTATTGAGGTGGTGATTCGTACCAGTCGTGTTCTCAAGCACCGTTGATCGGCCACATCCGCTTCTGTCTAATTCTTACCAAGTACAAGTACTACTCCGTAGACGGTCTCAAGGCGGCGTCTACATTCGGGATTTGAGTTTGAACCGCTCAACCTTATTATATACTTCCCGTTCTCATGAAAAATCTCAAACAAATCGTTTCGGTACCGCTGCTTGTCAGAAGTCTGCTGCCCAAGCCTTTTAAGCACCCGGTGCTCTGGACTGGATTTTCATCTAGTTCTCTGCACCCCCATCAGTTCGCCTAAAAGACAGATGTCAGAACAAAATTAGAACAGAATTACAAGCACTTTCCAATAAGGCATTGATGTCGAAAAGTCTCTCCTGATGATATGCACTATTGCGCCCATGTACAAGATCCGATTTCGAAGTTTCAAGCGAACAACCTCTTAAACCATAACGGGCGCAAAACTTACCCTATAAAAAGTACAGCTTTTAGAGCATTCAATACCAATTTACGAAATTATGAGGACCTTCCTGTCCTTACTAAAGAAGCACACAAAACCTCCGATTCTGAAGTCGCAATTGATATCGCGGATGATCACCAACCGATACATCCTCGACCTTTTCAGCTGGGCACAAAGACCGCCTCGCTAACGTGTCTGACCAATAAAAACTCGCTTTACCATCTTAACTTTTAGTTTACGCCAACTCGGTTATTCATGTATTCGATAGATACTTACAGTACCTATATATTGGACACTCCCGCTTTTCAATAACGTTTGTTCGGAGGTCGTCGATATTGCAACTTCACACGTGAAAGGAGGAATAGACGATATCTGTATCGGGATTAGCTCATACGCATCCTGGTTTCGATATGCGTTTCCTTTCGTGGTTGGTATTGGGTATTGGGTTTTGTGGGGGTGTACAAGTACTTGTATGACGAGATAATGTATACTTTACTCTGTCTGTACGAGTATACAAACCCCATTTCATCTTTTCTCTTGGGACAGGCAATGGCTAGTGCACATTCGTTTTTGGTATTGGCAGCGAGATATAATGTCTTGCTTCAAGTATAAATATACAACAACTTTACCTTTCTCTCATAATAGCTATAACACCTTCTAACGTACATACGGTATATACCTCAATCCAAATCCGCACTTTCTATCGCATAATCTCCCTTTACTCGTACTTTCTCTCTCCACTCCGAGCAAAACTACCACTTAACGTCTCAAAATTCTTCCTTCTTAATCCTCGTCCCGCTAGGCTTAGGAAAGTTTATATCGATCTACCGAGCGCAGTGGTCGCGTGCTAAGAACATTTCTGTCGTAAACAGCTCGCGTACCTACAGTACTCTACACTGGTTCTTGTATTTGTTGGGATAAAGACCATAGATCTGGGAGAGATATGGTGGGTATTGATATTAAGTTATTATCGAAAAAAATGTTGGATGCATATGGGGAGACTGATGGCTCTTGGATTTTTTACCTTTAGGATGTTATGGTTTGTGATTTGGATGGAAACTCAAAAGAGTGAGTGATTTAGCAACCGATTTAACGTTAGCACTAAAGTGTCTTTGGTTTTTTTAGCGTACAAGTACTTCAACAAGGCTAACAATGCCACAAGAGATTTAGTACAGTACAGCCCAGCCGATTCCCGTAAAGAATTAATCTATATAATATATCGAAGAAACAGCACCGGTATACCGGGACACCTTTCTATATTAATATAAATCCTATAGCTAATACGAGGAGAGGAGTCTATCTATCTAGAACACGAACGCTGGCTTATTACTTGTACGAGGACCAAAAGTGAGATCTGGATGGGATGAGGGATTTTTTTTTGGTGATGGTAAATTATGTACCCGTGTTTGACTTTTGGTTGTGGGGACGCTTTTACTGTGGTTGAGTTTTGGGGACTGGGCTTTTTAGGAGGAAGTTGAGATTTTGTTTGCTGCTGGGAAGTGGTTGTTAGATCACTTTGATTGTATACGCATGAGTGGTGTTTTTATCGCATTAGTAGCTTGTTGATTAAGGTGCTATTTTTTGGTGTTTGCGGGGTGGGTTTGAGGGTGGTGAGATGTGTCTTTGGTGTTGGGCGATTAGTTTTTGTTGCGAGTACAGGGGGGTTTTCGGGGGGTTTGGAAAGGGACGGTTTATGCGATGGGGAATTTGAATTGTAGTGTTTTTGGGATTGTAATGGATGCGTGGATTTATACATGTATGTATGGCTGGATTTGATATGATTTGTAGTTGGATACTACCTAGGATGTTTGGGTACTTCGATGGTAGAAAGGCGGGGTAGTGGTTTCTTTGATGCTTGGTAGGCAGGTACTTGAGTAGTCTCTTCGGGTCCTGAAAAAACGTCGGAATTTCCCCCTGTAAAAAAGAGCTCTCTTTCAGTAACCACACAGCGCTATGTAATAATAAGGTAAGGTAAATACTCAAGCACTACTATAATAATAGTTTACTTAATTCTGAGTTAGCTAATAAATTTTGTTTGCCTTTATAATTTAGGTAGCATTTATAATCAGTTTTTAAGTAAAGGGTGTGCAAGGTATAAAGTCCGACGTTTTTTCAGGACCCGAAGAGGTAGTAGATGTGGATTAATTTTTCCTCGTGAGGGATACCTACGTATAGGATAGGAACTTTCTTAGGCCTATCTATGGTGATGATTTTGGAAGAGCTGGCTTTTAGTACTTGCAACTCTATTGGAGGCCTCTCTTAATTCGCTGAATTCAAATTTTGGGGCGCTGAAGGATTCTTTTGATGTGTCGTTTTGTATGATTCTTTGGTTTACACATTTTCTTCGGTCGCTTGGAAGACTTGGAAGGAGGGGAGATCTGGTGCGTATCTGCTTCGTCTCATTCTTATCTATTTTCTTGTCTGCTTAAGTAGATCGCGGTCGTTATCTAGCTAAGACCTTGCCAGCTTGTATGTCCATGAATTTCCATCTCCTTGATTGGTTCAAAATCAAAGTTCCGATACCATCTCCGATCGGAGAGAAATCGGACAACCCAAGGTTCCCTCAAGGTCCCCTGCCAAGAACTGAATTACCCCTGAGCACAATCCCTGCGACAGCTCCTGGTGTGCAGTGCCGCCTCTTCGCGACACCCCTCTGTTTCAAAACAAAACGCCAGAGAGAACCGTGAGCTCTCGGTCTAAACAATTAAGACGGAAAGAATATGTAAAAGGAAGCTCTCCCTCCTCTCTCCTCAATTCCCTTCCCTCCCTTCGATAAACCCTCACAAACCATATATAAACATCAGCCAAGATGTTTTCCAAACTCACCACCAAGATCGCCATGCGCAAAGCTGGTATCCCCTCGAATACCTTCTCCATGCCCGAAACGAAATCTGGCTCCAACTCCAAAGACGGCGGCGTGGGAAATGCGGCCTTACTCCCCGTTAACAATCCCTTTGCGAATCTTTCGGTGCCCAAGAGCTGGCAGAGTTGGGCTACGCCTGCGCCGGCGCCTGTGGAGGTTGCGGCCCCGCCTGTTATTGGGACGAAGGCGCCTGGGAATGCGACGTTGAGGGTGCCGGGGAATGATGGGAGGCCTAGTGTTGTGGTTTTCTTGAGACATGCGGGGTGTCCTTGTGAGTTTTTATATGGTTCTTTTCGTATTTGATGTTTTTGGTTATTGGGAGAAGGGAGTTCAATTGCAAGTTACTGATTTCTGGGGGCGTTAGTTGCGGAAAAGACATTTATTGAATTACGAAGACTGGCGAATAAATACCCTCGATTGTCATTTATTGGCGTCTCACATAGCTCCAAAGCAGCTACCGATCGATGGGTCACCCAGATGGGAGGTGCTTGGGCGGTGCAAATCGTGATTGATGAAAGTCGGGAGCTCTACGCATTATGGGGGCTTGGAATCAGTACCACATACCACTTACTGAATCCCTGGACGCAAATGGCTCGCACCAAGTTGGGCAACACGGAGGGAATCTGGGGTCGTGAAGTAGATCCTAGTGGGAATCGATGGCAGGTTGGGGGAGCGTGGTCGATAGATGAGTTAGGAGTTGTGAGATGGGGTGGTGTGAGTGCTACCGCAGATATACAGCCGGATCTGGTGGATGCGTGTAAGACTTTGGGTGCCGTATAAATATCTTGATGGGACCTGGACATGCATTTTTGATTTGGAGTACGGAGTCTTCGTATACACGGGAAGTTACCAAGCTGATATCAAGCAGTGTTTATATTTAGAGGGAGATATGGTTCAATTGAAAATGTATAACTACGGAAGTACCGGAACATCGAGGCAGTGATCAAATTGATCAATCAATTTGCAAGGCAAAGTGTTAATTTTCGATTGGTTGTTTCATAGACGTCCGTGATAACGAGAGAAACCCAAAGAAACCGCGGAAGATACTTAGATATCCAGGTTTTGAGTTCGAGATTCTCCACATTAATGGCGTCGCGACTCGGCATCTTCTTCTTACAGACACTGAAAAGTGGACCGATAGGAGGTATTTGATAACCTCCTTCTCCTTGAGCTTTCTCCTATGTATTGTATTTCTCATCTTTCCAACTGTCGTGACTTTTCATTTGTTTACAATACTTGTTCTATATACTCTAGTTTCATTTTTGTCAGATCCTTGGATCGCACCATTTTTACCAGTCTTTACATCTTAAAATTCCACCATGGGAGACGGTGATGGGGAGGGTCGCAAGTCAGGAGGCACCTTCCAGGAACATGTGGAGGATGAGCAACATTTACTAAGCCCAAATCTCAACCCACGAGATGAAGCCCACGATGATCCGGCTCCATTGTCACCGTTACCATCCATTACAGAGGGAGCCCCTCTATCTACATTACCGTTCATTGAAGAGGGCCAAGTTCTCCCCTTGAATCGTGCTGGTACAATGCCCGTCCAACCACGAGAAGCAGGTCCTTCAGCATCAGCATCAGCATCAGGATCTTCCCAAAAGAACCGTGGAAGATCCGAATCCACACCTCAGAATCCCCAAAATCCACAGCCACGACAAGTATCACCCAGATCCCGGATGTTTGGACGGACGTCAATTAATTCCAATGAGGCGCCTACTATTCATAGCTCCCCAGAGAGACCAGAACGACGTGTATCAACCAGAACTACCGCAAGACCGAGAGCAAATACCTCTACGGCATACCCCCAATTCAACAATCCTGGTATGCGTCCCAGGATGGGGACTTGGGCAACGGGAGCTCGTGCTCGAAATGGGACTATTCGTCGTCGACCAACTGTGCGTGTACAAGCACCACAAGATGCGGATCAGGAAGAGAATTTAGATTTCTCTCTTGCTGGACCGCCTGTGGAGGTTTTGACGACGAATCAACCATATGTTGATCCTGGGTATGCGGATCTTAACCCTGCTTATGAACAACCAGCGAATACCAGGCCTGTATGGGGTCTGGCTGGTCCGTTACCTAGGGTTGTTAGATCAGGAATGATTCCGGCTAGAGAGGAGTTGAGAGTTGATGTCTCGGCGGTGGATAATGGGAAGTATAATCAGCAGCAGGATTTGGAGAATGAAGGGGATGTGGAGATGGGTAGGATGGAACCTACTCGCTTAGGGCGACTGTCTTCACAAATACAGGGTAGACGTAGGAGTGCGAGCAGGTTGATTCACGGGCTTGGTCGGAGTGATTCTGGCTATCGTCGGACAGATCATTCGCCTATCTCTCCTGGAGTGGGGGAGAATCAACCGTATAGTCCACAAGGTCAGCCGATCAAAGAGCAGGATGGTGGAAATCCGAAATTGAATGATATCCCTGAAGTAGTTGGGCAAACGCAAACCCCCGAAGGAGATGGGTGGTATCCAGATGATGCTGCTTCAGCAAAAACAGAGCATGAAGAAGCTGGCAATTGGGAAGGAGAGGAATATCAGGTTTACGGACCCGAAGATGAGATTCACAATCTTCACACAAGATGGAGTGAGATGCGTCTGAAGTTTCGAGAACCTCTTGCTGAGCTCCTAGCCGTAAGTCCACGTCCCCCCTCCCTCTTGACAGCCATTAACTTAAACAGGTCACTGTTCAACTCACACTCGGCTTCAGCGCAAATCTAGCCTCAACAGCAGCCGGCAATAACGCTCCCACAGACATAGCATGGGGCCTCGCAACCATGGTAGGAATCTACATCGCAGGAGGAATTTCCGGCGCACACCTCAACCCCGCAATCTCCATCATGCTCTGTATCTTCCGCGGGTTCCCCCTCCGCAAAGTACCCATCTACATCGCGGCCCAACTCCTAGGCGCCTTCCTCGCAGCACTCATCGCCTTCTCGCTCTACCAGCGCAGCATCCTGCAACTCAACCCCAGTCTCGCCGACAGCGGAACACTCAGTGCCTTCATCACCTACCCACGCCAAACACACATCACCGGCGCCCTCGGCTTCGGCACCGAGTTCCTCTCCACCTCCTTCCTCGCTATCGCCATCCTCGCCATGGGAGACGACACGAATGCACCCCCGGGCGCAGGCATGTCGGCTTTCATCATCGGTCTCACGATCACGATTCTCAGCATGGCGTTCTCCTTCAACACCGGTGCGGCCATGAATCCCGCACGGGATCTGGGCCCCAGATTGGCGGTCCTGGCACTGGGGTATGGAAAGAGTGTTTTTGAGAATGCGTATTGGGTTTATGGACCGGGGTGTGGACCCCTGCTGGGCGCGGTGGCGGGCGCGTTTGTGTATGATGTGTGTATTTTTGTGGGTGGGGAGAGTCCGGTGAATTATCCGAGGAAGAGGATTCTGGGCGTGGGGAGTAAGTGGCGGAGGAGGGTTGGGGGGAAGTTTGGGAGGGGGAGGAGTGAGTAAGAGTAGAAGGGAGGAGTTTTTAGATGGAATTTTTGGATTTTGGAATCTGGGGTTGGGGGGTTTGTGGGATTTAGGAAGGATTGGGTAGGAAAGGTAGATGTTAGATTGTGGATGGTATGTGTACTCTTTATGGGAGAATTGTAGACAGGTTCGTTGATATCTGTGTATTTCTTCCGAGGGTGGAATCGGGATTCTCTGCTATTAAGGTGTTTAGCTAGTACCCCACTCTCAAAAGTCGCCTTCTCTAAGCGAGGAAACATAGGGGTACTGGAAAGAAGCGAGCGACATACTCATCCGGCAAGATTAGACGAAGCTACATTAATCAATTTAGATAAAAAATCAAGCGTCATTATATAATAAAATACACAAGATAAATCACGAACTAGTAGTAGTAAATTTAAACTCTTCCAAGTCTATTAAGCTTATAACTCTTTACAAACTCCCTCTTACGCCTTACGGGGTAAAACTATGAGGTAAATAGTGACCATATAGCCAAGCGGAAACGAGTGTGGTAGTGGTAGCTTCTGCCATGGATTCAAAATTATAGTTATTGCTTGCCCATAACACTTCTTTCTGTAGAAATGCCTAGATCCGCTGGTGCCACGCTATTTCTGTCGTTTGGCGTCTATTATATAGTCAGACAAGTGAGTTGGTCGATATGCGAAAGAGTCACGTTTGATGCTGCTCTTATTTGCCTTGAAAGGATTGTTTTGGGCCCTGAGAAGGACGCATCTGAATAGTACATGTTCGGTGCTTGGTTTACTACTGTAGCAAAATTGATTTGCTTCCGAATTAAGAAGCGGGTTTGAGGTGTTCGTGTGTAAATCAGCTATTCCTTTCGCGAATTTTTATCTTTCCTGGGGCTTCTTTCGAATTTTTTGGAAGATGATTTATATTGCGAAAGTTGTGGGTAACTCGTATTCTATATTATTTAGTATTTCGACGAATGAAGGAGAAAGTTTCTATTGAACTTCTCGCGTTTTGACTGGCCTTGAGTTTCCCTCTGAAGCATTCCTTTTTTATATCTGGATCTGTCGAACGTTAGTCAGATTATCCGACATTTTTTCTCCAAGCCCTACAAATTTTCAAGCTTTGTCCAAGCTTGCAGCGGCAATTACTTTGTACATTCCCTTTCTTGTACGGCAGTTAGTATGATACTTACTCGGTACAGACAAATGTGATTCAAGCTTCAAGCGTCTTGAAAAGAGTTAAGAAGCTCCACAAAATTCTGTGCTATAAATTCTTTCTCTTACCACAAGAAAAAGAAAAGAAACAGTGAAAACATGGCGCCACGCGTGACGTATTTACCCCTCGCGTAGAGTACAGAGTATCATTCTAGGCCTTTCCTATGTTGACCTCGGCCTGAAGACTAATATCTTACATCACGTTGCCGGTTCGTAACCTAGTATAAACAACTTTAAATTGATAACAAGAACGAGAAGAAGCCAAGATTGGGTTTTGGTACGAGGATTGGCAAAAGACCTGCCCAGCTAAATAGAATGACATCACTTTATCAGCCTCATGCTACCCGGAAAGTTTCCTTCAAAGGCTTATCGTCCCAGTACGAGTGTTTAAAAAAGAAGGAAATAAATGTTTGATCCGCTGAAACTTTGGATGATCGTGTTTGGTGAAAACAAGAAAATTTCGGCCGAAAGCACGGAGATAACATAAACAGAGGCATAAATATTTCGAAAACAATTCTAGGCTGATTTCAGCAACCGTCTTTCAGGCACTTATATCTGACATTTTTTACAGATAGTTGGTTTTCGTATAGAGACTTGGCGTCACTTATAACTACTATTGAGAGGAACCTCTCGCTTGTAGAATACTTTCCAATCTGGAAGACTCCGTAAGCCTCATGATATATCTATGCGCCACGGTTTTCAAAATATGGACGGTGAAAGTTGGGCCATATCATGCTCACTTAAAATCGTACGTGATAAATATGTGATAAATATCTATATCGTCCTCTCTAAGACGGCTGGTCCGCCGGGTTAGACCAAATCCGCAATATAGATATGCCAAGGTCTATGTCGAGCCATCCACCTTCTTTACTTCTCTACGTAGTAAATTTTCAACGGGACGGAATCCCAAAGCAGGAAAACTCTCTTTTGTGTTGATCAATTCATAGATATCTTATTGTATTTATGACTATGCGATCGCCCTTCGGTACTTCATTTTTAGCACCCAAAGGCCGAGCTTCCGGAATGCCAACTTGCCGAGTCATCCGCCATACGTCGTTAATAAACATTCAATTCCTCATCCACATTTCTGAAGTTTGATTCCTTCTTCTTACTCATTCAAACAACTTCCCAATCTTTTCCACAGGACAGAAAACTCCCCGCAGCAGGATCTACGTTTGTGGCGTGAGCCCTTTTCCCACATCCTGACTCCCGAGAGCCGCCGGAACGTTCGGCGATAAACACACCAGGATTTTCCTGACGTAGCCAATCCCAGCCCCAAGCAACAAGGTTGCAGCGGTCAGATTTATCATCAGAAGACATCGGAAATCTCATGCGTTGAAACGACTTCATTTCTTTGAAATACTTCTCTTGAACATAAAATCTGTCTGCTTTCTTCCAATTCGAACAGTTAGAGAAAATCATTATCCCTTGATTACAGCGTTTTTTCGTCGACAACGGAGTTAAGCATATGAAAATGGCACGATCTTCTTCATTCAAGTAAGTACTAACTCGTACCACATGTACATACAACAGCCAAATCCGAAAGCATCTTACTTACACGTAAAACAGAAAACTTGCATTGGCACTTGCGCTCACGACAGTTGCTACAAACACCACATCGATAATACTTCTCACTCAATCATACGATGAATTGTACGATTCATGGAATATCGCCCAGTCCTATGGGTGGTATCTCCATGTATCCAGCGTCTTCTCACTCTTCGGATTTATCGGTGCTTTAAGAGTAAGATCTTACTCCTTCATCTCACACCCACATTTCTTAAAAAAAAAACTAACAAAAAACCAGCACGACACACTATCCCTCAAAATCTTCTCCAATTTCCTCATTGGCGATGCACTTCTCAGCACCTTTCTCAGAGTCATGCTGATCAATGGAATCCCCGGATTCGGCATCTCAGATACTCTGTGCTTGAAATCTGAAGAGACGCCCCTGAGTACCCGCTCTGAAGATGGATGTACCAAGATTGTCACTGCGAATCAGGTGATACTTACGGCTGTTTGTATCATTGTTATGAATTGGCAGACCTTGGGAGCTTTAGCGTGTATGAAGCAAGTGCAGGATTTTAGAGAGAGCGAAGAAGAAGAGAGGGGGCCCTTTTATCGGGATCTTGAGGAGGGCGTTGAGGATGCTTTGATTGTATTTGAGGGTGAGGGATCGGAAAATGGGGAAGGCAAGGTTTGAGTTCTGGGAGGGTTTGAGTCTACTTGACTATGATCTGAGTGTCTTGTGGTGCCGAGGTTGCACACCATTTCGAGCTTTCTGAGCTTCCTGGTCAAAAAGAGGAAGCCAAGAGAGATTTGGTGGAGGGTAGGATAGAGGGGACGGACGCCACTGCCGAGTGTTATTTGAGGCGTTCTTGCGATGCAGAAGGAAGAGCGAGGAGGGATGAAATGGCAACCTCACCTGAGGCACGAAGTTAATGAATAATGAAGCTCGCGCGAATTTAATTTTTTAGTTGCAATTATATATCATAAACAGCATAGCAAACCCCCCGAAACCGGGCAAAACGTCTGACTTTAAACTTGTGAATATACCTGCAACTCAGCTCTGAGACTTCAATATATTCAAGATCCGGTTGAGCGTATTGACCACCCTGCACGTACCAATGAGTTTGACTTGTAAATTGAAACCTAATTCTCCTTCTCTATTCTCTCTAAAGACACTATCCAATCCGAAGCCAGCATACCCCCTACAACTGAATCTTCATTCGCGCTATTACTTAAGGACGTGGTCTCATACTTGATAACCCAATGCCTTCTCTCACGCTACATATTAACAATAGTTCGAGGAATCGGATTACGTCAAAATTCCCATATTATGTAAAAAAAAAGTTACTGGGAAAACCCCAGGTTCGCTTCCAGCACAGAGCCTCCCTAAAAATAGCCCCTGATACTGTAACTATATGTATGGTCATCCTTGAACGTGGCTTCGCTTAATTGAAACATCAAACACAACGACACATTAGTTCTTGAAAAAGCCACAAGATGAATAAGTTTCCCCTTTCCTAATTCGTTGTTATTTCTGAGGGTTCCATGCGCTACAATTTGTATGTTAAAAACATGGGACCATACGCCTGCAAAGCAATAAAGTTCATGATGGACGTTTATTTGAAGGGGAAGTATGTGGCGAGACTTTGAGGGAGAGATGATTTTCTTAGCTTATGCTTGCGGTTCACCTTTACTCCACTCTTCTCAGGCATTTTATAGGTTCCGAGAGGAATAATTAGGTAAGGTGCTTTTTATTTTTGAGATTCTAATATATAACCAGCTCGGCAGTGTATCTTCTGTTCTGAGCTACGATCTACATTGAAACCAAATCACTTCTTATGAATTCATTCCCACTACTCGTCTTGCGATGAACAAAAGAGAAGCAGCATTGAAAACAAACATATTAGCGTAAATTTCCCTTGTATCTCATAATAACTCAATGTATTTTGAGCTAATAGAAAAAATGGACTAAACATGCTAGTAAAGATGTTTGAAACTACTTTGAAGCGTTAAAACTACTTTTCTGTCGTAGTTTCTGTTGCTTTGGCTTCTTAGGCCTGGACACTGGATATAATATTTGTATATTCGTATGATCTTCTAAAAGAGTGTGGGTGGTGCTAGCTAACAATATATGGTGGTGTTATGGACAGTCTAAGTCAGTGCCACGTGACTTTCCCTCCTTTCCACCTGCACCGCAGGGCTTGAATGTACTGACAGTTTCTATCTGCCCTCAAATTTCGTGAAATTCGGGGGAAGGAATCAAAAGTAAATATTGTAAGATCATCTTTGGACATATAAGCACTTGCTAAAATCACCGCAAAGCTCATACATATTTAACATAGCTATCTTCACTCCGATCCAGAACCACAAAACCCTCACTCTCACTCTCACCCAAAAATTCCCTCCCACATCCATCATCCCCCAAACCCCCCACACATCCCTCCACCCACCACCCAACAGCCTCTCCTCACACCACCTCCTCCCTCTCAATCCCCAAAAGCTGCCTCGCCAACTCCACAAAAGTCTCTTCCTTCCCTCTATACCTCAACCCCAGCACCCTCTCCGCTTTCCCACTACTAGCCCCATAAGCATTCTCATCCAATCCCCTCATCCCCGGATTCCCCCTCGGTGTCCTCGTTTCCAATTCTGGGATATTAGAACGGAGGAGATCTGAAATCTCTTGACTTGATACCGAACCCACGCAAATCAATAGGCGGGAATTGGAGGCTGAGGGGGTGAGAGCTGCGAGGAGGTGGGCTTTTGCTAGGTCCTGTTGTGTGTTAGTTCTTCAGAAAGTTAGGGAGGGGAAGGGAGGTGGAAGGAGGTGTACCCTGACGTCGACGTAGAGATGGAGGCCATTTGGCGGCTCGGGTGCTTCTTGAGTGGAGTTTATGAAGAGGTTATAGATCCTTCCGTTCGATTGATTGAGATCTTTTATACTCTCAACCGAATGTCTCAAGGGCCCGTAAACCATCGGAGGCGCCAGAGTAACAAGGTCGAAAGCCGGCTTCTCAGTGTCGAGGAAATCCCACGCTGGAAAAACATCAACATCACTTCTCCTATAACCCCCCTCTGAGAAACCAAGGAATATAGAAAAGGGGAATTAGAAAGGAAATCCATACCAGCCTTCTCAGCAAACTTCTTACTCGCCTGATACCCCGCATTAGGACTCCCACCCAACGCCTCCTCCCACGTCCTCGGATTCCAATCCTCCTCCGTATACACCTTCCTCGGCACCTGCACCACATCCGCATCGAAATCAATGACCGCCGCACAACTACTCGTAACCACCACCCTTTTCACACTCCCCGCCCCCTCCTTCACCGCCCGCAAAATCTCCAACGTCCCTTTAATCGCGGGATCCAAGAACTCGATGTTATTCTCCACCACACGGTAGAGGAAAGGGGACGCAGTATGGATAACAATATCCAGGGGTCGACTCGCTTGCGCGCTTTCAATGACGGATGCGAAGGCCCCTGGGACGGTGATGTCGGGTACGATTCCGAGTTCGAGATTGGCGGATTGGGGGTGTGAGGTGAAATTGAGGGTTAGTTTCGTGGCTTTGGAGGGGGAGCGGACGATTGCTAGGATGTGGTGGTGGGATGTTAGGAGGAGGGAGAGGATGTGGGAGCCTATGAAGCCGTTGGCGCCGGTGAGGAGGATGTTTTTGGACATGGCTGGTTGTTGGGTTTAGTTGGGGGGTTTGAGTAATTGACGATGTGAGGTTTATGGTGTTTTGAATCAAGATGAGTTTGAGTGATGATTGGTGATGGAAAGGGAGCGTAAAAGCTGAGGGAAGAGTATCTTATATAAAGATCGTCAGTAGAAGTTACATACGAATTCCGCCCTGGAGTTCAAATTGCCATTTGATCGATGAAAGATAAGATGAAAATGACTGAAGCAATGGACCGAGGTCAAGAAGTTGTTTCCTCCATCTTAACCAATAAATTGCATATAGTAATCACCTTACTCATCCCCCTGCATACACACGAAAACAATAACTCCAAAACCACAATAAAGACCGATTACTGATACCATTTCGAATCCTCACACACTCCGAGACGGATTTCACCCACCAAATATTGAGTGTCAAAAGTAAACCGAATCTACTAACCTCGCTAACTTATAGAAAGCGCGTGGCGCCCCAGTTCCGCGTCATGTACCCGGTTATCAGTTGTATAACCCACCAGTAGAATATACCACCTCATTCCCCAGCCTCATAATACACGATTCGAAAGGTTTCAAAACATCTCAAGCACTAACAAAAACCAAGTTCCCAAAGGAAAACTGCAAAGAATGTTATCTAGTACTTCCCCACTATGCCATGATAATAATAACTTGGCGATCCTTCCTTCATACACAGGCGTACATACCTAAGCGAGACCCCCTTATTAACACTTCTCATCACCCATCGCCAAGAGACACCCACTCTAGCCTACATATATCCATCAACACCCTAAGAAGACTATCCTCAAATATAAGCCCCCGAAGAAACGGATTTATCATGAAGCAGAAGTACCGGTATAATCTAAATAAGAAAAAGTCGCATGCGGCATGCCTGCCAGGAGGATCGCAGTAGGGAAGTGGAGGATGGAAATGAATGCATTTTACGGATGCCTAGAGATGGGAGCTCTCTATGAAATGGATAAATGGATTGTTATAAGGAATTGCTAGACTAGACTCACTCGCCGCGCAAGTCGCGACGATGGTTTTCAAGCAAAGAAATTTAAGATATAAAAAGTCATCATACCAAAAATGAGATCTAGGCTCCAAGAAAACACTAACGGCAAAATGTAAAGCACAAATCACAAAGAACAAAGAACGAGTAACTCAAAAACCAATAATTGGCAAAGTTTCATTGGTATATCTCCGGTACGTGGATCCCCTCTACGTGAGTCTCAACATCTACAAAAGTATGCGCTTGGTATGCAAACGACTGTATCTGTATGCAACGATGTTCTTCTTTCTTCCGCTGGAAATGCCTTGGTCCTTTGAAAAGGATGGTATCTCCCAACACCAAAAACTCCGCCCGGAATGGTATCATAACTTATAGAAACCAATCATTCAGCATATTTACTCCTTCACTCACGATCGGCTTTCCACAATCCATATGGACCTGTGCAATTCTTCCACATCTTGATGGTTCCATCCTCACTTCCGGTAGCATAAAGACTTCCATCTGGTGAAAAGCTAATGCTCCAAATAGGTCCGTGATGACCCTTGTGCACATCTAGGATTATTAGCTTTGGTAGACCATCAGCGGAAGGAAGAAGTACCTAATTCCTGCTCAGTATCATAATTGTATACTTTCGCCCATGTATCCTTGATACCACCAGTAACGAATTTTCTTTGTGTAGGATGTAGTGCAGCGCTTGCAACCTCATACGGCAAGTCAACTGATTTAATCAAGTTACGCGAATCTGGACCACCATAAAAGTACACAGTCTTGCCTGCCGCGATAACAAGAACCGGATATCCACCACCGATATCAGTAGGTTGCGGTTGATAGTTTGTGAATTCGCAAGAACCAATATCACCTTGCACTGTTTTCTCTTGTACAACGGATTGAGTTCGAAGATCCCACCATCTAATGACCTTATCGTCTGCAGCAGTGACGAGAATGTTGGGGTCCTTGGACCAGACAATTGCTTTGATTGTGCCTTTGTGAACACCAGGACCAATTTCAAACCCTTCCTCGGCTCCGATGAGAGAACGATCGAGTGCGCCGTTTGTCTTTCCCTCTGGGTTTACAACCATTTTCTTTGGGGTGGACGTTGTGTTGGGTGGTAAAATGGCAGCGTGTTTTGAAAGATCGAAGAGCCGGAGTTTCTTTTCCATTCCTCCAGTTGCTAGAAGATCGCCCTTGTCAGGAGGAAAGGCAATTGCTCGCACGATATGGTTGTGTTGAAGGGTGCAAAGCACTTCACCGCTGTGAGTGTCCCAGACTTTGCTATGTAATTGTCAGTCTGGAAACCAATATCGCATTCGCACAACTTACGCGGTGAAATCAGCAGAAGCAGTGGCCGCAGTAGCAGCATCGGGAGAGAGTCTTGCTTGATAAACTGCGCCTTTATGACCAAAAAATGTGCCAATCCTATGGACCGTGAGCCACTTGTCCAATGGGACCATTTGTCCATACATACCAATCGCCCGTAACACCATCGCGAAGCATAGGATTATTATCTAACATTGTCAGTTGTGCTGTTCCCAATTAAGTAGTCCCGCTGCGCATACCCTTGCAAGCGGAAATCAAGTAATAGTCCTCCTCTCCATCAACGAATCCAGAAAAGTTCAAATGTGTGACGGGGCGTGAATGACCGTGGCATGTCAATGGAACAAATTGCTTGGAAATCTCAGGTCCGCCCATTTTTGCGAATTTAAAATGGTGATGAGAAATGGGGTTTCGGCAAAGTGGTAGTGATATTCGAATTGGGGGACTCGAAAAGATAGTTCGTCAAGATGGAACGCAGTCACACGGGATGTGAGGGGAACGAGCGAGAGAAACCGGTACGGCGACGGTTGCTAATCCCACTGTCGGAGAATAGTGGGAGGCGGAGGGAGGGGAACCGTTGCGTCTCTGGAAGGTTGGACGGGTTTAAAGGAGAGGGCCGAAGTATGGAGTATGGAGCTTTGAATATTTTCCAAGATAGAAGATTCGTTTGACGGGTCGTAACGGTCGTTAAAGGAGATTGGGGGGGTATGCGGGGGGTATGGGGGTTGTAGTTGAGGGGGAGGGTTGGGAACAAGAAATGGGATACAAGAGAAACAGAGCGCACTTGGAGAGGGATTGCTACAGTCCAAGGACTCTATGTTGTAGGAAGGAGAGAAGACGAGGGGGACAGGAGCGGACGAGGCAAAGAAAGGCGAGGCACAAGCCACGCAGCCTAGCACAGTAGCACGGAGTTCATGACAGGGTCATAGCACCAAACGCCGACAGGTGGGGCGATAAGAGTCACATGATCTCTTATCGGGGCCCTGACAGGCGGAGCGCAGTTACGTTAGCTGGGCTGGACCTGCAGATAGATAGATACTCCGAGAAGCTCATCGACAAATAAAGACGACCAACAGTCTGAATACTCGAGCCCATTCCGAGGTGGGATCAGAACACATTTCAACTGTTGGGCATCATCTCTCTCTACCTCTACTCTACCATCATGGCAGACTACAAGCTTTCCGCCTTTCTCCGCGGCCATGAATCCGATGTCAGTTGCCTATCACCCCGCGTCAACGCCATGGTTAGACCATACTAACTCTTCTCTCCTTAGGCTCGCAACGTTATTTTCCCCAACCCCAAAACCGTCATTTCGGCTTCATATGATGGCACTGTCCGATCATGGAAACTGTCGTCCGAAAGCCCTCCAATATTCGAACCTACCATCTCCTACTTCGGATCATCCTATGTCACCTGTCTTGCCTTTCTCCCCCCAAGCCAACAATATCCCGAAGGTCTGATAATTTCGGGCGGTAAAGGTCAGGCAATTGACTTGCGCCAGCCCTCAAAAACTGCAGAGGACCAAGCTGAGGCTACGCTTTATGGGCACTCTCATCAGGTTTGCGCATTAGCTGTTGACCCTGCTGGGAAGTATATTGTTAGTGGCAGTTGGGATGGATCAGCAAGATTATGGCCAGTAGGGAAATGGGATAGCCCGTCTATTATACAACAAAATGGGAAAGCAGGTAAAAATAATGACGTCGACATAAGTGTGTTGGCCGTCTTGTGCTATGATTCTGAAAGAATAATCACAGCTAGTATGGACGGTATGATTCACATATACATCAGTAATGGCGTTGGTGGCAAATTATCGAGATCAATATCGACTGGTTCGGAACCTCAGCGAGCATTATGTGCATTGAAAAACCACCCAACTGGAGCTGACTTTGCATCGGCGGGCAGTGATGGAATTATTCGACTTTGGCGAATATCAGGACAGCGAGTGGGAGAGATTTTTGCTCATGAAGATTATATTTTTTCCCTAGATTGTTTGCCATCGGGAGAGATATTCAGCGCAAGCGAAGATAAGACTCTGCGGATTTGGAATGGATCAGATCTTGTTCAGACAATCACACATCCAACAATCTCCGTATGGTCTGTATCGGTGTGTCAAGAGACTGGAGATGTTGTGACGGGGACAAGTCAGACGGATAAAATGGGTGATGTTCTGAGAGTCTTCAGCCGGGATCCTAAGCGAATAGCAGATGCTGAGACATTACAAGAGTTTGATAACTCGCTCAAAGAATGGGAAAAGAAGGAAGAAGAGAAGAAGAAAAAGGCTGCCGGGGAAGAATATCCAGGTCCTAGGAATTTGAAGACAACCCAAGGCACCAAAGATGGCCAGGTGAAGCTGATTCAAGAATATGATGGTTCAGTCCGAGCATATGCATGGAATGCTAGTAAGTTTGGAAACCTCTACAGATAAGGCGAAAACTGATATAGTTGAAGGCGAATCCAATTGGGACTTGCAAGGAATCTATAAAGATAGTCCAGAACAAGTAGAACATAAGGGCAAGAAGTACGACTACAAAGTGGAAGTCGAAACCGAAAGGCAAGGAACACTTTATTGCGCAGGCTACTTTCATGAAGATCCCGCAAAAGTTGCGGACAGATTTTTGAACGAAGCCCAGGTTACGGGAGCTGGAGATCGTGAGGACTTTAAGAAGAATTTCGTGGACTCAATCAAAGAAAAGTATCCAGCTATACGAGCGAAATGTAAAGACGTCGAGGAAGAAAAGGCTGAGGAGGCAGAAAAGGGAAAGGAGTCGGCTCGTGCGAGGATTGATACTCGCAGACAATTCATCAGAATCATGGACACCAAAACCGAGAACATTGAGAAAAGCATCATCAAACTGAACAAAGCATTAATCGACAGCGGCAAGAAGGATCTTTCGCTCAATTCTAAAGAACTCCAAACACTTTTCGCTTGTTGTAAAGCTATCGGAAAGCTACAACTCGCACACTATAAAAGCACCAAGGAGACTCTCGAAATCTGCGTCAAAATCATTACCCAATGGCCATATTCCGACCGTATGGCAGGAATGGACCTCATACGTCTCATATCCGGACAATCAGAAAGCGCCACTTATCGCGACAGTCAAGATCAAGATATCATCAGCATTCTAATCAGTTCTTGCCAACAGTCAAATCCCCCAAACAAGAACTACATCATGATGACCATGCGAGCGGTTGCCAACCTCTTCGTCTCCGCCCCAGGGGTTCTCCTCGCTAAATCACAGTTCCCCAAATACCAAGCACTAATCACCACCACCCTCGCCGATGGCCTCGATAACCGAAATCTCCTCATCGCCGTCACGACAATCTACCACAATCTCGGCGTCGCCTGTCACATTTCCAGTGGTGAGGAAACGGCACCACCTCCACAAGTTACTCGTGAAATCCTCACCACACTCCCGAAGATCCTTCAGTATAAAGACGCGAAGAATCCCGCGGACTCGGAGGTTGCTGCTAGAGGACTGCGAGCCCTGGCTACGCTCGTGAGTCTGGGTGGGGAGGTGAAGAACTCGGCGTTAGAGCTTGGTTTTAAGGAGGCTGTGGAGGAGGTCGTGAGACGGTTTCCTGAGTCGAGAATTGGGGAGTTGGGGGTGGAGTTGGGGGAGTTGATTGCGGTGGGGGATGGGGATGTGGAGATGCGGGGATGAGGGGCTGTAGAAAATGAAAATGAAAATGCTAATGCTTGGGACGTGAGGGGTGGGAAGGTGGTGGTGAGTGGCTATTACATGAGTAAATAGGTGTATGGGAGTGATGAACGTTTAGAAGAACTACAATAGAAGTAGAATCCGACCTGGTGTGATGAAGTGATGAAGTGATGATGTAGTAGTACTCTCTATAGATCTTTACTTCTTCTTTGAGTCTTTGCTCCTCCTAAACTGTTCTTCTCGCTCTAGACATTCTCCTTATACTGTTATACAGTAGAGACGATATTACATTCGATTCGAGAACCTTTCCTTTGGAAATACTTGTACTCGTATGATAATAACAATAACAATAACGATAATAAAAAAAGAAGAAGAAAATAAGTAAGAAAATAAGAAAAATAAGAAGAAAATAAGAAGTAAGTAAGTAAGGAAGGATTTTTCTGGTCTAGGTACTTATATTAGATTATCTTAGATTAGATTAGATTAGATTACTTTTTGTTACTTTGTTATTCTCTTTATACTGGATACTGGTACTGTACTTCTTCCTTTTTGGGGAGGGGGGGTGAGGGAGGGATTTGGGGATTTGATTTGGGGGATGGATGGATGGAGGGATGGATTGGTGGATGGAGAGATGGATGGATGGTGGATTGTTTTGTTTTGTGGTGTAGGGGTAGATTGGGTGTAGGTATGTAGATATATAGATGTAGACGTAGGTAGGTAGGTACACAGGCTGGTTAACTTGGTTTACCATACCTTTGAATGAATGAATGAATAACGGGACGGAATTACAATCATAGCTTTCATACAAGAGGGCCCAGGAAAAGGAAAAGGAAGGCCATCGTGTTAAGTCTTAGAAATCTGTAAAGAATGTAAAGAATAAGGTGAAAGTAGAAGCAAAAGTGTTCGTTAGTTTGTAGGATGTAGGATAGATTTTTGACGTTTCTTTTGAATAATTTTTGACATTTCGAAGTCTTGAATCGATAGTGATCGTAATCGATATGGATATAACTAGAGAATGTCCTCCCTCTCCCCTCCTTTCCCTCTTCCTTTCCCTCCCTTTCTCTTTCCTTGTGACCATCACCATCCTTATTCTCCTCTCCGCCCATTCCCGTCCACAAAGATACCCAGGAAAAAAGAAGAATTACCCAAAAAGATGGTACCCACACCCCCTTTCCCAAGCCTAGGAGGTACCCGAACCTAAACTCCAAATAAAACGCCAGGAATATACAGATATGATATGATATAGCGATGGATGGAAAAAATATTTACAGACTGAAAATGGGTGGTTGAGAGTGATGAGGTGAGGTTGGTGAGATGTATCGCTTCATGTCAGACGGAGACGTATCGTAAGATGATGATGTGGCAAGGTCGTCATGTCGGATGATAATCAGGACTGGCGTATGCGAGAGGAGAAGTTTGTTTCTCGATCCTCACTTCTGTCTGAATTTGAGTGGCAGCTGGTGCTGGTACGTTGATCATGTAGTGTGTTCGAAATGAGAATAAGCGTATGCCCTCGCGCCATGCCTCCACTCAGATCCTCGTCGTTCTTCTTATATCATTCGTATAAGCAAGCCAGTGGTGTACATCATCTACAACAGTGCCCATAATCCCAGGACAAGCAAAGGAAGGTAAGTCGCAACCTCCAGTGTTCGTTGCGCACTACTTGTTGAGGATGCTGCGATGGAATAGACGTTGTTGAAGCTGATGGATGAATCGTTGAAGCAATTTGTTTCGTTAACTTCATTGATTTCCGGATCACTAGGGTCAGCAAATGTGATATCGACGCACTGTTTTCTGTTAGTCTATGGTATCTGATTTCTTGAAGAATGTAAAAAATACCGAATACAAAGCAGCTCCATGTAATGCGGTCTCCACAACTTGGATGGTCGCATTATCTCCAGGCTTTACTGTGACATTCGCAGGTAATGGAACTTGTGGCAAGCAGAAAGATCCTGGGTATGGATTCTTTGATGGACCGACAATTTGAAAGACGGGAACCATTGGGAAAGACATGTTTGGTGGTCCATTGTCTGGTCCATCGGTTCCAAATCCCATGTTCATGTAGAAAAATGCAGTTCCGTGACCTTGGAACCATCCGGGTTGGAGAGAAATGGCACCTCCCGTTATTGGCCATTTGGTTCGGTTGGTAGTTGTATAATGCCCGCCGCCTGAAACAGAGGATTGTTAGATGAAGATTCCTTTGGGGCTTAGAGTTGGGTACTGGGAAGGGGAGACAGGTGGTTGGGGTCGTACAAAAGAAATTTGCGGCGAGACAATGTTGGTGGAGGAGATGGAGAGAAAGTCCAACATTCAACAATGCTTATTGTTGAAGAAATATGGAATGAAATCAGAGCTACTCACAAGGATATATCCATTGCATTCCATATGGCCAAGTAGCATTCGTGACCAAATTATCACCTCTCCATCCCGGGTATGTGAGAACGGTATGCGCTTCCACCACGGACCAACACATGGCGGCCACGGCAAGACATGATGATATTCCGGAAAACATTTTGGTGATTATATAAACTCTCGCGGTAAGATCTTTTCAGCACAAGAAGGCGGGAATCGGGTGAGAGCGAAATCCAGTATCGACGATACTATTCGCGATAACCAGGAATATACGGTCAAAACAGAAACGATATACTAGTATGCTGGTTGAGGAGGATATACAGACAGCAAGACGACGAAGTGAGGGCCAAGTCAGAACAAGACGCTGGAGAGAGGAATCGTCAAGAGGGCAAGTCAGTCAGCGGTCGGGTATTGAGACTGGAGTCTTTAGAAATGCAACCATCTTGGCTGTCAGCGCCCTTATGTTCTCCCCGCCAGTGCTGGCCACCACGACGTCCAGATTGCGCACATTGCAACCGCAGCGAATTGCAGTTGGAGTGAGAAGGTGGAGGGTGAGGTGCAGCCAGCGGTTGCAGACGACCAATCAGACCCCGCGACCAGCATTATTCTCACCTCTGGCAGGGGAGCAGACGGAGAATCTCTGCATGGCCGCCCCCAACGGGAATAGCCTCTCTTCCTACAGAGCCAATGAGGGGGATTGAGGGCCTCTGGATGCGCCCGGGATTTTATGCACGAAGTTCACGGCGGCAACGGTTCACTGCCAATAGAAACACCCAAAGTGAGGTGAAGGGTGGGTGGAAGTGAGGTGAGCTTCTTCCCAAGTCAGCGGCTGCAGAAGACCACACAATGGTATCACCCTCATCGACTCTCCATTTCACCTTCCCATCAGTGTGGGTAACCGCTGAAAATATGCGCTTTGGGGTGATCACTGCCCATCGCTGTGTATTGTGTCGCATTATGTTGGGATGAAGTTGGTGATGAGAATGGGGATGAGAAGGAGCAAAAAGAGGAAGGAACGATGCGGGATAACGGCAACCAGGAAGCAGAAGGGCAAACATCTGGGCCTATCGGTAGCGAGCTCTGGAAGTCAGATTTCAGGGTTCACTCTAGGTTCACTACTACTAGAGTTACTCGAGTTACTTGAGTTCTGGCGAGGTGTAGTGGTGGTTGCAGCACATCGATGCACCTGCTGGGGAGGGGAAAGCTGGTGAAAGCTCTCGAAATAGAGCCAGAACTGGTAGACAACCAAGGAATTGGGACATCGACAGCACTCTGTCCCTCTGCTACTATCCATAGCATTCATTTCCCTCTCTTTCATTCGCTCTTCTATCCGTCGCACGGCAGGTGGTCGAGTCTCCCCATCATGTGTTAATTCCGGGTTGACACCCTTCATCTCCATTTTAGCTTGCCTCTAGCTCTGCGGCTCTGGACTAGTACTGTAGGTACATGTGGACTCGTACCAAGCTCAGGTACCCGGGGTCAGAGGCGAATAGTGAATGGACCGAAGGAGCGTCTGTTTGAACATCACCTTTCTGCCCATCACGATTTCAGGGCAGACCCATCACCATCCGTCCAGCGCTTCGCCATCCCGTCGGCAGCGGCTCAAGGATTGCGTGTGAGCGGAGAAAAAATGACCGGGAGGCATTCCGTGGATGCCTTATCAGTATCCTGGCCTGAGGTCATTATCGCCCCATAGGGAAAGCGGTGATGGAAGTCTTCATCTGCCGTAGATAATTTTTATTTTTGGAAATCTACCCCTCCAAATCTCACCTATCTCACCCATCCCACCATCGCGTAAACCGCCTCACCTGCATATCACCTCCCGCACGCTACAGAATTCCCTATCGAGGTAGTCTAATCTGGGTCAATTGAGAAGACTGAAATAAACTCTACATCTATTTCTTTTGGTCAGCAGAACCCAGCAATTCGTCATCGTCCTACATACTGTATCATTCGGAAACGAGTGTAACCCCGCCACATTATCGATCCGAGGGCTTGGGAAGGAATAGCAAACTTTCTTGCAGAAGAGGCTCAATTGCGCCAAACAGTCAGGACAAAAATAGACCTTCGCACAATCGAGTTCTTACCTCGGTAGAGAAATCGCAAAAATGCCACACACAAATCGCAAAAAGAAAGGCACCAGCGCCGCAACCAAGAAACCTCTCATCACCCACACGAAACGCAAGGAAGTTCTCGACGAAGAAGGATGGGTTCACGTCATTGACAAGCCTTCGAAACCAAGATCAATTACCCCTCCCTCCGAAAAAGACGAGGCGAAAGAGTTATGGGCTATCGCAGCAGATTTCAAAATCGGAAATGCATATTATGTCAATCGGACAGAGGAAGAATTGGAGATTGAATATACGAGAGCGCGGAAATCATGGGGTCAGAGTGAAGCATGTAGGAGGGTGAAAATATTACTTGAGGAGAAAACAGAAGGCGAGAAGGAGAAAATAAAGAATGTGGTGGTGCTTGGTTTGGGAAGTTTACAGAATGCGCGAGGAGAGGGGAGAAAAGCTTCTTTCACCCAACTTGTTGCGTTAGAGTCTATTCTGGAGAACTTTGGTGAGCTCTAACCGTATATTCCGTCGAACTTTTGCGATCGAGAGGGGGGAAATATGCTAATGAAGATAGGGAGGGAAACAAAAATACCCGTCTACCTCCAGGATCCAGCGTTCACATCTCTCGACACCGAGTACCTCCAAAAACTTGAATATACTGTTCTTCCTGACCCGGAAGCTTTTGAACATATTGATGGAAATACACTGGTCTACGCAATTCACTGTTATGCCGACATATACGAAAAGGTTAGCAAGAGGGAAAATGCTGCGGTGATGATTTGTACGGATATGGAAATGTTTGAGTCTTCAAGGATGTGAGTCTTTCCTTCAACCATCCAGTCCTCTCAATAAATACCTATCAATCTTTACTGATATCAATTACAGAGAAAAAGAAGAAAGTGAGGTTAACAAGACTTTGCAAGTCATGGTTGATGACTACGAGAAAATCCCTTTTCCACAGATCAGAAGTGATTTTTCCGACACCATAATATATTGGAGGCGAGACGAGGAAATACCAGCAATTGAGGAGACAACTGTAACTGAAGAGAAGTCGGAACCTTTACCGACTGAGGGGGATGTTCCAGAAACGAAACCTGTTGAAGAACTGGTTTCTACAGAAGAAGCAAAACCCGAGGAGCAAAAGCCTGAGGAGCAAAAACCTGAGGAGCAGAAAATTGAGGAGCAGAAAATTGAGGAATCAACCGCAGCTGCAAAGGTTACCAAGCCCGTAGAGGAAGTATCAACAGAAACTCCCGAGGCACAACTGCTTGCAGAGGCAAAGGCTGCGGAAGTAAAGGATGCGGTAGAAGAAAAGATGTCGGAGCTAGAGTCGAGAGGAGGAGTCAAGATCTGATCATCTGAAAGTATTCACGGAATATCTGGTCTCGCTAGGTCTACTGCGGAATCAAAGGATGCGGCAGAAGAAAAGATATCCGAGCCAGAGTCAACGGGAGGAATGAAGATCTGATCATCTGAAAGTATTCACGGAACATCTGGGCTCGCTAGATTTAACCTTCGTATTTTGGTCCAAGACCGGATACCGCGGCGGAAAATCAAGCTTCAATAGTCAGCTTATTCGAATGAAAACACTCGCAGAATGGAGCGATGGAGTGATGACTGAATTCCTGATACGGCGTCCATCTAACTCCACCTTCCTCACCTGTCCCCCAAGAAAGAACTTTTGTTGAAGTACCCAATTTCCGTGACGCTCTCCGCTGTGAGAACTTGATTTTCTTACTTTCGGTGATCCCGTATAGCACTCAAAGTTACCCCGCCATGATCTCCTTTCACAACCCTCGGCGCCCGGACCCTTTTCACATTATTGATTCGTCACCAAAAGATTTTGAAATTTTGCCCAAGGTTGGAATTTTGGAAGGGTCGAAATGGAAACTTGCGATTTCGATGGCGATGATGGTGATCTGATATTGGAGAGGATTCGTACCGAATCGTACGTGACTTGGAACTGGGCCAAGTGATGATAAGAGGTGATCTGCTGGGTTTGAAACGGTGCGTATGAGTAAGTTACCTCGGTTAACCGTTAAGTAGCTTTTCTGTAGTGAGGGAGGATGATGGGCTGGCCTGGGCTTAATCTTATCGTGTGGGTGAGGGGACTCCACAAGGCTGTGTGGAAATTGGATGGAGGCACGGAGTATTGAGTGTGCTGACGTCTTGGGGAGGATTTCCCGGGTACGTACGGAGGTACGGTAGGTTGGGGATTTCTTGGGTTCTGTTCTGTGTTTCTTTTGTTGTTTCTTTCAACGTTGTTTTTTTGTGACGATTTTTTGAGGTTTTGAGGGTCTGGTGATTACGAAGATTGAGATAACATCGATATACGGATTGGATTTGAGATTAAGAAGTGAGGGTTGAACAAGACTGGAGGAGATTGGATTGGACACGTTACGTTTCTGGAATTGGATCCGGGATTGGGATTGGAATCGGAATCGCAATCGAATTGGAATCGAATTGCAAGAGAGGACGTGAGATCAGGTGTGATTGCGATTGCGATTGGATTGGATCGGATTCACGACACGACATATACACCTACATACACCCACAAGAAACAGAGAGTCTGTATCCGGGAGAAAGAAAGACAACCAACACACAACCCACGAACTCAAGGAAAAAGACGCAACTTCAAGATCGATATCGAGATCAACATCGAAATCATCCAGAAAAACAGAAACAGAAACAGAAAACATGGCACTACCATACCCAACCGACCCATCCGCTCACCTAGAGTTCCCAGAGGAAAGGGATCATCGGGTTCAACATCAACAGCAACAACAACCGCAGCGATCTCCGCATGCGCATACGGCTCCGTACCCGGCTTCTGTGTATGCGGGTTCGAACTCGGAGGTTAATCTTTCGAACGGTGGTAGAGGTGGAGGAGGAAGTATTAGATATGCGACTTCGAATGGGAATTTGAATGGAAGTGGAGGAGGAGGAGGAAGTATTAGACATGCGACTTCAAATGGGAATTTGAATGGGAATGGTGGTGGAGGAGGAGGTCTTAGATATGCGACTTCGAATGGGAATCTGAATGGGAATGGTGGTGGAGGAGGAAGTATTAGACATGCGACTTCGAATGGGAATCTGAATGGAAGTGGAGGAGGAGGAAGTATTAGATACGCGACTTCCAATGGGGATTTGAATGGTAGAGGAGGAGGAGGAGGAAGTATTAGATATGCGACTTCGAATGGGAACTTGAATGGAAGCGGAGGAGGAGGCAGTATTCGATACGCGAGTTCCAATGGGGATTTGCATGGTAAAAGGGAAAGGGAGGGAAAGAGCAAAAACACAGGTATAGGACCAAGTACAGGACGCCCAAGACCCACCCCCACACCTCTATACGCACATAGTCATTCCTCACAAACCCAACTCCATCCCTCATCTCCGAATCAAGCGCCTAAATCTCCTAATCAACCTCCGAAATCCCCGACAACCACACAAAACACACAGAACGCACAGCAAAAAGAAGAATATAAACCCCTCCCCCGTCCACGCGTTGAACCAGATACCTACACGGACTCGGGTGGTAATCGACCACCGGAAGCTGAGAAAGTCGAGGTTGAGGGGAAGAAGAGGGGGTGTTGTGGGGGGGATGTG
>LT855416.1:2372163-2477239 GCA_900184765.1 Hymenoscyphus fraxineus
TATATATACCACTACGGTATCATCACTTCCACCTCCTGTGTTTCTGTTATTGACTTATTAACTTATAGATATGAATACAAACGTCCGGAGATTTTATCTCGCTAATTCCCTAATCAGGAAAAATAAGTTTGTTAAGCGAGCGAGGATAAGGGGATGTAGGTGAAGTAGTGTAGTATATAGACTGGAATAGATAGATAGATAGGTACCGGTGGGGTAGGTGGTATGGGGAAATTTGATTTGATGGTGAGTTAGTTGTGGGATGTAGGGATGTAGGGAGGTTGTTGTGAGGTTGTTGTGAGGTCTAAGGGAGGTTAAGAGGTTGTTGTAAGGGGTAAGGGGTAGAGGGGTGGGATAGGTGGGATGGAGGGATGGAGGGATAGAGGGAGTGTATGGGAGTGGATGGGAGTGGATGGGAGTGGATGGGAGTGGATGGGAGTGGATGGGAGTGGATGGGAGTGGATGGGAGTGGATGGGAGTAGATAGGGGTGTATGGTTTGTGATAAGGAAGAAAGAAGGTAGTGGGGGTAGGGGGTGGAATTTTAAGTAACTCTAGCTAGTAACTACTTTTTGAGCTTTGGGATTTGGAATTTGGGATTTGGAGTTTGGTAGGGGGAGATTCGGGGAGAATGTAGATATAGACTAAAAGTAAGGAGTAATAATGGAATGAGGGAGGAATTAAGGGATGTATAGGTTTCAGCTTCTTGATGAGATATGAGGTGAAGGGAAAGTCTTGTAGTAGGGTAAGCGCAGGGGATTTTGGGAATAACATCCCGCGGTTATAGCAAATACTTCTGGTGTGTTTTCATCACTTGCTGCTTGTGGATATAGATATAAGTGTGGATATGAATATGGATGGGAATGTAAATATACGAGGTCTCGGTAAACTAACTTCTTAAGCGAGCGAGGATAATATACAAGGGGGCCGGGGACGCTCGTAAAAAGGTCGGTGAATCTTATATAGGCGTGTAACGTGTTCCTTTAGAAGGGTTACTTTAAAATGTTCTCCGAGTTTAAAGGGTCTAGTTATAAATATATATTTAGGATCTTAGGAATGATAATAGGGTATTTTCGGTAATATATTGTCGATTGTGTTACTCTATGTTTTTTTGAGTTGTGGATATGGATGGGATTATAAGTGTGAATATGAGTGTGAATGTAGACGTGAATTTAGATGTGAATATACGAGGATAAGGTCTCGGTAAAGTAAGTTTAGTTTGTTAAGCGAGACAGAAATAGGGGGCCAGGCGTGAGGAGGTCGGTGAATTAGGTATAGGTGTGTTCTTAGTGAGATTACTTAAGGATGTTTTTCGAGTAATCTATAAGATCTGAAAGAGGTGTGTTAAGTGATTGGATGGCATTTGAGAAGGGGTTATAATTAGCAGTAGTCTTATTTTCGGGTTTGGATTTCTGAAGAATTGTGGATTTTTTCGGGATGACGTGATGGTTGACTCGTGCTGATTGCAAGAATGAGTTGCTACGGATTGAGGTTTGTGTATGTTGTGCGTATTTACGAGCTTTGTAGGGGGTTTTTGGTGGAGGTCGTTGGGTAGGATGGGGATAATTGGGATAGCTATCTCCTAGGCAGTTCGGGGGATTCTTCAAGTGAAACAAGGACGTGCAAGACCTTTTTGTTATAAATCGTTAGTGTACGGAGATTCAAAGTGCCCATTCCTTGTCAAAGATTCCCACGCCCCGAACTGTCCAGGAGATATATGTTATGCGCTCCTAGAAACTTGCTTTCAATCATTACCATGAGGTATAAACGCACCAAATCTAGCATCTAACACAGGAACACAGTCAAATATGTATATGTTAAATCATTATCAGAAAAGAATATTTATATACAGTTTCCCGTAGGTAGTATCTAGGAAACACGAGTCATTTATTAATTGTTCTTTCATGCTGTAGACTGCGAGACTGCCAACAACTTGGTGTAATTTGGTGAGCCAAGCCCAGTAGCGGGATCCCATCCCTATTGAAAGTTAGTGAAGATATTCATGAATAACAACTTAACCAAGGAAGACTCACAGCTCTAGCCACAAAGCCAGCCCCGGAACCAATGTTCGAACATCCTCTAATGCTACCAGTGGTGATATCGTTCATGGCTGATGCAGCAGAACTATACAACCATGGGTTTAAGAACCCCAATCCCTTCTTTCCAGATGCCAATCTCTGACTATTGATCAATTGAATGACACTGGCAAATGTTGGACATGAAGCACTTGTCCCACTAACACCAGAAGCCGATCCACCCAAAACAACGAGGTAGTTCACAGCTTGAGCAGAAACATCTGGATACGCACGACCGGAAGAGTTGAAATAATTCGAGTAGGTGGTATGTGCGGTATCTCTCGAGAGCCAGGAGGTGACAGTGGAATCTTGGTAAGAAGGACGGGCGAAGACTTCCGAGAAGCCACCACCACCATAGGACCAGGCCCCTTCAGTTGTGGTTCCCGTTGTTCCACCGACTGTGGTGACCCATGGACAGCCAGCGGGGAAACTGGTATCGAATTGTCTTTGACCCGAGTGCGAGCAGGTTGAACCGATTCCGCTATCGCCAGACGCGACGAGAACTGAAACTCCACGAGCACCGAGTTGGGAGAAGAGGTTGCATTGGGCGACCATGTAGTTGTTGGGGAGACTCAAGGTGTCGTCTCCGTAAGAAATGGAGATGGTGTTTGGAAGGGAGGAGTCGGGGAGAGCGAGCATGTAGTTCAGCCACTCGAGCCATGGCTCGTTGGTGTTCTCACCGCCTCCTACAAAAGGTCCATTTCCACCAGCACTGTAGTAGATGTTGGGGATGTTGGAGGTGATAGCGCGAGCGTACTGGACATCGAGATTGGCCTCGACAATGTTGTTTGTGTTGTCGGATGTGGGGCAAGTTCCTCCATTCAGCAACGCGCATGTGAATTTCTGAGCTTTGTTGGCAAAATACGCGTAGCGGTTCATGAAGGTTGTGAGATCACTTTGGATAGGATGTTGTCGGAGGAAACCGGCAATTCCCATCAATCCTACACTCTCGTTGGCGGCATTCGCAAAGCTGTATAGGTTTGCTAGACAGGCTGGTGTGATGCTGCTGCCAGTGCAACCTGCAACGGCTTGAGCATCAACGTCAGCCATAATGTTATCTACCTCCTCTTCGGTATATGGTTTGACATCTTTGATCATCGATCTCATGGACTTTAATCCGAAGACAGTGGTTGGTTGAACGACGTCGACATGGCCTTTGAGGACATCTGGAAGGCTGTATTCGAGAGTTCTGATGACTCTATCATGGCTCTCGGTGTGAACTATTTATTGTAAGCAAATGCCCAGTTCATGTACAAGTTTGAACCAAAGAAAGTCAGAATTGAGATGTAGAGAAGTGAAATGGAAAAAAAATGACTGACTGAAAGCGCTGTATTCTGCCTTCAAGAGTTTTTCAATTTGTTTGATACTGCCTTCAACAACAACCGAGTCCAAACGAGGGGAGAGTGTAGCAACGTCTCTCAATCCCTCCCCTTCCAACCATTGCATAACGAGGTCTTTAGACTCTGACTTGGGCGCAATGATTTTGTCAATAACATGCTGAGCCATATGTGCTCCGTACATTTCATCTCCTGGTGTTGCAATCTAAACCGGTATCAGCTCTGGAGAGGAGTTCTCAAACGCCTTCCTGGCAAGTTTCCGCAACAAGTGCGAGATAGCAGAGGTATCATCGAAACTAGTGATCCGTATATGTGAGAAAAAGAGCAACATACTCTCATGGCCATTTCATGAAACTTGCTCATGTTCTCTTGAACCAAACCAATTCGCAACTTGATCGTTCCTTTCTCCTTATCAATTCTGCTGCCGGAATCAATCTCCCACCCAGTAGGGGGACCAGAGAGTTTCTCTGCCACACTACATTTTTGAGTTGCGGGTGAAGCAAAAGTCAAAGTCGAAATAGCGAGAACAACAAAGAGACTCTTGAAGGAAACCATGATGACAACCAGAAAAGCTGAAATGTAACAGGAATGACCAAAAAGGTTCCTTACGTCGATACGTTCCTTCTTATATTCCCCAGAGCGGGGTTCTTCAGCGGTTGTAAGACCCAGGTACAGACAGACATCTCTGACAGAGCCAGACAGTGACAAGTACCTGCCGATCCAAACCAAGAACCATATACCCACCCCAGCAACCCCACCACTTAACCCCTGGAGCTTCCTGAAGCGGAACCCCCTTCCGCCCTCGCAGCCAAGCTAGAAATCCTAATGCTTATCTTTTTCGCATGGGTTCATTGGCCACTTTCAATTCAAGCTCTGGGATTGGCGTGAGCATTCGTGCTCGGCGCCAGATCCGCGATCGCTTGGCTTGCTTGATTCCCCGTGTTTCCCAAAGGGGAAGGTTGTAGAACGAGCCGCGGAGAGAGGCATATTCGGTGCTCGTTAGGACACCAAGTTGCTAGGCGAGCTCCTAGAAATCGAGTTTTAATGCATCAGAAGGTTATATGCAGGTAGGTTTGACAGCATGCTATGGGATCTAATGTCATTTCGTCTAAATCAAGAAGGTTCATATCCTTTTTTACCCTGCTATATATCCGAAGAAGGTGTCAATGGACCGGATTGTTTCCGCCAAAAAGGTCGTGGTAGCATCCTAGGCTATTATATTCAGCACCCGCAGGCACTTTTATCCTCAATGCAAATCATTTCTGGGCGCCCAATCTGCCAGTCTTCCTCTTGAAATCAGGTACTTCGATCTCCCGCAAAGTTTCGAACACAGCAACGGGTATTTCCCAGCAGATATAAGAAACATACAGTATCTTGACATCTTACGAAGTCTGGAATATTGTGTCGAGCCATGGCGTTGGGAAAGATATACTAACCAACGAACTACACTGACCCTGTAGTAAAGATTTTCTTGTGTACCAGATAAAACCCCGCAGTTTTTGGAGCAGTGACGGACCACAAGAAGTGGGGCAGGATACAGGTCCAAAACGATTCAGACAACTTGAAAACATATCTAATCGAGTTCTGTATTTTGACATAGAAAGACGAACGGAGATTCAGATTGCGAAATCACCCTGTAGCGGCGATTGTTCGTCTTGCAGTATTGGATAGATTATGTACAGTGATAAAGGTCTCTCTACCAACGGCTGGCTCGAACCATGCTTAACTTGATTGATACTTTCAACCAGATGCAGATAATAAATTAAACTTTTCCCGTTGATTCAGTGGAATTGTTCGCTATTTGCTTCAAAGTGTTGAAAGTTTTGAAGGAACTAATTACTTCTGAGTTCCTTTCCAATTCGTTGTAGTCACAGTAAAGTTAGGGACGAGCCGGCCCGCCAACACACATAAACGCTAAATAACCTTATTTCGGGCGCAACCAATTGAAAGATCACATGAGAGTGGGCATTCCAGAATGCTCAACTTTGACCGTTATTCCGTCAAATAGTGCGGTGGACTAGGATTTGAGGGGGTCCGCCCGGGTTGTAGTAGTTGTTGGCATAATCTTTCATGGCGCCTTCAGGTTAGGGAAGAAGAAGAGTCTGATGAGAAACCCTGGGTTCATGTTGTGTGGAAGATTTGACGATGGACCAGATTGAAGAGATTGGAAAATCCCAATACAGAGACAGGAATCTTTTAACAAGATCAGTAGTATGTGGTGACCAAGATTTTTGAGTGAAATGCTATTGACCCGGCGGTTGATGCCGAAACCGTCCACACGCAGTATGTAAGCCGTACTCGTACGAGTACAGTACTGACATAGGTTTCGCCGCAGATGCGGGGTTTCGCTTACACTTTGACGACTGCTGAACCTTATCAAATCCACATCATCAACAATAAGGGTCTCACTAGCTTCAGCGAGGGTTCAAACCGATCAGTACGACCGAAAATCACACTAGAATTCGAATACATATATATTTTCCAAGTAGGCCAAAGCTTTGATTGACGACCATGTCGGCACCTGAATCGAACCCCTCTTTGCCGGCCACAGCTGCTCCTCATCCAAAAGCGAATATTATCAAGGCACCGCTACCCCTCCCATCACCCCTCCAAACTCCATCAATTTTTCTTTCCGGGTTCATATCTCCCGCTGATGATTGTTGGCGTGACACTCTGTCCGAAGAGCTTTCTCACTCGTCTGTCACAATCATCAATCCTCTACGCCGAGATTGGGATTCTACGTGGAAAGCGAGCCTTACGGATTCGAAGTTTGTCAATCAAGTAACATGGGAGCTCAATGCTTTGGAGCAAGCGGATATTGTCGTGGTAAACTTGGGAGTAAATACAGAAGCGTCGATATCACTGATGGAGTTGGGATTTGTTGCTGGACGGGGAAAAGCCATCGTTGTCTGTTGTGCGGATGAATACAAGAATAGCGGCAATGTACGAGTTTTTTGCGAAAAGCTTGGTATAACCGTTGTAAAGACCTTGAAGGATCTTATCAGCAGTACGGAGCAAGCTTTGGAGCGGTTTACCTCTGTGTAATATACACTCAAGGTGTCTTGCAACAACCCAGGGGCCCATAGCCACGCAAAACGAAAGCGATCCTTTTGGCACAACTTGAAATTCCGGTCGCTTCGTAATAATATGTCGGCACAAGAATTTCTATCGTACACTTCTCAATACAGCCACCTCTGCTCCAAATAATTCCCGCGACTGATACAACAAAGCCCTTCTATCAACTTTTCATTTCCGCCTCGACCCCGACCGCTGCGATTGGCAAAGAAGATTCCATTCAACCGTTGAATCGCTCAACATGTATTGATCTGGATTTCCTTCCGAGTAACACAATCAGATGAACTTTTCCTCCAAGCTATCGCACGTTCCACAGAAAGCTGGACGTTATCTGCCATCCGTGCCGAATCATGCGAGATCCATACCCCTAATGGATATTCTTGGAACAGGTAGAGTACCGTCAGCCTCCTTTCGACGAATGAGATAGCTCTCAAGCATTCCAGCAATTTCCCGCATGCCATTCAAATCCTTCCCCGAAATGGGCCGTCCTCCTGATCCGTCTTCTGCAAGCTCAAATATTGTAGACGCTCCATCCGCTACCATCAAAAAGATATGTTCCAGCTCTGTGCAATGATCCAGCACCAGCTTTTCGCTGGGATCGTACTGGGAATTGGCGATTTGAGGAGAAGGTCTGTTGTAAGACCACAGAGGGCGATAGATATGCAACTCTTTAACGTGTCTGAAGGGGTTCTCAGCCGCCTCCAATGGTTGCCGTAGGTGGTTGTGTCTCCAGTACTATATCAACAAATTAGTCTACTTTTGTCAAGAGGGGTGGGTGTAAAGAAAAGTCAGGAGATTATCTCAATAAACAAACAACTGCAAAAGAAAGAATTGCTTACCAGAAAAATTGGCGAAAGCGCAACACAAGCGTGCAAATATAAAGTGTCCGCCTTTGATTGAAACCACTGAGGTCTGCGCGTCAGAGAAGACTGAAAACCAATGCACCTGAAGCTGCGCAGGGTTTCTTCTCTACTGTTGCTGCAGACATAGAGGGTAGCTGGAGCAGTGGCCTCGCTACTGGTATGGACCTCTGTGCAGCTCACAACGATTCTTTGTCCAGCAGGCCATGTGAGCGCAAAGATTTTCAACTGGATCTCCAGAGGTAATCTTGGAAATGGTGCGAATCCAGGGCCCTCTGAGAGTGTCAGGCACTCCATCGTGTTATGCCAGTCCTGTCCTGACGTTTTCTCCTTCCCTCAATTGAAGAGAGCAGCTAACTGCGGAGTATTGAGAGTAACACGTTTGAATTGGAAAGGTAAGAAGGTTGAAGCGAGAAACCACACCATGCAAATCCCGTACTGGTTTCTCTTTCTCAATTCTTCCGCGCTTTCCACTCTGAGCCGTGTTCGCTGTGTCTCCTAGCTGAATCGATGGTCGGTCCTGTCAGAATCTCTTCGCTTAAGGACGCGCAGAAGTTTCGTTGTATGTAAGAATTGACTATCGTTGTCTGGGGAGAGTTGAGGTTTGCGAGAAGAGGAGGAGTGACGCGTCGGAGGAAGAGACACAAAGGCAAGTGATTGTTTAGCTATCACGTCCATTGGAAGAAAAACAGGCAATCTCGCTTATCAACTTGGACTAGCGGCAAATGGTTGCTACGACTTCCAATCGGAGTACCCTACGAAGTTTCTCCGATCTATCTGTGTATTATTCACCAGTTCAGACTTTTTTCTATCTTAAGCGACCATCAAAACAAACATTTAATCAGAACAACCTGTATCAAAGACACAAATGGCTTTTTCCTTTCTCCTAGGGGCCTTCTGCGCCCTCCATACCATCAGCGATCCCTATACAGCTCTTGATATAAGCTTTTCTAGTGGAAGAGATACGATACCATCGCTATGAGTACAATATTGGGCTTAATACATGAGAAAACGTGTCTGACACAACAATCGATGTAAAGCATATCAGAAGTCCTCAAACTTCCAGAGCTTTACCAAGAGATTCAAGGCTATACCCCTTATCTTCGCTTCGTTCCCTAGTTCCCTTGTTCTCTCAACTTCCAATCGAATTGCGACTGCAAACTTTGCGAACAATGTTTTCTTGAAGACGTGTGAATGACATCTACCAGCGAAACCGAGCGTCATGACACGAGATTTCTACACATCCTCATCCTCTGTACAATCGTCGAGAAAGTCGAGATGAAGTACTATGACACTATAACCTCACTCATTAGAGTTGAGAAAGCTGTGCCAGACGATTCTGGTATTTGAATACAAGCGCGATGAGTGCATCGTGCATGGCAAACGTTTTGTTTTTGGTTCCTTGGATACTGGCGGGGTTGGTATGTCATTGTCATGATCATCATTTCCCTATGATAGCCTATGACCAGTATAGTTTTCTCGTAGACCTCACTTAGTTTGAAATATTTCAGGGCTTCATAGAAACACTATCTAGGCATTTCAAAAATTACTGCTATGTATAGATGGGATCCGTACATTGCATAGCCTCAGATGACAGTATAAGATGAAGTAGTGTTTCCGGTACATTACTGTAAGAATGTAAGTAAAACGGCATTAGTAAAATGAAACCCATTTAGAGCCTATATTACCACTCTTTTCTATTTTCTCTTACTTAGTTAGACAAATTACTATTATTTATTATTTATACAGCTAAATACTTAAGAAATCTCAGACATATGGCTACATTTATAGCGTAAGTAAAATATTTGAAAATAATTTTCTCAACTTGGTATAGGAATAAAGTTTCCTCTCTGTTTTATAAATAAATAATAAAAACACTTTATTATCTACATATTATAAACAGTTATTCTTCTCCAATTAAATAAAAAAGCTAAGCTATATTAGAGATCTTACGCGAATAGCAACTATCTCCTCGACACCCTATATATACATATCAAAATTTTAGGTTTAAGATTTCCTATTTAGGCGGTCGGACTGGTCGGAATAGTGCCTAGGCGCGCTACGGGGCTTGGTCCGATTTACTCCGCGCCAATTAAGTAGTGCTATCGTGGTGTACCAAGGCCAAAAGTGGATGCCTCAAACCTAAAATTTGAAATGTACATACGGGGCGTCGAGGGGATAAGGTCTACTTATCCCTTAACGCGTCATAGTCAATCACAAACCCTTATTAATAACCTTCGCCAATAACACCAAGACATCTCATCATAATGTCTTCCTCATCCAACAACAAGAGAGCCCAACCAAAGGGTATCCAAAAGTCTCGTGCACCTGCACAACTCCCTTCCTCCTCCTCCTCCTCCTCCTCCTCCTCCTCCTCCTCCNAGAATATCGAAAGTCTATCTTATTTATAACCTTACGCGATAAGTTGTTCTAATATATTATAATCAGAGAAATACTAAAGATCTCGAAATATGACTTATTATTAGAATATATTTAGTATATTCGGACCTAGGTTATGTAACTAGTTCTTGGTTTAGGTATATTACTACTCCTATACCTTGTATCTGATTCTGTAGTTTTGAAGATGAGAACTATCTTGATACCATCTTTCTATTCACCCCTTTATACTCTTCCCTGATCGCCCTTGGGTTTGCACTAGTCCCCTAGGAAGGAGGAGAGGTTGTGTTGTAGTAGATTGCGGCTTGTTCTGGGTTAGGGGAGTTTGCAGATTCACTATTCGGTCTCCAGCCAAACTCGTTTATCAGTCCCCACCACCACAGCACAAAAACCATCGCAATCCGCGACAATCCTGTCTACGGTAGAAATCAAGCCCTCTAATCGAAACTCGACTTCAGAATGGAATCCTTCCGCTACGAGGAGGTGACTAGTGTAAGTAACTTACAATTTTATAATTTAATATTATACTAAAAATATTACAGATCCGAGCGGACCGAGCACAGAGAATCCTCGCGATCTGGGTTTTGTGTGACAAGAACCGACCTGGAACTACTATTTCGGACACAAGGCGACCACCGCATATTGAGAAATTGGTGCGATTGGGTGTCCAAAGCGATGAACAAGTCAAGATGTTTTTCTCTACTATCCTTATGTATTTATATCATTTTGTTATTAGTAAAGGGTATCAACTAAACCACCTTTCAAATGAACTACTCCCACGGTAATTAGTTTCATTTTAAAAGTTTAATAAACTTCTAGTGTTTTATACCCTTGAGCCTATTGAGACTATCCGTAGGTATACTGTTCGTCTCCAAGTACTATAATTCTATTGTTCCATCCTTCCCTCTTTCCCGAACTAATTAATGATCTCAAACGGAATACATTATACGTTGATTCAACTCAGTTAGTTCTGTGATTCGTAAAGTTCATTAACAATCGTAATTCGGTTGTATACAGCTGGCATCCTCGCGATTTGATCCTAACACTAAAAGTAGATGTCGAATTTAAAAAGACCCCCTCTTTGATGGCATGTAACGATAAATTCGGGGGTGAATTTCAACATCTTGTAGAACGCCCATGAGGCTGTTAAGGCTGCCGTATCATGAAAGTTGGCCGAGGTTTTGAAGAAGATTTTGAAGAACACTGAGGCTATACAGAACTTTTCAGACGACTGGTACCGGTTACCGTCGAGGTAAGCGCTTGCATTTTGTCGGAATCACAAGCTCCAGGAAGTGTAACATCAGACCTCCTAGTTTTACTTGAGGATTCAAACGGACTCTCCGAACCAGGTAAGTCAAGATGTTAGTTCCACTATACTAGTGAAGTGATAGGGGATATCATGTTGCTTTTTCATCGGTATGAGGTTCTAAAAGAGTGTGGGTCTCTAGCTAAGGATATATCGCATGGTGTTGTGTGGTGTCTTTAGACAGTCTCATGTCTCACGTGACTGACCTCGTATATCCCCCCAGGAGTTGTTGGTATACCGACACAAGATATTCCGTGTCTCACATGTTGCCCGACGGTAGAAAAGATGGCGGGAAACAAGATACAACAAAGTATCTGTAGCTGGCGCCCTTCAGGATTGTAATCTGTTACCAGATAGAGAGAGGAGAACTATTCAATTTGTAAATTAAGTTACAGGTAGGTATTAAACGCCCTAAAATGACGCTAGTCCTAGTGAGTAGTCAGTAAATGGGAAGTATCTCAGCAGCTTCGAGTATAGAGATTAATACCCTGACTATCTCCTAATACCTACTGTCTTCTAACCCTTAACTATCGTACCTTTCCCCTCTACCCCTCTTTTCTGTACCCTCTTTATACACTTGCAATACATTTTACTACTATACTCTTGCAGTCGTACATATTAGCCAAGAAAGAAGAGAGACGGAGCTTGGAAGACTAGGAAACCAGGTAGGAGTAGAAGTAACAACATAATAATATAGCTGGTTCAGGGAAGATGAGGAGCCTTACTTCAGCGAATACACAAAAACATCATGTTCTTAACACCTTCTTTAACGGTGGTAAGCTATTCTCGTTGCTAATTTGATATAATTTGCGACAAAGACTATAATACCAAGAGTTTGAGTGATAGTAAGGATGTGACAGTAAAGATGGGCAATTATGAGTGTGAGCAGGGTATAAGGACTATTCTGTAAAAGCTTATATAAAATCGTCAAGGCAGCAGTTTTCCATTAAAGGTTTGTTAATGGAAGCTTGAACCGCCTATGTCTGTTCCGTCCCCTGTGGAAGCGGGGGCCGAACAAGTTGGACTTTTCTCCAATAAAGTAAGGAACGGAGAAGCACAGTACTACTGAAGGGTACAGACTTTATATGCCCTATTTTAGTAGCACGAGAGACGTTACTAAGGTATAAAACCTTAAAGAATCAGGGGGGTTTCGAACCCTTGGGGCTAGAGGAACCGTACCCCTTTTATTTAATTGTTTACGCGTACTCCTTTTTCATATATATAGCTATATTAAAAGACATTCAGAATAGGCTCACAAGTATTAGCCCTTGGAGCACAAGAGTGCATATGTTATGACAAAATAACATGATAGTCTAGATTTAAATTACTTTTTGTATTGGGGATGGGTGCCGTACTAGTAGCACTGCGGTATTTTGCTAATGGAGAAATTGAAAACTACTTAATGGAGTGTTTTCTGACTATTCGAACTATCTTCTTAGGGTAGTACTTATAGACCCAGCGAGCTCCCGCGTCTAGAGTGATACTGCGCATCACATATGATTTTTTCTAGCTGAACAAGTCCTAGTCTCAAGGAGAAGTCAACTAAATTACTGTTTTAGCTGTAAGACAACCTTGCTTTCCCTTTGAAACGACTGGAGATCACCTTCTTTTCCATACCCATGAGACGTCGTTAAATCCATATCCTTTGGGTAAAAATACCGCTAAGAAAAGTTATTTATCGTAGCCTCCCAGACTGCCCTCGAAATGAATTCTTAAATTTGCGTAGACAAAAACTACACGTATTGAACACTTAATATGCGAAAACTCACCCCAAGAGTCGACCTAAAATAGGTGAATCTGACTCAGTCGCTCTCTTGTATCAAACACTACGGGCAGTGAATCAAGGACCAGTCGCACAGAACTAGAACTCGATTGGCGCGGCCATTTTCCACGAGCAAAGGCACAGCTATCTAGCAAGAATGATTTTAGCTTTCCCAATTTGCTCTAAATCAACTTTGGGATTACAATGTGTATAACTCTCAAATAGAACTGATGCGTTCTTAATCATGAGCCTTATTGTTAAGGGCAATGTCTATACTAAGCTTTCCTGAAATGATTTTTCTTTGAAAGTGATTTCTATAGTCATCATTTCGGACTTTGTTGTCTGGAACAATTACACAAATGGCTTTGAGCTCTCAAGTCCAAGACTAATCTAGCAATAAACCAGTTTTAGGACGGGATCACATGTTTTGCCTGGCTGTAAAGACTCAGCAGTCACATGTCCAAACTCCCTAGTTCATAGGTACTTCTATTTTAAGTACAAACTTAACTTAGAATTATTGCGATATGCAACAAAAACATCTGAGAGGCGCTGCAAAATTAATTGCAGTTCTAAAAATGGAATACTTTTCAATACGAGCTGCTACACTCAGCCTGATTGTTTCATACGCCACCTTTTGAGAAGTGAAGCTTGGGGTTTGAGGGCAAGAGCGAGAGATCTGAGATAGATTGATTCTGAATTACAGGACCGAAATCTGCCAACTAGCACCTTCTATAAAGACTAGGAATTTTCGTATGAACATTTCTGTAATAAGTCTGTTTTAGATATGATGTCTCTTCTCCTATTGCGTCGTGCTGGTTGTTGAACCTTTGGTAGCTGGTCGGATGGTCATGGGTAATTAAAGAAATACTAAACTTGGAGGGATAATATGTATACGCATGTGGCTTTTCTCCCTTTTCTATACGGTTCCAAAAAAGAAACGATTTCTTTTCCTGGGAGCAAAAGAAGAAATAGAGATCGAACTATATCTTTAGGTACTTATTTCTGGGTATATTAAATAATCTTCCCACGCTTCAAATATATTTACAAAAAATCATGAATGCCCTTTTCTGCTCAGGACTGAGCCCCTCGTATACAGATACCGCTAAACTACAATAGGTCATGCCAGATGCTCCTTCCCGCCAATTTGTTTAAACCCGCCGTATCATCGACTGGTGGATAACTCCTGAGGAGCAGTATTTGCTGGCGCTTCATACGTGGGCGCAAAACTATATTGATCTATTTTCTGAACGGGAGATTGGTAAGTCTGCGCGGGCGAAACTTGTTGTTGATACACACTCCCGGCCCCAGCCATTGACCCATTGCTCTGATAGCTGTTCTGGCGTTGCTCCTGGTCATTGTGCATATATTGTCCTGCCATTGCTCCAGAAACGTTATTGTTCACAGAATTCATAGATGTATCGATGTCCTTGTATGATCTCTTGCTTCTCTCTCGCCAGAAAAGAAGTGCTAGTAGCCCAAGCACCAAAATTCCGAGTGGAATTCCCACACCGAGACCGACTTTCGTTCCTAGTTCTGTATTATCTGAAGATTTTGCAGCGTCGGGGGTACTGGTGTTCGCGCTGGTATTGGCAATGGCGTTGGCGTTGGCGATTGGGGTGGGTGTTGTATTTCCTGACGTAAGGTTTGCAACAAAGGCGTCAACGCCGGGTTTGAAGGCTGATCCCGTAGTGCCGAGGACGAAGGAAGAATTGCAGCAGGAAGTCGAATCATAGCCACCTGTGAAGGGTCAGTCTACTAGCTATAGTCAAGGAAGAGAATAAAGTGTGCCTACAGCAGAAATCGCTTGCCGGTGTTCCGGGTTGATTACACGACCACAGTGGGTTCCAGGAGTTAAATGCTCGCTTTGTGATAGGGTCTGTAAGGTTATTTTAGTTTACTTTGTATTTTGAAGGAGGATGATGAACTCACTGGCTACGCAGGCTGATTGTTGTTTGGCGCAGTTGGGAGATTCCCATGCCTAGAATTCTAATTAGATCTGATTTTGAACACAGTTTATGGTCCTGAAAGCCAAATGACTTAAAATAATCCCTTACCTGGTCCGTACAACTTCCACGGTACAGCCATCCGGATCTTCCCAGACAATATCCTGAGCTTGAGCATGAATCCAAAGGATCGCAACATGCGGAAGCTGCTGTTCCAGTTTGGTTACATGGTACGTGATCTGGTTCTGATGTCCTGCCATCTGGATACCAACAAGTGGCTGCTGCGTTTGTAGAAACGAATATAGAAGATACTAAAATCACTGACAAAAGAATGCGAGACATGTTTTTTGAGGGTTGCGAAGACAACAATCAAGACTGGGAAAACGAGAAAACGAACAGAAGGATTCAGAGAAGGATGGACAGGGACTTTTAAGACATGGTAGAACTTCAGACAGGATTCTCGGCGCTAGTATTAGTCAAATGAAGTAAACGCCTCTGGATGGCGAGATTTCTTACCGATTAACCCAATCAGCCATGAAAGGATGGGGTATTCCAGGGCAATTGGGTTTGTGAAACTTGGGAAATTGTGGAGTCTACATGCAGTCTTTCCTTCGCCTATGCGGCGCAGTATCTAATGTGTTACACTAAAGTACTGGGGATCTTTATAAGAGTTTCAGAAGTCCACAAACTAGAATATAACCTCGTTTAATCGTGTGCTTGAGGTCTGGAAGAGATCCCTTGAAGTGAATTGGGGCTAAAAGTGACTGAATGCCCTATTCCCTCGTGCTAAATCTGAATTACGGGTGGTACATCACGCGTGAACCTGGTTTTCGCGTGGCCGCGATCCACTTTTAGGACTGTACGAAATATAGGATCCGGGGGCACAGCAAATCTTGTTTACTAATATTTTGGGTGTGTATGCATGGCGATGGATTGCGGGGAGATAAGAACTTTTGTTTTTAAGCTTTTACAATGCTCGTGGGCCTGAATAATCGACCGTATTTCCTCCCTTAAAAGAGGCTACGTTTTTAAAGTCTTACAGCGTTAATCGACAACAACAATACCAAGAAACATCTTAGAAATGCTAAAATAATAATTGACTTAATATCTAGGTAGTGAGTATACTTTCTAGCTTTTTATAATTTGTGTAGCGTTTATAATCTGTTTTTGAATATAGGTAGCGCACGGAGGAAATACGGTCGATTATTCAGGCCCCTGAGAGCTCGTCTAAGGCTTTGGCTGGGCTGTGTGGTCAAATAAATGGAAATAAGCAGGCGCTAGACGTCATGTTGAGACACTGATTTGAGGCACAGCAACCCCCACCATTGGCCGCTTTTTTTCGATCATCTGAATTTGAAAAGTGTTCTGGGGGAAAAGAAAGTTCAAATTCTGAACATGAAAACGCTTGAAATTTTGAATGGCGGCGGAAAGGTCTCATCCTGTTTACTGAATGTGGCATGCTCTGGTCTTTTGGGGGTTGAGTTAAGCACAGAAGTGGGCCCTCCAAAGTCTGGCTTCGAAACTGGTTCCCGGAACCGTCGTCGATCAAAAGCCAAAAATCCTATAAACTTATCCCTGGCCGCTGCCAAGTTCCAAACACAATCTGAACAGCAGACTCGGTCTCGATATCAGCCAGAATGTCCTTTTTGGAGTTCCAATGATGGCTGCTTCGAGAGGTATCTCTTCGAAAGAAAGAAATAAAATCTTTGAAAGCGGTGAGTTGACAACCAACTCATTGAAGATTATCAGCCATGTCCGCCTGGAAGTGTTCCAAACGGCGTTCATGAATGTTACGGGGCAAAGTGGATCGCCAGAGAAATTTCTTGCGTTGTTGTGCTTGGCTCGGCTACATGAGAGGAGGTCTGGCGTTCGCAGTATCGATGGGGTATTCGTTTTTTATGTTTCTTCTTTTGTTTTTACTGTAGCTCCTAGGTACTCAGTTGGTCGTAAATCAAAATGTAGAGTCCCCAGTTTGTAGTTTTTTTTTGGAGAGGTTAGTGTTGTATGGCTTTGAGACCAAGGCCCCATGTTTCCTGTCGTATTTGCTAACCATTCTAGGTCTTTACTTGAGGAGAGTTTGGTTCATCTAGAACTTCATATATAAGCTGTTTAGAAGACAGAGTGCAGTTTTTGCAAGATTCATTGGAAAATTTCAGGCAAATTGAAAATCGCATTTTCTGACTTTGATAAGACTTTCAAATAGCGGCCACGGGTATTGAAGAGTTCAAGATACAATATAGCTGGAGGCATTAGGAGAATAAAAAACGTGATACGTATGAAACTTATCTTTCAGCTGCGCTTTGGTGTTACCTGGGATGTTTGGAACGTGAACGTGCTTTCCCCTACCTTTTCGCAGTCCATTGGTATATATAGAAGTTCTCCTAGAAATTGTTGACAAAATTCCATGGAGATGATCATAATACACACATATATATATACATGCAATCTTTGAATAAAAGCCGCCTCATCCGTCGGATTGTTTCGCTATTCCGCAACAAATGAACCATTGGCTTTCAAGCACACGACCATACCTAACCCTGACGAACTCCATGTTGCAATTGGCAATGCGGCTTCTGTTGTATCGATTTCATCATCTAGCCGGCTAAGAAGGCGTGGAAATCCTGAAAGGCTTATTTCAAATGCTCTGCTACCTCCAAAGTTCTTACCAAAAACCGCCGCACACAGATATGCTTGTTACCACTACCTTCCTTACCTTACCGACCTATAACGTGGTGGAGATATGGTATAATGGCCGTAGAGGTCATCCGAGGTTAGACAAGTACAATCTCATGCAACACAAAGCGGTATAGGGGCTTGTATAAGACCCTAAGCAAGACGCAGCAGGATGTCATCAGTATATACCCCTGTTTGCATAGGCTACAGCCAGCTTTGATCGCGCATATCCCCGTGTTTCTACGCATTCTCACGCATATGTTAGCAGTACCTTAGCCATATGAGCTCCTTAGATCCAGCCGAGAGATTAACTCTTACTGCAAAGTAGCGGCCAATGGCATTGTTCAAATAGGTCTTCGAGACCTCTAGGTCACCATGTATGTCTACATCATCTTCTGATGAATCAAATCTCCATTTTTAGTGAATTGAACGCAACTAGGGAGAGCCGACAGAGGTTTCTGAACTTTCTACTTCAGGTTAGTCTGCTTTGGGTCTAGCATTGTGAGCCCTTTTTTGTAGTTGAGTCGTTCATAATGAGCCGGTGGACGGAAATTGTACTTGGGAGTCGCAGAACAGATCCTGCTACCTAGGCAGTGAATATCAAGATACCTCAACTCGCTGCCTCCGTTAGAAAGTAGCGGGGTTTTCTAATTGCTCTAGGTTGGAGTTAGCTCCCCAGCAAATTGAGGAGGTGAATCACGTGCTGTCATACTTGTATTGACTACAGGAGTTCAAGGCTGCAGATGTACATTTTCTAGATCTCTTAGGGGCGGAAGGACCAAAGGGAGAAAAAGTGCCAAATTCTATCAAATTCTATTGATTTGTTACTACAAGTATTCTCCAAAGCAAACTTGAACTTCTAATCAACACAAAGATTTCGACTATATACACAGACTGACCAACGAAGGCGTTGCTGTGGGGTGAGCTTTTCGTTCACTCTCTTCAACTGAACGTGGATGTTGTATATTATCTGTCAAAATACAAGTTGAACAATAGACTAGAGAATGAACCTTCGTTCGGAAGTGTTATCAATTCTGGTGTCTTGCTAGCGCATATCCTCCCAATAAACACTTGCACTCCAACAAACTTCACTCTTTTTGGCGGGGACCTCTGTCCTATTCAAACAGGTACAACGAGCCCAGACCTCTGCAGACGTTCGTTCAATACCAGCTAAAGCAAATGGTCTTAAAGTGGTACAACAACTTAGGGGCTGATCAAATACAGCCTTCACGCATGCAGCTTGATAAATCTGCATTCCTCATGAACTAAGATTTGTTCCCAACTCATCATAGAGATATTTGCGTATCCTTTTTCAACACCCTCTCTGAGATATCTTTCAGTGTCTAATAAAGTATAACAAGACTTGTCATCACTTGAGGGGTTTTTGGCCAAGCTCATCTTAGTCATGTCAGTATTATTGACTCTTTCCGCCCATCATTCTTTTACAGAACTCCAATGAATGAAATGCAATAGTTTCTGTGGAAGGAGGCAGACTTTTGTCCTTCAAAGACCTGTTACGGGTTACTCCCAGAACTCCATTTTGCATGGCTTCAGTAAGGGTCACTATGAGTATCACCACATCTCATACAATTATTCATGGCCAAAGTCAACAAAGGTTACATTACACTTCTCATTTCTGTCCTGATTGACCTGATTATTGCAGATGAATTTAATCACTGTGACTGTTTCGTGCCTCACTTCCGCGGATCCAATTTCACCTCAGCTATCACAGCCTGTTACTCCCTTTTATTGGTACATTCTAACAAGTGATGTGAAAAGTGATATTCTACGTTCGAAAAAAGCGGCAACGATTGGATCTCTCTTATAGTGCTACTCAAATGAAGTTTGATTTGTTACGATATCTAAAGTAGAAGTCGACGTTGACGTCGCATTCGAATGGGGTATCTTTTGTCTTACGGAGCTGTTATACACTTTTGCTCGCTATATTACGGCATCCTGAATGTACTACTAAACTAGATGATAAAACCGCAAATCGCAAATCGTAAACCGCAAAGTACAGAAGTTATATATTTACTACTACTATACTAGAGTGCTTATGCCCCTACGCCCCCACCCCTTAGTTAAACTTCGTAGCCTTGAAATTTTCACGTATACTCGCTACCCTTACAGTCGCACCCCCTCGTTGTCGCCTACCCTCGCTGTTGTATAAGGGTTGTGCCCTAGTATGTTGTTTAGAAGAGAGAGAGAGAGAGAGAAAGAGAGAGAGAGAGAGAAGCGGAGGGGGCAGAAGCGGTGAAATATTTTCGTGCGTGTCGCTTATCCCTAGCCCCGAATACTACCTTCCTAAAACGGCTAGGCCAGTACGTGTTACGCTAACAATTGTTTGCTACCTGGTTGTATTTCCTCGCTCTCTCCGTCCTACTGTTCCCTTCTCTCTTTTTTACGACAGCGACAGCGAGTATACGACAGTAAGGACGTAGCGACAGTAAAGACGTAGCGATAGTAAGAGGACGTGTATGTATAGCGTGAAAATGTCTAGGCACGTGAAGTTTAAGGGTGGAGGTGTAGGGGTATAGGCACTCTAGCATAGTGGTAGTAAATATATAACTTTTACGAATTGCGATTTACGATTTGCGATTGGCGATTTGGTCATCTGGTTTAGTGGTATATTCAGGATGCCGTAGCCCGCTATATTCCGGCTGCAAAATGAGATGGCAGAACCGGGCCTGGTTTAACTTTCGAAGTGACTTTTTGCGCTGAGACCCTCCAAGGAATACTTCGCACATCGATACTGTGGTTCGTATTGAATGTTGAAAAGATATGGGCCCTTTCCCAGTTCTAATTGCATTACCGGTGGTAAGCAGCCGAGCCAACTAAAACAGACTTATGGAGAAGAAGTAATCTCTGAGGACAGGATGAGCGGGCAATTTTCGTATGAAATAAGAATTTAGGCATCAGGAAGCTTACCCAAGCTAGAAAATAAAATGCCTTTTGGCTCACTACTCGGTCTCGCAAGTGTACTGGCCTAATTGCACTGTGGGTGGATATGGCGTGGGTTCAATGAAGGAGGGTATATAGCCAGTAAGAGTGTTGGAATCTATGTCCTAGAACTTTAAATCTAGAATTCGGAAAGCACAATATTATCGAAAATGCCCAGATTTAGCCCTCTTCTAGAGATCTACGTCTATTTAGTGGGTTCTTTTAAGATTTCTAACTCGGCGAAATAAGGGGTGGACTAAAAAGCGAAGATTTATTAGGAGGGCATTCAGATTTACTGCGAATAAAGCACGTACCTCAGGACACCCTGTAGTACATCTTAATCCACATCTACTTCTGTTGGTCTGAGAGTGCAATTAGGCCAGTACACTTGCGAAACCGAGTATGCTACCAGCTGCTAATTTGCCCTACACACACGTCTTACTTCGTCCTAGGCGAAATAAAATTAGGTCTGCTAGGGTGGTTTTGGTGGAGAACAGGTTAATCCCCCTGAAAACCTACATGTATTTAGCCTGGGGCGAAGTAAGAGTACAGGTATCAGGATGTCTTGCTTCAGTGGATGGCTGGTGGAGCCGTTGGATATATGAAACATTGTGATACCGCAAAATAGAATTGTTAGTGGCTGTACTTAGCCCATTCAGAGGTATTTTGAGCAATCTATATGAGGTTTCCGAATTGCGACACATGAATTCAGCCTCTTTTCGAGAATTGGCAATTAATATATGTATTTGACTATGATAAAAACTGCCGCCAGAATGACTAACGAACAAAAGAGAATGGTATTAATGGTTTACATGAGTTGCTAGATTGATGCTTTGGCTAGATTTATGCTTTGAAGCTTCGGAATGAACGCTTTTCAACCTCTGGCTCATCATCGTTTTCGCACTCCTCGTCGTCGGAAGTAGCACCAGTCTGACCAGACAAACCCAAATCGGCAACACCCTTTTGGATAGCAGCGAGATGGCTCCAATCGTGGGAGTCTTCTCCACCGGACCATGCCATGGCACCACCAAGACCTCGTGCCTTGATGATAGTCTCGAATTTCTGGGCAATGAACTCAGGAGTATCCCAGGTCCAGAAAATGTTGTTTGCGGCATCATAGTAGTATTGTCCACCTTCAACAGTATCGGCCTTGCCATTTGCCATAGCATCACGGAAAAGGGCGGTAACGGACAACTGGGGGCAAACACTGTAGTCAGAAAGACAGTTGATACCACAGTGACCTGGGGTGTTTCCACAGAAACCAGATGATGAGCAGCAGTTTCCTGCCGAGCAGAAGTGGCCGACCGCAGCACCACAGCTTCCGTCTGGACTCTCAGTCAGGTTTGCTGCTGCAGTTGCGTAGTTCTCCTTCTCGAAGGTCATGGCGCCACTCTTTCCAGTGTCAGAACCATCAGTTGGGTTCTCGAGCAACACGGTTTTGCATCCAAGGCCAGTCTCGCAAGGCGATGCTGAGTCGGTGGTGAAGTATTTGGCGTAGAATGCAAATCCAAGATTGGTCTTCTCAGCTGGAAGGCCAAGGACGTCCAAGTAGTAGTCAACGACATCTTTGCTGTCCTTGACACTGGTATGGTGCATGGTGACATTGTCTCGGCGGTTCATGAGGTCGTATGTCATGATGTTGACGAAGTCAGATGACTCCCAGATCGCAGGGGACTGCTCTGGAGTATAGGCGATCATGTCAACTCTCTTTCCGGGAACAGCGAGGGAAAGTTCTTTGTCTCCGATGGCCTCCTTGATGGCCTTAAGAAGAAGAGGGTAAGTCTGGATCTCATCGACCTTGCCGGAGTTTGGGTTTCGTTTGTAGTCTTCTCCATTTCCTGCCGGGAATTCCCAATCGCAGTCGACACCATCGTATCCCAACTTGTCGAGCATATCGGCTACGTTAGCGGCATATAGAGCACGGGATTCCTCGGTTTTAGCTCCTTCGGAGAAACCGGCAGTATCACCCCATCCTCCAATAGCAATGGAGACTTTGACTCCGGGATCGAAACGGGCTCTCATGGTTTCGACAGGCTCAAATGGTGTGTATTCTCCTGGTGGTGAAGTTGTGAAAAGGGATGAGTTGGCGAATGCCATGATTACATCGGTGACTCCGGCAGCCATAGTCTTGTTTGGAAGTTCAGTAAGGTGATATCTGGATTTTATTAGCATGGCTTCGCTATCAATCCTCCCAGAATAATACTCACTGGTCGACATAGAGAACGTATCTTGCGCTAGCTGTTTGAGCGGCCGCGAGGCCCAGCGATGCTGCTGTGGAGAACTTCATGTTGAGAGTTGAAAACAGACAAACTAGACAATAGAAAAGCTGTTGTACAGGAAGTATTCGATTAAAAGGTCAGAAAAGAGTGACAGCCTTTAGTAGCGAATGCTGAAGAAGCAGAAAATGGGGAGCTGGCGCAGTCTTCATATATACGCTTTCGACTTGGCACTCCATGGTAGACTCAACAAAGGCGGACCCATTAAAGTTTCCGAACAGCGGCAGGTACGAAATCAGCCATCTTGGCCCGCTTGGCTCATCAAAATAAGGCGATGTCATGGATATATCATCAAACTTCTAAACCTTTCTAGACGTTCATGCCAACAACACAGGTCTTGATTGGATTAGGCCACAAAATTCTGGAGAAGCAACGAAGCCTTACCTTTAAACCCCTTCGCATATAGGGCTATTCGCATAAAGGTATACAGTAGAGTTGCAGTATCTAATAAGCGATATTACGTACATAAAAAGACGCCTCTTGAGGCATAAAAGTAAGAGGATGATGAGTCTGGATTCATGTCTAGATACTCCTCCTAGCGTCACTTTGAGTCAGGTGTCCACGTTCAGCTCACGTTGTACCCTCCGTACCATGGGGAGGCGAGACGTGCGCGTACAGGATTCAAACAGTGCCCGCTGCTCTCGCCACTGATGATTTTCGCACCTGTCTCATGATTTACGCGGGTAATCCTGGAGATCAAACGCCCTGGCACCTGCGGAGATGAAGAATAAACTTTAAATCAACAACGCCCACTAAATTATGCCAGGGGTTTTCCAGGGGAACGGGTGAGTATTCTTACTTCGTACGAGTGCGACCGAGTATTCAACACTAATATGGTGCGCCTAATATATCGTATTCTCGATGATTTTCGTGCTTGGTTGTGTAAGCCTTCCCAAAATAGATACCAAAAGTGCGATGTATCTTCACAAAGGATACTCCCAGTTTGTGAGAAAGGATTTAGACGCCTTACTTGTAGTGTCCTACCAATCACATGTCACCATGTTCGCGAAGTACGAATTTCTGTACTTCTAACTTTACGTAGTGGATTTCCCCGCGTCAATGGTCGCCCCATTATCCATACTCGTATACTTAGCGGTAGTTGAAAATGGATCTCGAAGGTTTCTGACCGACAAAATGATACGAAGTAAAGGGGAAGCGCTCTCGAATTGCTTTGTCAAGGATGTTCCTTGGGCTTCCACTCGTACCATTGTTCCTTAGCAACGGCAGTTGGGCGCACTTCAAGAAAACCACGAACCGACCAAAATTATCCCTTGTTTGCACCTCTCATACACTGTTTGAAACCTCTGCCCTTCTGCATAATCTCACACGTACTTCCTACACCTATTGAGTTGGCTGCCGATCAGTCACTTTTCGGGGAACTTTCTGCTTTACTATAGTTACAGTAGTTTGGGCGTAGTTTATCTTTAGCATCAACACCAAAGTACTTCGTCCCAGGCGAAATAAATGTAGGTTTGCTAGGGTGGCTAAGGGCAGCAACAGGGGGGAAAACCCCTGAAAACCGTACATTTATTTCGCCTGGGACGAAGTATGAATGGTCATTTATCGCGCACAGAATGGGGTGATTGGAATAGGCGATCACTCTTAGATGTGAAACCCCTGCTTATATACAGTGGAAAAAGGGGGTTCACATGACTATGAGCCACGTGACTCGGCCCCTTTCAACTCGTTGGGTTCCTAAGTCTGAATCACCTAAAGCCGATGTTGCTTCTACAACTAGGATCTACAGAGCACAACTCCTAAATGTAACTAAAGCTACGATATACGCATCCTCTAACAACGACTAGGTGCTTGTTTTAGGTACGTAAGTATAATTAATATTGAGGGGAGTAGGGATTTTGGGTAGTAGTAGAAACGATTTCGGTGTTAGGTGATTCAGACTTATGAACCCGACGAGTAACCTTTGTAAGCTACGGAGTATTCCAGTTTGTGACATCATATGATTCCACAACCTCTATTCAACATAACTTTCTAGTGTTGCGGTAATTTCTAAAGCACTAAATATCGATATACACTTTTCAATGGGTCGATTGAATAACAAAGTTAGCATCGTCACCGGATCTTCTTCAGGTCTCGGCCGTGCCATTGCCCTTGAATATTCGAAAGAGGGCGCTTTTGTAGTATGCGCCGACCTACGACCAAATGCGCGACCTGAGATACCAGAAGAATCGGTAATAAATACGCATGATCTTATCAACCAAAGAAAGGGCCGTGCGATATTTGTGACCGTCGATGTGGGAATCGCAGAGCAGGTTGAAGACTTAGTAAAAGCTGCGGTTTGGGAATTCGGAAGAGTGGATATGTAACACAGTTCTACTCAAACACTCATTCCTGAGCTCACGTCTACATTCAGATTGGTCAATAATGCGGGAGTTTCACTTGAAGCTGGTAAACCACCAGCTCGAATCCACGAGACAAGCGAGGATGTTTGGGACCTGACTATGAAAGTCAACGCCAAATCTGTATTTCTTGGTTGTAAATATGCTATCGCGCAGATGTTACAGCAAGAGCCACATTCTTCAGGGGACAGAGGATGGATCATCAATATGTCTTCGGTATATGGTTTGGTCGGTGGAACCTTCACATGTAAGATTCCTTGGATTTGTCTTGCAGCAAATTTTTGACGAAATACACTTTGTTAGGCAGCTACGCAGCCTCCAAAGGCGCAGTATCGAATCTGACAAGGCAAATTGCTGTGGACTATGGAGAAGCGAAGATTCACTGTAATGCCATTTGTCCGGGCTGTATGTAAAACTCTGTCCCGGAAATTTGCCTTGAAGCTGATTCTTCTCAATCTAGACACCAAAACTGCGATTTTTGTCAACACAATAAACACTTCGGACAGTTCACACGCTCATGATACGCTTCAAGCGCAACATCCTCTGAAGGGGATTGGACAGGTTGAGGATATTGTTGGAGCAGCAGTGTTTTTGGCAAGTCCAGATGCGAGCTGGATCACAGGTGTCTGTTTACCCGTCGATGGTGGGTTTACTGCACGATAAATCAACCATCTAGCAGAATCTTTCTCCTGCTCTCTGGACGTCATTTCGATCTTATGTTATTCTTTCTAGAGAGATCACCAAGACAATACACTGGGACCGTAGTTCAACAGAGTATGTATATAGATTGGGCTTTGGTCCTTTTTTTAATCACGTGCCGACTTAACACCAGAAACTACCTGGCCATACGTGTTTATGATTTCTTGTAATAAATGCCTCAATCAGAGGGCTTTGTGAGAACACCGTACAGCTGAAATTGGTTTAAACTTTATTCCCACCCTACCTAATGGAACCTTTCTCTACTGTCACGTGCTAAACATCCTTAACCAAATTTGATACTAATAAGGTAGGTTTTCGGCCTTCAGTAAATAATTTTTGACAAAAGTTAATACAAGTTTTTACCCATTTTCCTTGTTGTGAAGGAAAAGCGAACAAGTTCAACACGATGTTGCTAAAAAAAGATCACCTAACTTTTGCGGCGAAAAAAAGAGTCCTAAGCGCCTAACAGATTGCTTCTCTGTTGATTTAGGAAACTTTCCTAGGTTAGAACATATACAAGAGTGATTTTCCCGCGGGTTTTTTAACAACGCTTGTTAGTGTGCATACAACTAACTTTCCAAATTTTGTCGTTGTTTTACAACCTCGATTTATATACGATTTATTACAAAGTAAGCTATAGGATTTGTATCGCATCTTTAATGTAACGAGGATTCAAACACAAATTGAATACTTCGTCCCAGGCCTAATAATTGTAGGTTTGCTAGGGTGGCTTTATTGGAGAACAGGGTAAACCCCCCCGTAAAAGTTACAATTAATATGCCTGGGACGAAGTACAAGGTGCCTATTCAAATGTAAATCCAAATACGAGGTGTCTAAATGGGTGGCACGGTTACTAGAAACCCTTGAATCGATTATAATATGTGGGTTTTTACAGAATTGGGTTTTTTCGGTATTTAACAACACTCGGTCCCGTCCTGTCTCCACAAGTCATAATAGTGTTTTTGGCACGGATTTTTTCCACTTCTTGGTGTCACGGGGGAGCGGCGTATACACAGAGGCTCGATTATAGTATTTAATAAGTTCGATAAAGGAGGAAGAGAAGAGTCTTCTCGGACTCTGTAAATAAAAGAAAGGTGTACGTTATACTCTTGGCTAGCTTAGTAAGCACTAGTACAGCCAGTACTATACTTAGGGCCCAATCCCTTATAATACTCCCTCCCTCTACTAGAAAGGCGCCGGATTCCGTCTAGTTCTATATAGGACTCTACTAAATATTATACTAAATTTGCTTTTTTTTATAAACTTTACTTTTAGCTTAATTATACTTCTCTAGACCGTCTTTACCTTACCTTAACGTTATCCTAGATATACCTTCCTACGTAATCCTTTATTTACTTATATACTAGGGTATATAAGGCTCCCTCCGCCCTCCTTTCCTCCTTTCCTTCTTTTTAAACTATAATAACAATAGTAGTAATAATAGGTAAGTTATATATATTTCCTATATTCCCTTAGTAGTATCTATTAAAATCTAACTAGACAAGTATAGCTACCCTCTATTATACCTATTATACTTGTTATAGTATAGACTATATAATACCTAAGGTAAGTTAGACTTTAGTACTTTTTTAGTAAAGTCTACTAATTTTATATAGTAAATCCCTTATAGTCTATATTTATACTTTAATTATATTAATATAAAGGATAAGTATCTCCCCCTATAAGTTTTAATCGGACTTCGCTTAGAAAATACTAGTAACTATTAATAGTAGAGTGTTAGCCTATCTTACGTATACCGCCTAGACTAGATTAACTAATACTATATAGTAAGAAAATTTTTTTTTTTTTTTTTTNTCTTATATCTTTAATAATTAGGTTTTCTTTTAGTATAAATACTCTAGTTTCTATTAGTTTTTTATTACTAACTGCTTATTTTAGTACTCTTTCTACTAAGGTTAATATAACTATAGTATAAGTTATAGCTTAGAATAGTCTCCTATAAGTCTTTACTAGTCTCTATTAGTTTTCTATTACTTACTACTTTTCTTTTTAGTATTAGTAGTAGACCTCCGGCCCTAGTTTTAGGACCCTATTATAGTAACCTAGTTTCTATTAATATTAAGGTAGATACTAATAGTAATAATCCTACTACTCCGAAGAAGAAGAAGTAATATACTCTAAGTCTAAAGTCTTAGTAGCCGAAGGGAAAGTAAAAGAAGCTAAAAGAAAAGTAGGTTAATCTAATTAATCCTATTATTATACCTATTAAGGGTACTTAAGAAATAGTCTCTAGTTAATTTCTATTAGTCTTAGATATCTTATTAGTAGTGTCTATAAGTTTCCTAGTAGTTTATAGTAGTTTTTTAGTTAGGGTAGACAAATAGTCTATTCTCTATACTTATCTAGCGGTCTCTAATAATTTTAGAATAGTTCCTAGTATAAAATAGGTATTATAAATAAAAAATAATAAAATAAAGAAATAAAAAAATAAAATAATATTTAAAAAAACTCTCTCCTCTACTATAAAAGCCTAGTAATCTATCTATTTTTTATTAGATTCTACTATAAATAAAAGGTTATAAAGAAAATAAAGAGAAAATAAAGGAATAGTATAATCTCTTAAACTCTCTCTCTACTATAAGAGTCTTATACTTTATCTAACTTTTATTAGTCTTTATAGGTATTCTTCTCTTTTAGTTTTTCTTTTTCTTTTCCTATCTAGCTTTTAGACTATTATTCTTTATAAGATTACTATACTTAGCTTTAAAGTTATCTAGGGTAATAGTATTTACTAGATTTTCTAAAGGCTCCTATATTAGCTTATAGTAACCTACCTACTTTACTAGTACTTATCTAATTTTTCTCCTTCTCTTAGCTTTATCTTAAGTATATAGTATCTCTTCTACTTACTATTCTTTATATATCTAGAAGAGTTTAGATATAAATTATTTATTATTAGTCTCCTACCCTAGTAGGGGGTTCTAGCTTACTTAATAAAAGAGATTAGTATAGAATATAGGGTAGATATTACTAGGAATCCCTAATAGGTAAATAGATAATAGTAATAATACTTCTTCTATTATATATTTTACGTACTTATAGTCTAGACTTCTCTTTAGCCTATTTATATAGTAGTTATATAGGTCTAGCTATATCTTATTACCTACCCTATAGACTAGAGTAGGGGCCCTTCTCTTATTAGCGCTATCCTCCTACTTTTAGGCGGATTCTACTATATTTGATTAGTATAGTACTATAATCCCTTTAATCTTATCTATAAATACCTCTACTCTCTTAGACGCTAGAAGATTTAAAGTTATACTAGTATCTATTTTAAGTAGGATCGGGGAAGGAGGGTTAAAGCTATATATTATAAAGAAGGGACTTATTCTAAGGCCTACTTAGTAACGCTTATTAAGCGCTAGTTAAGCGGTAGAGAGCTAACGTTTCTAGTCGGATTACTCTTAGTTAATAAAGTTCTAGAGGTAAGCTTATACTTCTTAGTTTAATCTCTCTAGGCCTTTATTAGTTTATAGGTAGTATATAGAGCTAAGTTATTATTATACGCCTATTAGGTAGTAAAATGTTTTTTAGAATATACTTATCTAGTTTATACCTCTATTACTAGTAATAGTATAGGGTATACTATAGTAATAAACCTAGTATTCTATAAACTTTTTAGTATATTCCTCTACTTTTATANCCTTATAAGTCTAGTAGGTTAGTTATAAAATCTATTAAAAGTTCTTAGAAGAATTAGTTAGGTACTAGTAGTAGCTATAGGAGTTTGTACTTATACTCTTACTATACCTTATTCCTTCTATAGTAATTATAGTTCCTTAGAAACTATCTTATATACTTAGACTAAAGCGGCTAGTAGAAGTTTTGTCCTATTATAAAAGCGGTAGAATCCTTACCTAGGTAGCTATAGATCTATAAATTATAGATAGATTAAATAATTTTTATCCTTAAGATATTCTTCTAGCTAAGTTTAGATTCCCCTTCTTTAACCTTAGCCTCTATTAAGAATAGTACTCTAGGAACCTATAATCTCTTATAGTAGTATAAGTAGCCCTTTTTATTAATTTTATAGTTATTTACTTAGATCTTTATTTTAACTTTACTTAAGAAGGATTAGTTACTATTTAAGACTAATTAGAAAACAATATTATATAGTAAGTCCTCTACTACTAATTTATTCTAAAGTTTATTAAGTTCTTATTCCTAGAATAGTACTTAGGAGTCCTAGTTCTAGTTTAAGAGGTCCTTCTATTATATATTTTAAAGCTAGACTAAAGTAGTAGCTACTACTACTACCTCTCTTTCCCTTCCTAGGTCTAGCTAGTTTCTAATATAGTCTAGCTCTAAAAAACGTTTATACTTAAACATTTTATTATTTACTTTTAGAGTATCTTGTTCTCTTCTAGATAAGGTATCTAGTATAATAGCTTTAGTACCCGGCTAGTAGTAAAGGGTAAACTAAAATAAAGCTAAGGTCTTATACTATTAAATTTAGTATTTAGTTAGTTACCTCTTAGTTATAAAGTATTTTAGGTTCTTATAGTTTATCTATATTATAAAGGGGCTTACTACTTTTAGTTTAGGTACCTAGAACTTAAGTAAAGATACTACTACTAATATCTCCTTATTATAAATATTATAGTTAATTTCTACCTTATTTAGTTTCTTAGAAAAGAAGCCTACTAGTTAATAGATTCTATCCTTTTCTTAAAAGAGTATACCTTCTATTATAAATCTACTATAGTCTATCTTAAGAAATATAGGTAGGGTCGGGTCCTATTTTACTAATATAGGGGCTTTATAAAACTTGCTTTTTAATACCTAAAAGACTAGCTCCTCCCCTTCTCCCTAGAAGAACAGGGTTCCCTTACTAGTAAGCGCTATTAGCTATCTTACTAGCTAGGAGTAGTTAGATATAAATATTTAGTAGAAGTTATAGAACTCTAAAAACCGGTAGACTTCCTTTTATATCTTAGGAACTACCTAGTTCTATACTACCTTAACTTTCTTAGGGTTAGGTCTTACTCCTTTTTTACTAGTATATATAATAAATCCTAAGTACTTAATCTATTTTTTTATAAATTTGCTTTTTCTAGGGTTAAGAAATAGGCCTCTGTCCTAGAGTTTATAAAGGATACTTTATACTTTTTTAAAGTAGTCCTCCCTAAACCCCTTAGTATAGATTACTATATTATCTATAAAGGCTAAGGAGTAAACATCTAGTAAGTCCTATAGTAAACTATTAATATACTATTAAAATATAGCTAGAGCCCTACTTAGACTAAATAGTATTACTAGCTATTTAAAAGAGCTAAATCTTATTTAGAAGGTAGTCTTATATTCGTAGCCTTTTACTATCTAAATTTAGTAGAAAGTAGAAATAATATTAACCTTTATAAGCTAGTCGGCCTCTATTATATTCTTTAAGGTCTCTAGTATTAGTAGAAGGGAGTAATAGTTAAGTTTTATAATTATATTTAGTACTTAGTAGTTATAGTAGAATCTTAGTCCTTCTCCTAGTTTCTATATAAATAGGATAGGAGCTATTACTTCTAATATAAAAGGTTTAATAAATCCTTTTTCTTATAAGTTATTAAGGGATTTCCTTAAAACTAATAGTTTATCCCTAGATATATTATAGAGTAGCTCCTATAGTAAAGTAGTTAGAGTACTATTTACTTAAGAGCGAATATTAATTTTAGTATTAATACTAGGCCTATAAGGTGCTAGCTTTTCCGCTTCCTATTTAAAAAAGAGTAGTACTATATTCTTAATCTCTAGAAATAGTTATTATTCTAGCTATTCTATAGATAGCTCTTCTTTAACCTTAAGAGCTTTTCTAATATCCTTTATATTTAAAGTAGCTATTATTATAAAGGTACTATTATCCTTATAGTCGTAGTAATTATAACCTTCCTTTACTTATAGTAATACTCTACTATAGTAGAAATACTATTTCTCTAGTATAGTTTATATCTTATTATATACTTTCTATAGGTTTCTAAGAATTATTAGAAACTTTAAGTTTAGTATTATATATATATAGATAACTTAGTAGTACCTAGTAATACTTATTTAGAAGGTAACTACTCCTTTAGCTTCTAAATTACTTATAGACAAAAAGGCTTTTTTTACCTTTTATTTCTTATTACTTATATTTAGAAGTCCTAGTCCTTTTATAAGGTCTCTATTTATTATAGTATAGTATTAGTATCTCTTATTAATAAGAGTAAAAGTTCTAAAAGATTTTTAAAAGACTATATTTATATATATAAGGTTTTTATTTATTACTCTCTTTACTTTCTCCTATCTTTTTACTAACGCCCCTTTTACCCTTAGTTCTTAACTATAACTAAGAGCTACTCTTTTTTTAACTTAGAGGTATTAGCTTCTATTATTCTATTATTATCCTCTAGTATAGGTTCTACCTTAACCCGGTTAATCTTAACTAGTAGGGTAGGTATATTATATAAGTAGTCTTTAGCTTAGTATTCTAAAGCTCTATATTAGTAATAGAGTTTCTTCTTTTAGCGTCTCTCTTACTTATCTTAGTCTATCTACTTAGTCTTTTATTTTCTACCTATAGCTTAATAGTCTCTAGGATTTCTTTTATAGTCTTTATAACATCCTAATTAGCTACTACCTATTTATATTACTCCTATAATAGTATCCCTCTTACTATCTAGCTAAGGCGATAAAAACTACCTCTATTATAGAGTAAACACTAGTCCTCTAATACTAGATTCTTTAGTCTTCTCTTTCTATTTCTTATTTAATAATTTAAACTAGTTAGTCTTTTTAAGGTTAGTTATAATATACTTAACTTCTTTAGCGAATTTATAGTAATCTATTTATTTAAGTATAGTAGCTATATATATTTATATAGAGTTTAAAAAAGTATTTTAGAAATAGCTAATCTTTATATTATTATTCTAGCTCTTTTTATCTACTACTAGTAGGAGTTTATTAAATTTAAGCTAGTATTTATACTAGGGTTAACCTATAGAGTATCTAATATTATTAAGCCTTTCTAAGGCCTTAGCCTACTTATTACTATTTATAAAAGTCTTATTAAGTTATATAAAAAAGTAATTAAGATCCTTTTTACCTCTATTACCTCTTTTCTCTTAGAAGTGTTTTATTTAAGCTTGCTCCTATAGTAAGAGGGTATTATAGATTATATTCTAGTAGTATTCTAGGGAGAGTAGTAGTTTTATAGAGGACCTTACCTTATAAGAGCTCCTAAGCCTTAGAAAATAATCTTAGAAGGTACTTATATATCTGTCCTAGGTTAGTAGTTTCTAGTCTCTAGAGCCTAAGACTTAGCTATTAGGATCTAATTAAGTTACCTAGGTAAGAGTTTATACTAAGTTCTTTAGGAGCAAGTTTATTAATAAAGGGTTAGAGGCTATCTATCCTTAGCCTTATAGCTTCCTTATCTTAGCTTCTACTACTTCTATACCTTCTTTCGCTTATTATATATAGCGGCTTAGGTTTTAAACTATATTTATAAGTTCTTAGAACAACTCTAGTAATAGCTATACTATACTTTTAGGAGCCGGGTAAAATTAATCGACTCCTACTAGGCTAGGGGCGCGACTCTAGTAGAATTACCCGGGTACTTATATACTATCTTATATAGTAGTATCTTAGTTAGTTATAATTAATCGAACTTAATATTACAAAGGAGCGGCGTATATATAAAGGCTTGATTATAGTATTTAATAAGTTTAATAAAGGAGGAAGAGAAGAGTCTTCTCGGACTCTGTAAATAAAAGAAAGGTATACGTTATGCTCTTAGCTGGCTTAGTAAGCACTAGCACAGCCAGTGCCATACTCAGGGCCTAATCCCTTACACTTGGAAGATGTTCTCGGACATCTATAATTATAATGTCTGTGCAAAATCACTCTACTGGAAACTTAAGTCAGTAATACTAAAACCTTCACGGGAGTTTTGCAAATTTGTAAAAAAGATAGGATAGGATGGGGCGGGAAACTCAATTAGCCCAAAGGAACATAGAGGGTTTCTTGAATAATAGATTAATCAGTTCAAACTTCGATTAAAGGAGTTAGCTATGTGAAACTAGAAGGTCTATATTCCATGTATTCGATATCAGAGCCCTGGGTACAGAACCTAAGCCAGCGTATTAAATAAGTAGAGTAGAGTAGAGGAGAGGCACCTACTCAACACTACTTAAGTAGGTTTTAGCCGTACTCTAACCTACTCGCCAAACATTGAGTAGGTTAGAGTACTGCTTAAGTAGAGTTGCGCTAATCGGCCCGAGGCACCGTAGTGCACCAAGGGTCCTCCGCCTGGTCGGACCACGTACTTCGATTTAGTCGAGTACGTACTCCCTTGGACTAGTAGAAAGTAAACAGCGCAAACTATACTATTTTAATAATTTCAGCGAGGAAACATTTACAAATATCTACGACAAGTGCGCTAGCGAGTGGCTCTTTAGCCAAGGGGTTAAACTATAACAAAGAGTAGCAATAATTATTTTGTACTTTAGTTACTATATATGATAAGAGTACTTGAGTATACTCAAGTAGTTGAATCCACCACTACTCTAATCTACTCAAGTACAACTGTATAACCCGTGTATACTTGATTAGCTAAGTATTTCTTTCATACACTGACCTAAGCTAATTTGTTTTATAACATGTATGGAAAGATTATTTAATAAAGTAACCCTAAGTCATTTAAGATAACAAATCTGACATTAAAGGATTTACAAAATCATTTCTAGCATATCCGTTTTTTAGTACAAGCTCTGAACTAGAAAGATTATTATCGTTAAAAGTCGAGAGGATAGTTCAAAGTGTAGCCGGGGCAATGCTAATTACTGCAAAGATTATACCGTAAGTGCCATAAAAGGGCCTAGAATTATTACTAAGAGCCTGTTTTCCGAGACGATATTGAGCCGCAATATCGTCGAATGGCATATTATGTGGATCAGCTAAGACTCCGTCCACGTACAGAGCCAAGTGCCTAGTAAACCTTAATCCCTAGGATATTGAGGTACAATATTTCTCCTACCAAAAGACACGACAAAAGGACTTTTTGCTCAGGACCAATAAGTCGAGCTCAACATCTTCCTTACGAGCGCTCTATATGCCCTATTCCTAGTATTTCACAGGCTTCTGTAGTCTAAGTTTCTTTCTAGTTAAAAAACCTAGGTGAATTATATAAGTTTAGGGACTAAATAGCTTATTTGCTATCGAATGTACTACCTTATATTATTGTGCGCTTATTTAGGGTTTCACGCCCTATTAGGCTCTAGTGCGCTGAAGCTACAGCGTGTGTGCCCTGAAGGACTTTTCTGTCTTACGATTCTGGCTTCAAAGCTGGCCAGTGGAGCACGAGAGCCACTTTTGCCCCACGGTCCTGAGGGTCTCTATTGTGGACCTTCCAAGCACTTTTCCCCCACAGGATATTGAGGCTCAATATCGTCGGAAAACACGCTCTAAATCTCTGCAAAGTCTGTTTTTACTCCCTATTTAAGTGTACTCCGAGTACTCACGTACCTACTAAGCCGCTTAAAAAGGAATAGCAAGGGCACTCCGAGGGGATTTGGGTGTGGCCAAGGCAAAAAGTCCCCCTAGCACCCCCCCAGCTACACTTCCCAAGACACAGAATCGGCCGGAAATTGATTACGTTTCCACTCTATGTTAATATTACGTTTTAATAAGTAGCATTGGGCGTAAGAATTACCTTCAGTTTTACAGTTTCACCATTCTAAAGACATAATAAGACCTCTGCTGTGTAAAATTCGGTGACTAAGAAGTAATTCATTTCTCGGCTTCGTGCTCTCAAAATAGTCGGGAACTTTGGAAAGTTGAATAGCTGCATTTTCTTCTTTCGTTCTAAATCATGATTAAGTCACAAAAAGAGGCAAAAGGGGATCGTGGAATAGCACTTGAAATTACACAGTAAGTTGTTGGCAATGCCCCATTTTCTGTTAGAAAATCTATCTATCTTCCAAGACAAGACCTTAGAATAACTTAAGGAGTGTAAACAGGTCTTTACAAATTTTCAATCTTCGTCTTCGTCCATCCTTCCTCATCCCTTACACCAACGTAAAGCCAATTCGTAGTAACCGGTTGAACCCCCAGGGAACATTCCTATCAATAATGTATTACATCTAAAAATCTGCTCCATGACTAATTTGTATTACTTGTTGATCTAACAAAACCTGGCAGTAACGACGTCCTGCCCATAAGTTCCCTCCTTGCCGTGTAGATATACAGCAGAAGCCGCATAACTGCCACAGACTTGCGAACCAAGACCAACAAGATTATCCTACACCATGGTCAGTTTCAATTTCATCAATCTCTAACATCACTGATCAGAGATTCAGTTGTACTCGACAAATGGAGGCGAGAAGGATAACATTGCCTTGCTCAGGAAGAGCGTGGCAAACCTTTTTGACCATCTAGGAGCGGGAACAAACACAACTTTGAGAATACTCACTTGTACCTCCCATGTATAACACGTATTTGAGTGCGAATAATGGTTGCAAAAGTACGCAAGTGCCTGCCCCGACTTGGCGTAGTAAGACAGATGAGCGCCCATGACGCCGCCACTGCCACACTGAGATTTAAGGTTGTTGACAACCGCATCGGTGTCCCCATGATTGAGATCTGTTGGTTATTAGCTTAAGAGCGCGTAGCAGGTTTTGGTGCAGAGGTGAGCAATACAATACCCTGGGCAACTTATCGTGATGTCGGCACGGGAAAACAAAGCTGGTTTCGGGGAGAATTTTGCACTTTTGACAATTGCACGGCGCTCCACAGTTGGCGGCTCGAGTAATTCGTGGTGGGCAATACCGGCTTCATCGACGCTGACGGAGTAGACGCCATCGGGTTGATCTGCAGGAACCGTCCAGCTTGCTTTAATGCTTGCTGCTGCGCTGAAGAGGAGGAGAATTCGGGCTGTGAAATGCATTTTGAGTTTGTCTGGATATACCGGCTGGATATGTAAGAGGATATAGCTGTATGGGAGTTCAGATGAAGGGATGAAGAAAATTGGATGATGTGATTGAGGATGATATAATGTAGTAGGAAACCTGCTGGGCTTTATAGAGAAATCGCGGCTTGTTAGGAAGGCAGCGGAAGATTCCCTCGTGGAATACCAACTCATAGACCACCAGATGTTGGCTTTCCCAATTCGCATTTGGCCGCATAGTGCGAATCGACACTCAATCGTCGTGAAGACTGGAGAAGTTTTGGGATGGTCGTTTTTTTTCAATTTAGGAATAAGTGACGGGTCAGGCTGTGCATTGAATCACACTCTCAACGAATAGAAGATTCTAATCTGGATAGCTCTGGGCTTGGAAGTTTCTACCTACTCAATTACAACATGTAAGCTGATATTGAAATGGGATTTCACACGGGGTTATTTAGCAAAACGGTCACTTCCTAGGTCGCAGCACTTTAAACGGATGAACAGTAAGTTTGAAGAAGTGAATATATGCAAGCCACATTTCGCAAAAAAGACTATGACCAAACCATGGGCGACTGTTTAATTCGCTCATGAATTTCTACTGGATCCCTAGTTCCCATGTGCAACTAATTCAAAGCATCAGAGTACCTAAGAGCTTAGCAATTCGTGGATGCAATCGCAGACTACACAGCCTACCATAGACGTCAAGATATTTAAACACAACAAAAGTACTAACAAATCAGGTTTCTTGGGTATCTATAGTTTTCCAGCCACTCTTTCAGTTTTCCCTCAACAATCGGAGGCCTAATTAAGAAATATTCTCGCTGCTATGTAGCGGCCAGGAGGTAAACCAAATTGCCAAGAAACATAAGATCTTACAAAAGGAGGCAGGTCACTATATCCAACGATGCATTCACACAACTCTGCATAAGTCAATAATGGCATTCACTCGTCTATCTCCCCTTTTAAGCCTTCGCTTAAACTTTCGACGACCAGATTTCCCAGTTACAGGCATTGTGCATCAAGGGTCCAGTGTGTGCGATTCGTCTTGCAGATACGGGTAACTGCTTACAACGCTACCTTGGTCGGAGTGAAGTACTGGTCCTTAACACAGGAGAAAGTAATTGGTGGATTTCGTAGGTTCTAGATCCAACTGGACGGAAATTTCCTATGGTTTAAGGTTGCCATTTATATTTCACGACTTTAGAGACCATCCGGGCACTACTGTACACAATACTTAGGCGGATATACCCTTGAGTTTAAGTTTACATGGATTCCCAATCGATATTAATTGATATCCCTACTGCACATGGGAAGGAATAGGAAGCTTGCAGCAACATGCAGCCATGAATGTGATGGTGTAGTCCTCCATGCATCAAAACTACACCACAGTATCACGTAGAGTCGTAGACCAAAACAATGCCTCGCCAGGACAGCCACTTCATTCAAACCACTCAACGAAATTGTATGGAGACCATCATAATTCAAAAGAATCGCAAATATATGTTTTCTCTCGAGATACTATCGCAAACTATCTAAACATCACCATAATACATGCATGCATAGCCCAGAATGACGATGCAAGAGACATCTTTCTATATAGAAAAGATTCCCAACCACATCTCACCAAACGCCTCCAGCCTGATCTCTAAAAAGACAGCTTTGATAGATGACAAAGGAAATGTGAAAAAGAAGGAAAAAAATTATTATAACGACAGATGAAGAAAAGAAAAAGGATCAGAATAACAACAGGTGATGAAAAAAAGAAGGAAAGAAGAAGGAAAGTGAGAAACAAAGGAAAAAACAGAAGGAAATCTAATAAGTACCCAATTCCCCCAATCCCCCCGACCGTCCACCATGTCCCCCAATGTCCCCCGCCCACCGTATCCATCCATGCCCTGGTATATTTTTACCCCCACCAATTCCCAAGTTAACCGACCCCAATCCATTCCCCAGTCCCCCCATACCCAATGATCTCTTTCATGCCCTCACTTTCCGTCCTGGGAAGAATGGAAACCCATAACTCTCGAATCCTTCGAACTATCTCGGGTACTAGCATTACTGGGTCTCCTAAACCGCCCGCTTCCACCCGTCTCAGCTTTCGCGGTCCCCAAAATACGACTACCTCTTGTCGGCTGTGGACTTTGACCATTGTCAGGTGCATGTACAGTTTTATGCGAGCCATGTGAATGTCCGTGTCCGTGTCCATGTCCATTATCAAGCTCTCCCTTCTGAGCCGCATCCACCATCTCGCCAAACTTCTTACTCGTCCCGATGATACGCCCACCAATGACCATAAGCGCATCTTTGTGTCTCTCGCCGGTTCGGTTACTCGTTTCAATGAGACGCTCAACACTTTGATCGAGAGTTTGAATCTCGGTTTCCATGCGTGGAATATCGTATTCAGAGATGCCTCTGATACGTGTTCCGTTATCGTGAATGGATTCGTCGAGCTGAGAGAGAGCAGACTCGATCTCGCTGCTGATTTGGCGATTGCCTTCGTAGATGACCCCCTTAACGTGAGCGCCAGTCTCAAGGACTGCTTTATCAACTCGAGAAATAGCGGCGGAATTCACACGTACAGCCGCGCTGGTGGTAGAAATAGCGGATGTGACAGACTTGAGGTCAGCAGAAAGAGCTTGGAAGGAGAATGAATTGCTGCTTTCAAGTGCTGTTCTGGTTGCGCCTATTTCGGACAGCAGTTCTGGTAGGTGGGTTGTAGTAAGGTCGGTGTGAAGGGTAGAGATCTTTGATTCGGTGGATGAGCTGAGGTTCGAGATTTCGGCAGTAATTGTTGATAGAGCGCTTGAACTGTCAGTTGCTACTTTACTGTTGCGGGCAGCTTCTCTGGACAATTCATCATGAACTGCTCGAATGGCCTCTGCGAGAAGAGCAGTTTCCTTGTTCAGCGACGCTTCGACCTTTGACGGCGTTTCACCCACGGTCTTGGAGATGTGGGAAAGCATAGTTGCGTTTTCCTTGACAACCGTACTCGTTTCTAGACTTCTCGACTGAGCGGACAATTCCACCTCACGAGTGATATCGACGACTTTAGCAGTTTCTGTAGTAAGTTGTGACAGAATTTGCCCACTTGTCTTGGTAACATGCTCCTTCGTGTTGGATAGCTCAGCGACGAGGACTTCGGTAGTCTTGGCGAGTTCTTTAACAGTGTGACCTACGTCAGTCAGAACTTTTGCACTCTCAGCAGTATCCGAGGATAACTTGTTGAGATCAATAGCTCGAATATCATTGCTGATCTTGGGGAGTTGCTCCTTGACAATGCTGCTAACGCCATCCCTCATTTCAGAGGTCGTTTTGTCGATGCTAGACAGTGTAACGGTATTATGCTCGATCTTCTCTTCGATTGCCCTACTATTACCCCGTTGCAAATCGCCATGTGACTTTACCAACCTTGTCAAATCTGCAACGGACTCGCACGTTTTGGTGGTTTCTGAGGTCAAAAGGGCATTTGTCGTTGCGAATGATACAGGGATAGCAGCAACATTTTCTGCAGTTTCAGCAGTTGATTCACGAATCGAATGGACATCCTCCTTCAATTGGTTCACGATAGTTTGCATTGGACCGAGATCAATTGATTTTAGGTCTGATCTCAAAACATTTGTGGAAGTTGAGAGCCTGGACCCAAGAGTATGTAGGTCAATCTTAAGATCAGACGCCACGTCACCTACTGAGGTAGCAATGCTTGATCTATTGTCAGCCAATTCTCGCTCCATGGTCGAGTGCAATTTCTGAACAGCGGCGTAGACGAAGTCTTCACTAGCTTTGACCTTGGTGTCGAGGGCCAGTAATGCATCGTACGTGCGAGCAAGTGCTGCTCCTTGTTGAGTGCCGTTTTGCTTGACGGAATTGAGATCATTTAACGCATGGGAAGAAGAGGTGGAAAGTTCTTCTCTAGCCTTCCGAATTTCGTCCTGAACATTTGGGATCGCAGTTGTGTGCTTGTGGACATCAAGAATGGTATCTTTAATTTGTTTGATAGAGCTCGTGTCGTCCATGACGTGTCGAACATTGTCGTGGATATCCTGTATCGAGCATGTGTGTTGGCTCACAGTCCCATTGAGAGATTCAACGAGCTCCGATATCTGCGAGTCCTGTTGTGTAGCTCGCACATCCTCCACCAATGATGTTAGAATTCCTACGTTAGCCAAAATTTCAGCAAGTGACGAGTTGTCGCTGATGGTTTTGAGAGATTCGAGAACAAGAACGAGACTGGCACGGTTTTTATCACTCAAGTCGACTGCGGTTTTGATTTGATGGAGTATATTCTCGGTCTTGCATTCCTCTGGTAATTTTTGAACCATGTCCCTAACACTTGAAATTTCACTCAAAATAGCCTTCTCTCGGGACGATGATCGGAATTCCGAGAGGGCAGTTTTGATCGCTTGAGCTTCCTCGAGTATTTGATGTTTATTAGATAGAGTACCATCGAGAATCGCTTTGATTGTGTGAGCAATGTCTGAAGTTTCGAGAGTGGAACGCACCTCTTGAATTGAGGTTGTGTTCGCCTCCCCTAAAGACTTGACGACACTTAAGCCAGCCTTGAGCTCCTTGTCCAGAGTATTGATACGATCTGTGACGCCGTTGACAGATGTATTGGTGTTCTTTGCCATATCCAAAATCGCCGTGTCGGTGACTGCATCCTTCACGCGGGATAGAGTGGTGGAGTGAGTGGTAAGCAAATCGTGAGAAGCGGAAACCTCGCCTTTCAACTCTTGAACAGCCTCAGCAGTGCTAAGCCGTTGTAATACCATGGCGTGCTTGTTGGTTGCTTCAAGAACAGCGCTTAAAATGCTATGGGTATTCGCCGAGTCGTCTCTGCGAGAATCATGAGCACTAGAAATATCACCCTTCAACTCTGCAATCGAAGCAGAGGTGCTGAGCTGACTCAAACTGCCGGCATGTTTGTCCAACCCCTCGAGAATGGTACTTAACATGGCATGCAGGTCTCCAATGTCGTCTTTGCGAGCAATAGCCTCCGAGAACTCGCCCAATGTCGACGATAAGTTTGCGGCAGCGAGATGCGACTTTTGCAGCCCTCGAACTATTTCACCGGAACTGCTATGAATGTCTGATAAGGAAGTTGAATGCAGCTTGTTAAGATCCAGAATTTCGGACAGGGATGTTGCATGATCATAATAAGAACCCTTCAAAGCCTCCAACTCTGGGAGTATAGAACCTACAGTCCCCTGGATGCTGGCAATGACAGTGTGCGATTTGGCGACTGCCGCGTTCAAGGCTGAAAACTGTCCGTCGAGGATCTTGAATCGTTCTTCTTGGAAGGCTTTTGCCTCGGTATTCGAAGTCGTATGCTGCTGGCGGGATTTATTGGAGTTCCCAAAGGTTGATGTAATAATACTAGTTTGCGTTCGGATTTCGGACAATGTGCTCTCCTGCGCATTTTCGAGGTATTTCTTGGTCGCGTCAAGGTCTTGGCCCAGTATACTAAAATGATCAATTTGCGACTGCTTTCCGTTCTCCAAGATGGCAATTATCTCCACACTCTTGTCATTTTCCTTTAATTCTGACAAGAGGGCGTGGTGTACATCGGATTTTGTAATGACCAGGTCAATTTGCGATCCTAGAGACCTAAGTAGATCGTTTTCAGATCCTACTCGACTGCTGATATCTGCTAGGTTTGTGATATGAGCTTCATGCTGCGATAAAAAGTCGCCAAATTTGGATCCTAGACCTGTGATTGCATCATTTCCAAAACCGACTTGCTGGCTAACAGCAGCTATGCTGGAACCGAGGGGCTCGAAATGGCTCGTTGTCTCACGGTGTAGTGACACGATGGCGCCATGGGCAGAATCAAGAGCAACGGAATGCGAAGAAATAGCTTCACTTGTCGAGGCAGCGATTTCAGAGAGTACTTCGAGGCTGTTTTCAAGCCCATCAATCTTCTCTATCGTGGCAGTCTGGTTGCTCTCCATCGCGGAAAAAATCGAATCGATCTTGGAAGAATCCGGTAAAAGGGACAGATGATTGTGGATCATTTCGAGGCTATTCTTCTCAGATGAGAATCCAGTGTCAACTGATGACTGCAGGGCTGAAACGTTCGCTTTTAATGAATCCAGTGCGGATGTATCCATTGTCTTGATATTCTTTCGGACGTTCTCGAGAGCATCGTCCAGTGAAACAATCTTTGATTCGATAGATTCCAACTTTTCAGTTGTAAGGTCAAATTCCGAGTCGTCACAAACGTGTTCGTGGACGTCCTCTATCAATTTCCCCATCTTGCCAACACTTGATGCAAGATTATCAATTCTTGCATTGTTGCCGGAAACGATCTTTGCATCCAATGACGCTATTGCTGTTTGAGTTTCGATGCTTCTTTTGATATCTGAGATGGCTCGGTCCATTCCATCTAATCGTCGTGGAATATGGCCAAGGGGCGTTAAGTCTAGTGCCGAAACTGTCTCGTGAATTGTCTTGATGTCTTGCTGAATGACAACCTCCGCCGAGTCCAATTTTGAGATTGCTTTGCTGACAAGATCAATCTTCTTGGACAAATTTTCAGAACGCTCTCCGTCAGAAGTTAATTTGTCCTCAAATCCAATATGCAGGGTCTCCAGTGAAGAAATCTTGTCTTGGGTGACAACGATTGCTTTTCGTATTTCCTCGCAGGCACCTACGACTCGTCTCTGTTGCCCTTCGATTTTCCGGCCCAACTCTCTCTCAAAGTTCCAAAAACGATCACTAAGGGTGGAGTTGCGATCCTGTAGCTCGTTCGAGATCTCACCGAAACGGATGGCGGATCTGAGGTCAGCATTCACGACTTCCTCCTGAAGGGCTTTGACCCGTCCATCGAATTCCTGAACCTGGGTTTCAACAGTGCTCAGCCGACCATCGAATGCCGCAATAGAATCAGCAAGAGCTTTTTGTCCAGCCAAAAGCTCTTTCAGTTCATTCTCATAATTGGGGATTTCGAGGTTGGTCAGGTGATCCAAAGCCGGCTGTAGCATACGGGGAATGTTCTCAAATTGGGTTTGAACATTTGACTCGAAATTCAAGTTAGACGTCTTCAACTGGTCGATATTCTCATATTGCTGGGTCAAATGGGGTTCCATTTGAGAGGCGACCACGGCCTTGAAGACATCGCTGTTGAACGCGTTCAGGACGGCATCTTCCACAATCTTCTCAAAATCGCGGTTGGGGGGCACCGATGGTGCAGCGGAGGCGGCAATAGAGGGGGCAGCGGAAGCGGCATATGAAGTTGAAGGTCTCAAAACTGGAGATTTTGAGTTCGAGTTTGCTGTCGTTGCTGAAGAGATGCCAGTATTGGATCGATGCCTCTCCTTCCATCGATTAATCACACCGGCCCCGCGTAAAGACATGATCGATGGTGATGGATCAGAAAAGGCCGGAAAACGCCCCTGTTACCACGGTTGCGATCATGTATTGAGGAGAGCTGGGGGGGCCGAGATTGATGCAGACTGTAGATCTGAATGGCACCAAAATACAGAACGGCGGTGAATTGATCGTGATGAGAGCGTGCTCATGATTTCCTGAGGGGATTCTTTTGTCGATGTTCCCCCCCTTCACTGTCGGTTTGTTTTTTTCTCACGCCGTACCCGACCCCGTACCCTTGCACCTGATTATCTGGGCATTTGCATTGCAGGTGAAAGCAGGACAGGTGGAGCCACATACCCTGCCAACTTCAGCGGTGGATCGACCCAACGTGGCGCATTGAGAACCGTGTGGAGAAGCCGTGATGGCGGTAATTCCATCCGATTATGCCAGCTGATGGTCATCAACTCGCCAGTCGTAAGTAATAGCGACAGGCTACGGAGTACAGCACCTACTCTCGAAGGAGAGCCCCAGCTTTTTCGTTTGTTTTCTTAGACGACTCGTTCGCTTCGCTGGTCCACTATGCAGAAGCTGTTCGGGTGCATCTTCGTGCATTCGTTTCGAGCCGCGCATAATTCCGAGCTGGCAGGGATGGGATGAACATCAACAACGATTGCCATTGGCATGTGAGCAGGGACGACGTGCATCTCGATATGGGTCTCTTGGCCACGACCCATTAGATTGGAGTTTTCTGGTTTGCTATCTCCTTTTGCCAGAAATTCTAGAAGGCTAACTCGGATCCAGTAATATCGTGTCTTTGTTTTATAACGAAAAAGAAGTGAAACTGCAGCACCACGGCAGTGGTGATGAGAAATGAACCGCCCGACATACCCGGCCCACCTGGGCATCGCTTGACACGTGACTACTTTCCTTTTTGGGGTATACCTAAACACAAGCTACACTAGGCTCGCTACTGTAAGGTCCGTTCGCCCGGCGGGAAACGTTTTCATCCCATATTCCTGCCGGGTCTCTCCTGGACGTCAAGTTGTCAACAACGTTTTGATTTGATATCACATCTCTATCGGATGCCAAGTTAAAGTATAAATCTTCTACCATCCGTCAAAGCCGGCGCGATGTCATGATTCAACAAGTAACAAAAGTTAGCAGTGTCAAGTTACTTCATTTACACTTATCCAGTTATAGCATATCCTCTCTATTAATTTTCTGTAAGTCCTCTAGGAAAGTGCTTACATGACATGGATTGAGTGACATTCAGGGACATGCGAATGGAATTGTCTTTATGCGAATCTGCACCTGACGTCATGTACAAGTATTCATGCTATTTGAAATGTCTCAATAATTCCCATACTCGAACTTCGCTTATGTAGGAGCCGGGATTGTTCAAAAGTCTAGTCGTACACGCACCGCCACTGCGGTAAACTGTCATTCAAAGGTTTCATACATCACGTTTTCTTCGCAAGAGACGTGAGTTTGATCAGTGGGCCCTTTGGCTCGGGGTTTCGCTGTCCGATATTCAATCCAATCCGTGAGGACATTCATTTTCACTGAAACAATTACTCCACGGCTGGTCAGCTATACATCTAACTGGCCAAAGTCGAACCCACGCACTTTTGACTCATTTGTACACCCATTTTCATCCCACTTCTACGTTTACTGGATGAAACTCGAGAGTTTGTGACACGCCACTCTCAGTTCACGCTGGAGAACGTATTGTTACCGATATCCGTTTCCTAGCACAAACTTGACAGCACAAATGGATCCTTTTTGGGTTCTACGGCGCAGTCTCTCTTCAATAAACAGGTAATCGTGACTCAAATATCACATGTTCTAGTTTATATCACTGGCTTTCCAATGTTCAGGCAGTAACTGCCTACTTTTCAAGCTACACGAGCACTTCATCATCAGGAATATACAGTAATTCGTTATGACTTCCTTGTTAACACACTTCAGTAAACTGCTTAGGATGATGTCTAGAGAACAGCCATCCTCGCATCTACATCTCTTCTTCGTCATCGGGTTTCTAGTTTTGTCTCACAACAGAAATCAGCACATCTCCCTAATCGTTCCCTGTATTGAAGGGGGGTCTTTCGACACGTATCATTTTCGCAACGAGTGAACCTTCAAATAACAACATACTTGTCTCCTATCACATCAAATCGCTGGTCCAAGAAACGCTTGTAGAGCTGGCAAAAGGATCTACCACAACTAACCTGAGAAGGATTTAAGCTTGGGAAGTAAGTCGATCCACGTCGCCGTCGCGAGCCATCAAGCACAAGCTGGAATACTGGGAACTTCCATAATGTTCGCTAGATTTAGGAACAAATCGTCATTGTACTACTTATTACGGTATCCCAATTGTACCAAAGCCTAACAGCTATCTTACCATCGCGAGGAACGTATTCGTACAGGCCGTTTGCCCCATTTTGTTCTCCGCAATGGAGGCGAAAAGGGGCGGGGCACAAGCGGGGGAAACTATTATTGTGCATGTCCTCGCTTAACTACCAACCCCCTATTACTACCTTCCCCAACAAGCTAAAGCGCACGTGTCACGCTAACATTTGCTTGCTACCCACCTGTCCTCACTCTCACTCTCACTTTCAGTTCTCTCTTTTTGTTTCTCAATTTCTACCGGGAAGTTTTCCGACAGCGAGGGGTTATTGCAGTGAGCATGCATGCCAGCCACAGCTAGCGGCTCCTACGGCCTGGTGGTGCGGATATGATTTTTTGAGCTCATAAGAGTGGGGATATAGCGCACATGTAAGATGTATTTGGTGAGGACATGTGAATAAGTTCCCCGTCCAAGTTCAGGAGAAGTGATCACTCTACTTTCTGTCGCCTGTTACGTCAAACATCTGGGCTGAATAAAGTGGACCAGCACTAATTTCCGGCGGCTTCCCTCCTGCTTTCCAAATACAAAGGTTCCTGAGGCTTGCGATTTAGTGATCATAGGAGGTTGCGATCATCAGGATGTTGTGGTTGTGTGTAGACGAATGTGGTCATACACGATTCATGATTTTCCAATGTTTGACTTCTAGAACTTGTAAGATATCCCCTTCTTGGTTTTTCAAGATGGGCTCTTTCAGCCTACCAAGAAACGCGCGTGGTTACTTGAACAGTGAATATCCATCACTGTTGGAACAAACGACATAGAAACTGAAAGCCATTCGACTAAAAGTGTATTCTCAGGTCCGCGTCAACGGAATTGGCTCCTGGATTCCCTAGTCCACTTTCGAACACCCCTCCTTGATTTTTCTGGTGGAAATCATGTCTGGATCAGGAGTAAATATATCTCCAGAAATTGAATACGTCAGTTCTGAGATTAATGCTAGAGCAATTATTTCATAAAATACCCCTTTTTCATTAGGTTCTTGTAATGCTGAAACGGAATGAATTAGGCCGTAAGTAAATTGATGTAGACGAACTGGATTCGTCGGTTTTTCGATCTAAGAGGGCAAGGGAGAGATTCTTCCTCTAGAAGAATCTGGCGAAAGAAATGTCTTTTACGCACGTCCAAACTATCCCATAGAAAGGAAAGCAAGACATGCCAGTATTCATTCGCCTTGGCCCTGAATCTCTTTTACTGTAACTAGAAGAAAGAGATAGAAAACACGCATCAAACATATCTCCCTTCTATACTCAGCACGTACAAAAGAAACGTACTCGGAGAGTTTATACAGTAAGAAGGTGACTAAGAAGGTGTAACAAATGGGTCAAATTGAGAATTCAATCCTTGGAATTCTAATCTGGTTGGCCAAAGGACCTTCTTTTATAGCGAAGTATTATAAGAGTAGACATTCTTACTCTGCTTTTAGCGTAAATTTCTTTTGGAGATGCTGAGTCTGGAAGGGTACTTATAGTGGGCTAAATTAATATGATCGTCGAATTAACATTTCATTTACTAAATATACCTAAATATCTTAATAAAGATGGCGCTAGTTTTATCTGCCTGCCTGGTGGAAATGTCTGTGTTAATCTGCTTTTTTTTGCTTACGTCTAGGGAACTCAAATTGTTCTGTGTTAGACCACTAGGCTATATTGCAACTCGTTTCAAGCGTCATTAGTATAACAGTTTAAGAATTGAGAAACTGAGTAGGGATATAGAAGAATCAACATCTTAAATTTATTATATTCCTCCATTCATGAGTAACGCCAAGGCACTTGGGCTACACCGAATAAAATTTCGGGACTAGTTCTATGGTAAAGATAGTATTTCTTTGGTAGCGAACATGTCTTTGTTCCCAGTATGTCAAAATCACTCTCATTCTCTTTTACATGAGTCAGTTGGTGTGACATATTCTTGGTATGCACCAGAATATGAGCTTCAAATTTGTACCATTTTTGACATTGGGCTATTATTTTGGTTGCAACATATATAGATAACAAATATTCAAGAAAACCCTTCTAAGTAGAAGGAGGAAACATTAGGGAAAGTAAACTTTTCAACGTTCCCAAAATTCTAAATATTTAATAAAAACCTTTCGAGTAGAAAGATTAAATACTAGATACAGTACGTTTTTAAACTATCCTAGTATTCTACTATTCTACTTAATTACTTGTTGTGGGTACTATCATACAGATCCATACCCTAGAACTCCCATCCGAAAAGGACTTTCATCTAGCCAAAAGAAAAGCCCCCCGTTCACAATAAGCATTTATTGTAGAATCATTAGAGTAAGAAAAGCATTCAATATTCACAAAATTACCCCGCTTCAACCCATACACCAGATTAGTTCACATATGCGGGCTGATAGAGAACCCCCAGTTCTGATTTCTCTAATAAGTACCTCTACACTTCTTAGGCAAGAACTGTCTGAAAACTCCATCTCAACGAAACCCAGTGAAAGCTATATATCATGGAATGAGTTAGTCACACGAAACTTAAGTACACAAGTTTCACAATCATAGACTTAAACTAGCCAAGTAAATACAACCAATCCACCTCCAGATTCTCCAGCCCTTCTTTCATCTAGATGGAACAAAACATTTCCAATCAAAACAAACAAGACACAAGACATCTTACATCCAGTAACTAAACTAAACCACATTCAACCCATCACATTCCCTACAACCATTTCATTCTCACTCAATCCATCCCATCCACAACCAGAAACCGAAGTTCCACCGATAATTCGCCGTAGGTGCCGTCAGTCCATTACAGATCCATTTCATCCCCACCCTCCACAGACCACAGACAAAAACCCTTCATATCCCACAATAAATCGGTGGAATTCAACAACAAAACAACAACGGTCGGATAGTGTAGTGGTTATCACGTTTCCTTTACATCTACAACTCGTAGCGCGGAAAAGGTCGTGGGTTCGAAACCCACTCTGATCAATAACATGCGTATTATTTTTGCCAGGTTCCCTTTTTTTTTTTGCTTGGAGTTGTTTGGGGTGTTTGCTGGGAAGGCTGCAGCAGTGTAGTGAGATTCTTTTTGTAGAGGACCTTTGGAGTGTTATGATGGGATGGAGGGGTTTTGGCGCTTGTCACGTGTAGTTGTATGTCACGTGTAGTTTGGGACTGTTTTTAATATAAAACGCTATTTTAGAGGTTACCGAAATCTAGAGATGGGTAATTTTATTAGCTAGAGTTCTTTTGTTTTTATCTAGATACTATTTAAACGTAGTATAAATATTTCCTTACTAAATATCTTCTAGAATTTAAACTATATAAATATAAAAAATAAAAACCGTAATTAACCGAAATACCCTCTAATTTATTATAAATCACTAAAATACCCCCTATATAATTAGATTTTAACCGAAATACCCCCTAATTTTATACCCCTCGAAATAGTCGAAAAAAAGAGGTAGTTAAGTCTAGTAGTTCTTACCCTTATACTTATATTTATTATTCGCTCCTTATTTCTAAGTAATATCCTTAATTCTATTTACTTATTATTCCTAGGCCTTCTAAGTAATATCCTTAAATATATTACCCTAGTCTTATTATTAAGCGCTCTCCTTCTTATAAAGTAGGTATTTTAAATTAGGTTACTTTTTATAAGAGTTCTTCTCTTTATTCTTATACTAATTAGCTCGTTATTCTTCGTCTATATTACCTAGTATATATAAAAGGTCTTAAATTATTAGTTTAAGTTACTTTCCTTTAGAGTTAACTAATATAGTAGTAGAAATAATAGTAGAGAGGAGTTATTATTATATAAGGAAAACTATATTAGTATTATAATACTATAGCTACTATAGCTTTAATTTACTAGAAAATAGGTATAATATTATATAAAAAGAAGTAAATATTAACTAATAGAACTACCTTACTTTCTAAGTAATAGTAATAGAACTACCTCTTTTTTTCGACTATTTCGAGGGGTATAAAATTAGGGGGTATTTCGGTTAAAATCTAATTATATAGGGGGTATTTTAGTAATTTATAATAAATTAGGGAGTATTTCGGTTAATTACCGAAATAAAAATATCCCTTACCTTTATCCTTTTTAATACCTTTATAGTCTCCCTACTTTAACTTAGAGTTACTTAGCTACCTAGTTAAGTATATTTCTAAGTATCTAGTTTAATACCTATTAAATAAAATAGAAGACTAAGAATAAATTATAAGAAGTAGTATAAAGAGAAGCTAGCTAGAGGGTAAGTAGGGCTTTAATATAGGAAGTTTTTATTAGATTAATTAAATCATTTTCCACGCTATTTAAACCNTATCCAGAACCTGTATACTCTACTCTAGACTCTACACAACACTCCACAACCACACCAAATCCCTCCACCTCCATCCATCACCCAATTATAAATTACAAATTATACCCAAAATTTCAAAAACATATAACAATCTAATAATCCATAGAAATCACATTACACATCCCAACCCCTCATAAAAGCTTCCCGCCTTCTAAGTTCCTTTTAAACTTTATCTCTATACCACTTCCCACCCCTCACTTCCTACCCCAACCCTACAACCCTAACCTAACCCCACGCGCCTTCCTTCCTAAACCCTCTACATACCCTTCACACACCCTTCACAAACCCTTCTATCTCATCTAATATCTCCCAAAAAGAATCCATCCAGAACCCAGCTATCTCTACTCTATAACAAACCCTCCACAACGACACCAAATCACTCCACCTCCATCCATCACCCAAATATAAATTACACCTAAACATAAACAAACAAACAAACAAACAAACAACAACAATCCATAGAAATTACATTACACATCCCAACCCCTCATAAAAGCTTCCCGCCTTCCAAAGTTCCAAGTTCCTTTGCAACTTTGTATCCTAACAAACTTTATGATATATCGATATATTAATTAAAAGGTATGTCATTCATTACTCATTACCCACCCACCCACCTACCTACCTAAAAAAAAATCAAAGAAAAAAGAAGAACAAAATCTCCTAAGATAAAAAAGAGACCAACATAATACATACACAGAAACCCCACCACCTTCCCAACAAACAAAAACAAACAAGGTCAACACATCCCTTCCTTCCTTCCATCCATCAGGAAATCAAGAAGATCAAATCCCATCCATTAAATTCTCAGTAGTGTATGAAGAACGCCTAACACCATACCACAAAAAACCCCCCAAGCACACAAAACTCCCACCCCCTCCCTAAAGGAATCGCAAAAGAGTGTATCATAAAAACAAAGTATTCGTATTCGAAAAAGAAAAAAAAGAAGAAAGAGAGAGAGAGAGCTCGTTTATTCGCCTCTCGTAGGGCATCCCCCACACATAACGTAAAATGCAGATTTCGGAAAATTAATCCCTTAGTCCCTCCCGGAGTGGTGGGACAACGTCAAGAATAGAATGGAATCAGCAGACACAGTCAGACAATGCTGAAAGGAATGAACCGGAGATCCCAAGGAATGGCGAATCTCCTGGGTAAAATGAGCGTGCGTTGAACAATGGCCTTTCGGCCCAAAGGCTGGATATCAGAAGGGGACAGTAGCCACCAACGCCCGAAACCTGAACGTAAAAATTGTGTTTGATGGGAAAGACTTGAGCCATCCTAACGTTTTTGAAGTATCCTTTTATTTTCCTTGAAGTATTCGTGTATCCCACGACTACAAGATATCGAGTATTAGCTAGAGGCAATGCGAGCAAATATGAATAGTGAGTGCGCACCTGTATATTTCCTCTCTTCATCTTTTGTCGTCCGGATGGCATAGTCATTTAGACAATTTGGGTTCTTATTACTAAAAAACCTATCATGTATCCACCGTCACTCGTTGGCCATAAGTTCTGCAGCATGTACAGTCGCTGGCGATGACACTTCTTCTTCATCTTCGCCTTCTGACCTAATCCCATCTTGGGACTCCCAAGTGCCTACTCGATCAAATGATCCACTTGTAGCTACAGAGGCAAATGTTGAAGTTCTTGTAGGAAGTTCTATCTCCTCCCCGCTGCTTGATGGTATAGAAAATCTCTTTCCATTGTAAGTTAGATGGGGAACCAGATCTGCAATACGACAAGCAAGCCAAAGAATACGCTCTTTTCGTTGGGAAGTCATCGAGGCACGTTCATGATACTTCTCTTCTTCATCAATCTTCTTCTTGGTGAAAAAATCATCAGTAAAGTATCCTTCCGTCCAAAGAAGTCCCCGGACTGCGAAGTCTTCAGGGAATGGACGTGGGTCATCTTGTTCAAGTACTGGGAAAGAGGCATCTTCAATGCGCCCAGGGGTTTGGTAAGCACCCAGAATAGTGTTCAGCATGATGGCTAAAGACTTCCAAGGAAACTTTGGCGCCAAAAGATCCATCGCCGCAGGGTGACGAGCCACGAATAACATGAAGATCAGTGTTACATGGATGAATGGCAGGACATTGGGATCACCCACTCTTTCCAAAATTATCTCGGTAGTGGCATTACTGAGGCGTTCCGCACTTTTGAATGCTGCCATAGATTGTGCCATGGTCTCTGAGGTATTTGCCATGGCAACATCCTCATCAACCGGTGAAATGATTTTCATCAAAACATTTTCCTTAGCAGCAAATCCGACCATTGCAACGCAATTCGCCACAGCGATATGGTAACCCTGCTCCATGAACTTTCTTGTGACCCTACCAATTTGTGTATCAAGTAAACCTAGAAACTCATCCACTGCGGGGTCAAATTTGTGTAGGTCCTTATTCGTGAAGAGCAGTCCGTGGGCTTTTACGAATGCTGTGTCTAGAGGAGGTAACCGATATTGGCCTTGCCCGTTGTCTGAATTAAGCACGGGCTCAAACAGGGTCAAAATCGACTCGCGTGCTGATGTAAAGGGAATAGCAACGCATAATGACTTGCTGTAGAAGAACAGCTGTTGCAAGGCATTCGGTCGTGCGAGAATAGCCAAATGATGATATAACCTCCCAGTTGTAGGCGAATTATCAGAGGCGATGCTGTACCAGTGTCTAGCCACTCCAGTCCACACTTCTCGGTCTCTGATATCGTCATCCTCAATTGCCATTCGATATCTAGCTAAATCCCCAAGACACTCGACCCATGTGTCCTTGAAAGCCGACACTGTTTCGTAAAGAAGAGCCATCATACTGTAGGCTAGATAAATGAATGCGAGCATATGGTCTAAGGACGCTGGAAGGCGATGTCTTAGCAACTCCAAAAAAGAATGAATCCCATGTCGCCACATTCGTGCTGGCATAGCGTATTTAGAAGCCAAACGCCTTAAAGCTGGGCTGGCACTGGGATGCTGGCTTGCTAAGAAAAAGTCGTGGTGTTCGTGAAGCAAGGTTCTATGTAATGCGATCAGGGCCTGCCACTGCTCGTTGTTCAACTTGGGAGGGTTGCCCGTATCTGCCTGAGCGAGCGTAGCTTGTTTGTTATCGACCTCAATACACTTGGCCTCCACCATGACCAGGCCGGCATATATTCCCTTTACTTCTGCAACCAACTGCTCTTGCGATATGGGTCTGGTCTCTGGTTGTAGCATTATATCCAAGAACTCTTCTCGCGTAGGGCCTTGTAAACCACCTTGCGACGACCTTCCGAGTATTGCGGGTGATGGGGTATTCTGGGTAACATTAGGCCCTTTGGTATTTGAGGCTTGTGATGTGGGAAACGATCTTCGGGCTTTATTGGGGAGGGCTTGAGCTCTTGATCGCTGAGCTTGAGCTTGAACTGACGCTATATTTGAAGGGTCAAAGTTGGATCTCGCAAGAGGTGCATCTTGTGGAGTCCAAAGGGTCTTTTTCTCGACGGGGGGTCGATGCAAATCAGACATGTTTGGTTTTTGAGAGTCTTGTTCTATACCAGGTGCCGAGGAAGGTCGGCCACCTTTTGTATCAACTGGCGACGGCGAAGCAGATGAGTCATGTATTGAGCCACCAGCACTTATTCCCTCGCCGAAGGCATGTCGTTTCCTAGGCTGCTGGCTATTCTCATCCGAAACGTCCTTCATGGTGACATCCTCACTGACACCTGGGCTTCGAATGTTCAACTCCTGCATGTCGACAAGGCTGGCCCCTCCCCCCACGGCTGGCGAACTCAAAGGCCTCTTGGGCTGTGGGGGCGGCTCTTCTATGGTCGTCGGCCTGCGAGGCTCTACGGGGGTTTTCGTCGTGCTATTCTCGATGATCAATCAGCCATACGCCCTGGAAGCGCGATTGGCCGCAGCCGGTTCAGAGTCACTCAACGCACCATTTTTCCAGACATTCAGCTTCAAATTTGGTCCGATATCGTCGCACGTCGAGATCGTCGTTTGGCAGATGTTCTCGGTGATCCTGGATCGCGTGTTGCCAGAGGGTTTCGGAACTGGTAAAGATACGCCTTTCCAGACACAGCGTGCAAGCCCAGGACCTGGTGGATTTCGCATTTCGTCTTTGATGCTGTATCCACAGCTGGTCCATACCCAATTTCTGTTGTTTGGGCTGTGGTACGCTCATGGCTGGTAATTTTTGTCAGTCGCGCATTCCGCCATGGGGATTCTGGGATGGATTCTGGGGGATCTGGTTGTGGTGGTTGTTTTGGGGAATTGCAGCCCAGGCAGTGGTGGTAGTGGCTCTTACCGGAACAATCACAATTACACTGGCGAGCGCGAGTTTGAATTGCGGGGTTTTGGGGGGTGCAGGTGGTGGTCGCTCTCGATATCGGGCCCGGTGATTAGCGGATTCCGATTTCTAAGCAGCGATCTCTGAAATTGCAGGTGGGCATAGAATCCGGAATATTTAGAATAATTTAGAATAATAGCCACCAAAATATTGCTCTTAATGGATGTGTAGAGGAGTGAGAACGAACACGATGCGGCTCTTGATGAATTGGAGGAGCGAGGAATTCCCCTCTTCTACTAGTTTTCGCAGAGCCGCAAATCAACTTCTGGAGGCCTGGGTACGGTCCAGCCCTCTCCGAGCGACAAATGCGAACCATTTTTTAGGCAGTTTGCGAACCACGAATTCAGTCGTTGCCAACCACCCACCTCCCCCGGAGCCCTCACCCCTCCTCCAGGGTTGAGTGTGTGCGACACCAGCACTGTTTCCGTAGCCAGCCTTTTCTGTTAGGCACGCTCGCCCTGCTTCTCATGCTGTGGCCACACAGAAAGCCAGCTCTCGGTGTGCTAACGAGTTCACCGATGCGCTCCCATGATTATGATTACGATTCCTTATAGACACATAGGTATTCTGTCGACATATCTGAACGGGGTATTCTGTCCAAGTAGATTACATCAGCCTTCAGGACGAAGGCTGAAGGCCCCCAACAAGAAGGCATTCTTCTGTTTATGTATCAGATGCTCATCCCTCCCAGTCTCGTCTCAGTCTCGCGGGTTAAATGCTGATACGACATCATGCTCAAGCTCATATCCATGTAATCCTTATGGCTGATGTGATGAGCGGTCATACATGGAAATAAGTATCCTCCTGATGACTGTTGACTTCCACCCAAACTGAAAGAGTGCGCTCGCTTCGCGTTACAGAGAATTACCCAGGGATCAATATTAGATATGCAATGTTCTCATACAAGGCCACAACGGTCTTATCCTATCGCACATACTTTGGCCTGCAACGCGCATCTCTTATCTGCGGCCAACCTCCTCATTTGTTAATTCGGACCCCAATCCGCTTCGCAATGACTTTCCGCATTCTGAACCGTGTGGCATACTTGGCCTTATGCAGCGCTACATATTCAAGTATTGTGCGCATTCTGGAGCCTCATTGATGGTGGATGATATGATAGTGCGCATTCCGATTCCAACCTACTGCAACTATCACACCTGGCCCCCACCTCCCCTCTCGGTGGAATTAGATCGAATTCATTTTTCAATCTATGAACTTACCAAGGACTTATCGAACTTCACAGACGCGGAACTTTTCCGTTCCTCCAATTTTCCATTTGGCTCGGTTAGAAGGAACTCCTTAAACTTGCAGTGCTCAATCAGCCTGTGACATTTCTAGGTAGGATTTCATCTAGTCGAGGCATCAAGGAAGATAAGTCTGTATCATTCTACAAAGGATTAACGGCAATCTCGATCGACTTGCTCACCGAATGGGATCCGGGCGTTCAATAGTGACCAGGTAGGTCGCCTCCCGTCATAAGTAGCCTACTTTTTTACAGCCTTGTTGTAAGTAGCAGAGCTCTTTACCGAACCCCTTTTCCAAAGGTTTTAGTGCGACCTATATTCATGACTTCAGCGTCTCCATGTTTACGGAATCCTGATCTCACTCGGTAGCCTACTGCGGTAGAATCACTGGATCTTCTGGCCATCATGGCTCCGAGCCCGTTGCGACCAGATATCTCTCATGCGACACTTGAGGAACCTCTAAACTTCGCTACTATTCAGCTCTTACCCTCGCCTAGCCATGACTTTCTTGCGCCGCGAACAGAAAGCCAGAATCCTAGAATTGTGGTACTATCGTCAGGGAAGAGATGACCAACTGAGGCTTCAATCATGCGCGTTTTAAGGAGACCGCGCCGTCAACCAGATATTCGAGGTAAAATGTCTCCGACAAATGACGCGATATAGCCCGCAAGATTTAACCAAGTGGGCTTGCAATTCTTTCGTAAAAAGACTTGTTTGATAGGCTGAAGCGTCCTTGCCCCAATATTGCAGTGGCTAATTTGGAAACACGAATCACCACATCTGAAATACCAACGAAAGGATTCAGGCATATGGCACAGCCAACATTATTACAATCCCCGAGTTGGAAGTTCCACACACATGCTAGAATAGTGAGTCTTTCATATCTGTCATAAGCGAAAGGAGCATTTTTGAGACGACAATTAGGATAACAAAGGGAAATTCGACAAATTTCTAGTCACGATAATGTTTTCCAGGGCGCAAACTGCATCGCTGCCCAATAATGCCTGGAATTTTGCAGATTTGACTTCTTGGGGCGAATGCGGAAGTCCAATCAAGCATATACATTCAGAAAAACACATATTCAAGCCCTTCATGGGCGATGACAATCACCAATAGAGGAGCATGGATTTATATATCCAATGTCTTCCCTGCACATGACTATATACTGACGTATATACATTGTTTGCTATTCCACTCCAGGACTTCCCCACTTCATCCGCGAAGGCTCCATGAGCGAGTAAGGCAATCTGAGTGGATACAAATATCTGACTTTCGAATAGCTGAATTTGGACCTAGTCTCCGTCCCAGGAAGAAGGCCAAACGAGGACTTCCCACGAAGTTATTCGCACCTACGCTTCGCCTCACTTTCTGTGCTGAAACAAAGTCGATTTGCAACGCGAATCGAAGCTGTTCCTAGCCTGTTAAATGGTTTTAAGGTTATTTGCTTCATTCTGCCACGTTGACAGCACCGCTTCCCCAGCTCTTGGAAAGCGCCTTTGAAAGGTCACAAATCGCTCAGCCACAAAACCACGCAAAGCTGTACGTTTCCGTGACCTCTGGCAAGTACTCTCTGGACTTTAGAGAAACCCGGCTTATACTTATACACCTCTAAAAAATTTCGGTGATAATAGTACAAGCCGTCTGCCAGGGGCTCACATCATTCATCCGGAGCATCCGTATGGTATGACCGTGAAACGCTTCATGATCATAGCTCTTCTTACGAAGCAGACGCACATGATCTGCCCATGACTCTTCACAGGATCTCTTGAGTCGAATGTCGTTTTCAAACCAGCCATTATCAATCGCAGGCAAGCGAAGGCTGGTGAGTTCGGCCTCCCGCAGATTTCCAATTCCATGCGGAAGCGCTAGGTAAGACAGATGCCTATATTTCTGTGCGTTGCCCGTCTCAAATGCAACGTCAAAGTGCAAATTCCTATAGTCTGAACCCATTTCCCATACGATATTTCATCAAACAATTTCAACAGGAGAACAGATGTCAGGTGATTTTCCTTCTGACAGCAGTGGAAACCGGCACTTCGCGAGGGAGAGTGATGACACTCCTCGGGTTCCGACTGCCACTTTGGTAGTCTCAGACCGCCATTTCTTTTCTTTTTGCTTGGTTGCCTTTCTCAACTTATTTGCCTTTTTTGCAATTGGCCATTTCTTACGAAGAAGTTTTTTCGTATGTTTTTCTTTGTTGCGTGTTTTTTCTTCTCCGCTCGAATACATCCTTTGATCATGTTGGAACTTGGAACCTGTTTTAGCGAGCAGACCACTGACACCACTGATGAATGGTGTCTGGGGTTACCGAGGTGTGGTGGTCAGCTCAGCCACACCTTTGACGCGAGGAGGCAATATCGCTTTCTATATTTAGAAAGGCGATAATCTCCATGGAGGCGATTGAGAATACGAGTCCTGTGTCAGAGATCTTCAGCGCATTGAATTTATTCGGCGATTTCCTTCCTTTATTGATTTTCTTTTGTGTGTTGTGTGGTGGTTTTGATATCCAGGGGTCCTGAAAATTGGGGGCCCGAAAGAAAAACATTTCAGGGTCCTTTTTGCCAAGATTTGATCTTTCAGGGGGCTGCTGAGCTTTAAGCGAATCATGCATTTCTCGTGGATGGAGACTTTTTTTTTCGCAGCTGGTTTGAGTGGCAATTTTTCATGTGTGCAACGTTTACTTGAAATGCATCTTTTTGCCTCCATGATTCCATCGTCCGTCCACTTTCGAAGATCAGATTCCAAATGCGAGAGCTGGATCGCCACTTTGTGCAGCTTCTTTTGGTCTGTTTGGAGTATGATGGGGACGAAGCGTTTCGATGGGATTCTAGCCACTGGGAATTCTTGCATCTTGGGTTTTGCCCCCTATTCTCGCCATCGCGTATTGATTGGATGGGGATGGATCTGTTATTAACGTTTGGAGGGGAGATCTACCCGTGTTTTCTGTGAGGGTCAGTTGATTGGGAGCTGATGGAGGGACAGTACAGCTTGTCATGGTTGTTCTTGTGAATGACTGGGTGAACGATTGGTTTGGCGAGATCTTGGGATCTACTTGATGCGTCCTAGTATCATACACCATACAAGATCGCCCTTGGGGTTCTGGGACCTATCGAGTGGAGGATAGACAGTACTACAGTATATACAGCACGGTACTTGATGTGCTACACCTATCATATTCGAGTACGAAATATATTACAACCTCGCAATGACAACTCCGTGGATTCGAAATCAGGCAGCAGCTGTTCGGTACCAGTCATTGGGAAGGAAATGGATATGACAGACGGCGGCGGCGACGGCCGGACAGTCACAGACTCGGAGCTAGACACCTTGTCTGCAGCTGGGACGTTACCAGTAGGCTTTTGAAGGCAAACCATACGGTATCGTCCGTTGCTGTTGTGTTCATCAGGAGGAGAATCTCCGGGGTCTTAGGTGGAAATCGAGCTTGCTTTTGTGGATTCGGTGAGGAAGAGAGGCTCAAATGCCATGAATGAGTCTCTGCATGTGGAGTACTGGTAAGCACTACAGTACCAGCATCTCATAAAGCTTTGTCTTGTCTTGAGTCATAGCCTACTGTAGGAGTTTCTTAACGAGAACTCACTGACCTGTGGGGTATGGGATCCCTGCTTGTTAGTTCAGTCAGCTCGAGCTCGTGGGGAAAATGAGAACGGATCGGATCTTTTTCTGGTTCATGACATCCGTGGTATGGATTAGGCCCGAATCATGTTCCGAGAGTTTTCGGGTATTGTATCGTGTCGATGGCGGGATGACATCTTGGTATGGTGTGTTATGGTATGGTTGCCTGGAAATTTTGCTGGGCGACTGGAAGGGTGAGTAACTTGGTGAGTGGTTCAAGTGTGTGTCATTGTTATGGTGTATCATTTTCATTTTCACCTTTGGGTTTGGGTTGTGCGTCTCTTGCCCTTGATTGCCTTGCCTCGCTGGAATGTCATAGAAGTATTGTGTATGTATGACTTTTTAAATTCAATAGGCTATCCCTTTCCGTTTGCCTCGTTAAGGTAATGGTTTCTTTTCGGATGACGCTTACATTCCATTCACTGGATCTTATTTGCTGTTTCCTTGTGTGTTTGTACGATACAAGGCGTTTGCTGCCTTGGTGAGAGCGTTTGAAAGTTTGCCTGTTGCCATGTGTTTTCCTTGAACGATGTTTTTGTGTTATATGAGAGAGGGGTCGGTGAGAGGAAGGATGGGAGAACGGAATGGAGATTAAGGGTTGCTCTAATCATTAGAGATGAAGATGTCACTGTGAAGGCGGTGTGGTCGAATGCTTAGGAGCCTTGTTGTTGCCTCGTGTGTTTGCATTCCTTGCGCCGTGATTGTCCTTTTTCGGAGGGATCGTGTGTTCTCGGTGACTGTTTGGAGATTGTCAGAGTGATTGATGGCTTACGGTACCTAGGACGATTACATTTTCATCACTCCTTTGTCTCTCTGCTTCTTCTCGCATCTTTGATTCGGTTGCCTCTTTCGCCCTACCGATATCTCACTCACTTGATGGAATTGCTTTATGTAAGGAGACGGAATTAGGCTTCACGGTTTCTGTATTAGGAAGGTCCTTTTTCTTTTTCTATCTTTTTTCTTTCTTTCTTTCTTTGTTTTCAGCCGTGATTCAGGGGTTCAGGTCATGATTGTCACTTAGCTTAATACTGTAGCGTAAAGCTGAAATATCAATTTGCCTATCGGCCGGTGAGGTTGTTGTGTTACTAGTGTACTGTACGGGTTATGTAAGTCCTAGCTACAGTACTGTAAAACGTGACTCTTTACCGCGCGCTGATGTGTAAGCGCGTCCGTCGTCTATCTGTGATTTGCTGGTTTACGGTGTTCACGGGTATTGTTTTACGTGGGGAATTGGGGGAGTGAGTTTGTAATTTTACAGTAACGGGTTTGGGGTGTGAGGTGCTGAGTCAGGGGTTTGTCAGATTAGTCATTTTGTTTTGTAGAGTAGGTACGAGGAGGGGATTTCGCGGCTTCGCCTTAGATATTGTATTTTTACTGAAGTGATAGGGGATTTTTATGTGAGTTTAGAGCTGTTTGTTTGGTTTTTGTGTTTTGCTAGTTTTGTTTTTTGTTTTTTTACGATTATATGGCGGAAAAGGGTACGGTTTAGCTTTATGTTTTGATTGTTTAGGGTTAGGGTTAGGGTTAGGGTTAAGTACTGTAGTATAAAGTATCGTACTGCCCTAGCACTATACGTTAATCCAAAAGTACTACTAGGTACTATTTGTATAAAGCCCTTGTTTTTCGCTAACCAATTGAAAGGGCTGTACTACCTATAGTATTCAGGTACTTGAGTACGAGTATTTTCAAGAACTCACCTCCCGGGTCCTTTCTGATATCCATCACGTGTGCTTGTGTTAGTCGGGAAGTTAACAAGGTATTTCCCTTCATGAACGTCGATCATATCTAGAAACCGATTGTTAACCAGTTTTTGAGATATCACGAACGGCACAAACAGCCTCACTTTTCTAGACCTCATCCCAAGTACCCGGTTTATAGATTTTCTTGCTTCTTCTTTGTTTGGGGTTAATGATGGGAGGTTGGGAAAGATCACATGGTTCTCTCAAAAAGGCACATATGGGAATTTGGGAAGGATTCTACTGTTGTTGGTCGTACAAGAAGGATAGTGGTTCATTTCCTGGTAAATGAGTATACCAACATAAGACCAACATACCCTTTCATATAATTGGGGAGACGTTTTATGAACCTAGGACTAATGGAGATATATAATTCACACATAAGATAACTTATAAAATATATCACGGCATTTTAGTATAATATTATGCATTTCTTTAATCCTGTGAATGGACTACCAACATCCCCGATCAGATGTTGAAGCCTAATAAAACATAACCGCCCTATAGAAGGTCAACTTGTGGATGACTGAAAGTATACAGTTTCAATGCGTAATTCCCCACAGGATACCCTGGCATACAATTGAAGATATCTCAGGACCCTTCTAGTTACGTGAAAGGACCAGCAACATCCCAATCCATACGTCAAAACCCAATGAAGCAAAAACGCCCTACCAAATCCCTGATCTGAAATAGCCGCCTAATCTCCCTGCGTTTAATCTCACTACTGATGCAATTGAAAAGGCAGAATTGCAAAGGCAAACGAGGCAACTTCTCTTTGTTGTCATAACAGACAGATGTTTATGGGGCTGTATCTGAGGCGGGTGTTGGAGGTGGTCCTGATGCGGCCAGCTGAATTGGGTCACGAAGCTTGGGTTGATGATACCTACGTACACTTCTTACTTGTTCGAGAATCATTTGTTGGAACGGCTGAGGAATAGGGCTGCTGGTCTTCGGTGAGGGGTTAGGGTATGGAATTTTTGCTGTTTATTCTTTCCTCTGTGGGTGGGTTTCTCCCTGTTGGACTTTGTTGGGTTGCAGTTGTGAGAATCACTGATCTGGTGAGACACTTAATTGGGCGGTAGATGTACGGCGGTCGCTTTGTGCAGTCGCATGTTGGCGGCGCGTCACTAAGAGCTTCATTTGGACTTAGGTACTCTTGGTCTAATGTGGTGTAGACGTATCGGGAAGAGTTGGGAGGAATTGGGCGTCAATTTGGACCCGTATCTATTCTGGGAGTGAAATGTACTGATAGCATGGCGAAGAACGAGTTGTAGTTCATGTAGGGAAACATATGTTCTCGTGGTTTCTCCAGTATGATGTGGGGACTCATTGTGATGCGACAGATTATAAGTCAGTGTGCATTGTGTGGTTGGTTGGGGTCTGAAGCCCTGAAAGATGGAAGACAGCATGCAATTCCATATTTCAAGGCTAGAATAGTCTCTTAACCACTCGTTCGTGAAGTCCAATCACGATGATCGGATCGAATTTTGCCCCAATGATGCATTTCACATGTATGGTATTGTAGCATTTTGTTTCCGTCAAGAGATCTTATTCGACAGTGCAATTATCCCAGATAATTTTGGAGGAACGTGCATACTGTAATTCTGATTTGGTGAAAGTTAGGATTTGAATGGATTGCCAATGATATATGTGGAGTAGTAAGTGGATACAACGTAACGGTAGGCACTGTAGTATTACCATTGGTTGGATATGTTTACCCTTGATTTATCCAAAATCATCTCTGGTTCTTTCAAGTAATTTTCCTACCACCGCATAATATGGAAGAATTTCTTTGATATTTACCGTTTGATATGTGCAACAGATGAAGTGGAGGTTGAGGAGTCAACGTAGTGTGACATAAAAATTGAAACTGTAGTGCAACTAACCACGTTCCACAGAAATAATGAGATCGTAATGGACATTTTGCTAACCCGCGTGTTCATGTGGATCGGCTAGCTACATTTGACTTTAAGTTCCCTTGATAGTATCGTTCTTGTCCCTACAACACAAGAGAAATTACAAAATATCGTACGGGGGATAATTGCTCACACCATCTTCGTCAAGTTAACTCCTTAATTGCACATGAATATTCTCAAATGACTTTTTATCTTCCGCCTAACGGATGCCCAACCTCTCGGTGTTACTTTGTAGATTTTCAGAAGGCAGACGAGACAATATATACCACTAGACTAATGTTTGTTGTCCATCTGACGATGGTGTGAGCGTTTTACGGTACAATTCGGAGATGATATGTGACAATATTTTCTATTTTTGTATATCTTATTTAGTAAAAGGTATCTCATGAGGTATTTATGATTCTTGTTGAGGGAAGTTATCAGTGAGGGCTGTATATTGGTGTTTTGGAAGTTCAAAGTGTAGAAACCAACCGAGTTGCAAATTATTTGCATGCATATATCTGTATGTACAAAGATTCATCCTGGTTAGAAGAATGAATTGTTACACTCCCAAAGTCCTGTCAATGATTGGGCGCGGACCGCATTTCCGGGATCGTAGACAGTTTGTGATATCGGAGCACAAAACCACGGAACCTCACCCGAGACCGCAGCATTCTTCAACTTTGGGGCTAAAAACAGAAGGCTGAAATTTATATGTCTTAATTGCCTACTGATTCTCATTTTGAGTGGAATATCTCAAACCGAGCCAAAGAGAAGTGTCTCCAAATGGGAATAGGCAGAATCAATGACTACGAAGGAGTGTATAAGAAATAAAGTCTTTCCAAGCTCCATGCCTTCTCGAAAAGCTACAGTGGCAGAATAGTAGAAACCTATAGAAACATACTTCTATGGATGTATAGGAAAATGATTTGCTGAGTCTTTTCTTGCATAAAGCACAACGCGGAAAATTTGCAGTCCAAACTTGGTGCTCTCAGGCAGATTTCACAACGCTAAGCTTGAAACTTTGCACGAGCCTGCCTCGTTTTGAAAATACCAATTATCAAACGGTATGTAGCTTGGTAGGTCAAACAAGTATTAAGATTGTATGATTTACGAATCAAAACACTGTATTTTCACCGAAGAGCTCAATTTTCTCAGCTTGTAAGCCACCTGACAAGCATAAGCTTTTGAATAACCTTAAACGGTAAGAAAAGCCAGCAGAGAGGTAACACTTGTACATCCAATTGCAAGGCAGATTCTCTTACTTCCACTGGCAGGGAAATGTCGGGTCGGAACAGTTGTAATACAGAGATGTTCGACGCTGTGCAAGTGATTATGCAAAGCTTGTATCAGGATTATTTCCTCTCCACGTACTTTGCAGTGTCAATATGGACATTCATTATTTTGGAACAAGGCAACTGACCGAGTACTCGGGTTGTCACCACTTCCGTATTGAGATTGCTGGCGAGGCGAGATTTGCTATCTTTGGAGCAATCCATTTCGCTAGGAATGTATTTCAATGTCCTATGTGTTCACTGTTAAGTGTAAGTTTATGTAATACTACATTCGCAACGACTACTGCTTTTGTTCAAGTGTAGCTTTATACGTACTTGTTTGTCTGACCAGATGGTGGCACTGATAAGCGGGTTAAGTGGTATCGTAGATAAACAATTCTCAGTGAACCTGAAAGTTGATGTCAAAAATGCAGTAAATCTTCATGGAAATGTATTCTGCTGTTACATGTGGTTTGTGGAAAATCGTTGACCACGGAAAATCTTTTCTGCGGCATATATAGTCACGAGACCACAATATGGGGAGCTATAGGTAAGGTTCAAACCTCACTCGGTAATCTCCTTCCCGATTAGATATTTGTCATCATCATCGTCATCGTTCACCCACCCATTGGAGACGGTAGATAGATAACGAGCCACACGCCAAAAGAACAGCCTGCTAGAACATGCGGCACTCTTTCTGGTACAAGTAAGAATCAGTTGCATTATTACCTCAACCGATGATTAACCTTTTTGGTGAGGACTGAATATATCAGGGATCAAATTACCTGTATACCGTCGTTGACTGGCGAAATGAAAAGAGCTCTTCTGCACTTACCCGAATACCTCTTGGTGGCTTTGCCCCTTCGCCCTCTTTTCTACCGGTATCGTGCCTTTACTTTGCTGGTCTTAGCTGCTCTTGGATTAGGATGACAAATAGAGATCGGATTGCCCTGGTGAATAGGAATGATAAGAAAGGAATCCTGCCCAAAACTGGGAAACAGAAAAATAGTCCCAAAGATTCATACAGAACAACGCAGTACAAAATGGCACTCGCCTTCTCTATTCTTGTTCTATGTATTGCCCTCATATGGCGATTTCCTCTTTCGGCGGCTTTGAGGTTTCCAAACCCTAGTTCCGAACTCTCAACCATTACACGATATCCGAATCTACTAAATGCTGGAGCAGTAGAGCTCATTGCTGGATTGAATAATCGAAGCTGGACCAGCGTCGATTTGACCAAGGTGGGTAGCTAATTCTATAGAGGCCAACTCTTACACTCAATAGGCGTACATTCTTCGGATCAACGACGTCAACCCAAGCCTCAAAGCGATCACTGAATTGAATCCAGACGCGTTATCAATAGCTGCATCTCTGGATGCTGAACGCAGAGATGGGACGATTCGCAGCCCTTTGCACGGAATACCGATTTTAATTAAGAATAACATAGCCACCAATGATTTGATGAATAATACAGCTGGAAGCTACTCGTTGCTTGGCGCTCGAGTTCCTCGAGATGCCCCCGTTGCTGCGAAATTGCGAGCTGCTGGAGTCATTATTTTGGGCAAATCAAACTTGTCGCAATGGGCAAACTTTAGGTCTTTCAACTCATCTAATGGCTGGTCGTCATATGGTGGTCAGGTAGGCATTCTTAGATCGTCGTTACCCCACTCCAACATTTTCCGGGCTATTTTCAAGCGGCACGCTATAATCAGATCCCCCTCTTTCTTTTTGAACATCTCTCGAGAGTCGATGGAATAATCAGAATCGGAAATGCTGACTTCAAGATCTCCAATAGGTGACTGGTGCTTATTATCCTGTAAGCATGTTGAAATCTTAGTCTATGAGTGCAGGCGCTGACTTCATCTTGAGAATATGGACCCAAGTGGTAGTTCATCAGGAAGCGGTGTTGCAAGTTCTATTGGTCTGGCATTTGCATCCCTAGGTACCGAAACGAGTGGCAGCATCATATCTCCTTCAAGTGTGAACAACATTGTTGGAATCAAACCTACGGTAGAGGAACCCTTTTGAGACTTTGCATCTTAAGTTTTCTTTCCTGGCATGATGAGTTACGCACCTTAGTACAGGATATATGAAGCTAACCTCTACCAAGGTGGGATTGACTTCTAGATCTCTGGTCATTCCTATCAGTGAGCATCAGGACACCGTTGGACCGATGGCAAGAACGGTTTCGGATGCTGCCTTCCTCCTCAGTATCATCGCTGGAAAAGATGTTAGCGACAACTATACATTGGCTCAACCTTTTGATACACCCCCAGACTATACGCTAGCATTGAACTCTTCTAGTCTTCGTGGGGCCCGGATTGGAATAGTGAGAAACGTTTTACCGAAGCCTAGCAAGTCGAACCAACCCATACTGGATGCCTTTGAAGAGGCTATCTTGGTTATGAAGAAAGCAGGTGCAGTTCTTGCTGATACCGCCTTCTCGTCTTACAGTGATTATACAAACAATAACGGTGTACTTTCACTAAAGGTACTTAATGGCGATTTTGTCTCTGACCTTCCCAAATACCTCTCTGAACTCACCAGCAATCCCAACAATATTACAAACCTTGAGGATGCAGCCAGTTACACCCGCAACAACCCTCTAGAGGAATATCCTCAGAGAGATATTGGGATTTGGGATGAAGCTTTGGCAGGATTCAACAACACAAGCCCACAATTTTGGGAGGCATATCAGACAACTTCTTTCTGGGGAAACGAAGGAGGGGTGACAGGTGCTCTCAAGGCTGGAGACTTTGATGCTTTAATCCTTCCAAGTGACTTTGCTTCGGATTTTCCAGCCTTCAGTGGTCTTCCACTCATTACTGTGCCATTGGGATTTTATCCGTCAAACATTACTGTTGAGAAGTCACAGCCATGGGGATTGGTCGAGGTTGCGCCAAATATCCCGTAAGCTACTTGCTCTTTCAATGGGAAACTACTAATATATCTAGATTTGGTATTTCATTCTTGGGACCAAAATGGTCTGAAGAACTTCTCATCGGACTCGCATACTCTTACGAACAACGTACGCAAACACGCAACAAGATCCAGCCTTATTTGATACCAAAGCCTCAGTTATGCGATGTTGTGTCAAAGAGAAGATGAGAAATCGGGTTTTGGATTTTTGAAGTTTTCAAAAGGATTTAAGAGGTTGTGCCGGAGCTAATGCGCATAATCCATAACCATCAATCGATTGACTCGATGCAACTTGCATTCCTCCACATGAGCTTTTCCCAAGGCAAATATTGCCTACAGCTGTTGAGCGGTCGCTCTTCATATTCTCTGTATATCGTGAGCAGACTTTCACACCGCCAAACTCACCGCCAGAGGTTTTCCATCTATGCATTCTTCGGGTGCACCGGATAGGTCGATAGACATGCAACTGTGCCGTAGGAGCTCGCTCTCGTCATTTATGACCGATGTAGAACACAGATCAGTTGTAACACCGATTGGCGCCGAAAACGAACGGAGTTGAACAACGTTCCTCTTTTCGCTTCGCCGTAAGTAGTGGCTGCAACTTCTAACTGAGGTTGTCCATGCAGTAGTACTTCTTTGGGCAGTTCAAATCCTCCATTCATCTGCCTCGTGGATGAAACAGGGCAGCCTGATCCTGGATTCCTCCAAAATTGATCATGAAACTTTCTCGGGGAGGTTCAATATAAGAAAATCCGTCCTGGGAAGGAGCTTACATTTATAAGCCCGTCGGTGCGCAAGACATATAAGTATATGACCTCCCAGTCGAAAGCATATTCAAACATTCAATTTGGATAAAACGTCTACTGCAGCCGGGCCCGTGCAGAGGATGCCTTTTCTGCCTTATGTACACATCGGGGTCTACAGGGGTGTAGGATACATTATATTGCTTGACCTAACTTTGAAAGGACCACTTTCGGTCACAGTTGAACATGCATGCGGGGCTACAGTAGTACATCATACAAGCCACAATGATTGGTCAATTCGTGATGTCCCCCTCCCACACTCTTCGTTGATGATGTCCTTTCAATTCATATCAAGCTTGGATAGATTTTTGGAGCTCGACATTCTAACTCCAGATCGAGATTCAACCGCCACCAGATCATTGATTGTTGAACATGTCAATTGAAATTCAATCAATCAACTTTCCAGGAGGGTATGTAAGAGAAGGTTGGCAAGGCAAACGAGGCAGCAACATGTACTCGTAGGCAACTAGTATTAGCCCTACCCTGTTTCGGTCACCGGAGGAGACATATAAGCCGGGACTATAATCCTTCAAAGTTTGTTGGAAGGGCTAATGGCACTGTTCCCCGGATACGTAACGGCATTCTGCAGTTTGCTATCTTATCATGCTTGAAACTGGCCAATAATGAGTGTTAATTATAGATCTTTCACCATTTCCAGCCTTAGTGTAAATCAAAGAGCCGTCATAGCTCTTTGAAGCTACCCCGCAATCCCACGTGGGGGCTGAGAGCTTCAAGCACGTTATTCACACACTTTCTTTTTCTTGTTAAACATCATGGCGATGACTCCATGTTTCATTTCAGATTGAATTAAGCCTCGTTGATATTGACTGCTTAACTCTATTGGGTTCATTCGGATTTGTCATGCTAATCAGCTGTTTTTGATTTGGTGGTGTGCTCAGGAATTTAATTGGCTGCTTCAAGCAACCATCCGGATAAATCAGCGCCAACTTATCTTGTGACCTATTTCGTATTTGCACCGAGATTTGGAAACAACAAAAGCAAGTTCTGGAACGTGAAGTCCGAAACTCAACATTGGTCGGGCGAGCTTAGGTCGTAAGGCTGAGTGGGAGCACGTAATTGCAGTACTTCAGCCGATGTAACTGGTTAGCGCTGGGTTAGATAAAGATCTGAGATCGTGACCTTGATCTAGAAGAGCCCAAGGTGAAGATTTCTTCCAGTGTGATGAAGAAGTATGACCTGTGTCTGAGATGCCCATCTCGCCTCATGGTAAGCAGGAGAGGCAACTGCCAGTCTCACGGGCAAATCAATGACGATGAGAATAACCAGTCACCAAGTGTAAGTGATAGTCATCATAGATAATATAGGGTTATGTTAAGTTCAAAAAATCTGGAGGTCAGCAATTGGAAAGGGATATATCAATCAGGTGTCCTGTTCCGGAAGTAGGTGGTTGCCGTAAGGCTTACCATTATCCCCACACTGCGTCGCTGACTGCTTTTGGAAGCTAAGCTCTTTAAGCCATTGTATAGGTAATAAAATGCAACCACGTTCATGGTCGCTTGTAGGAAGCCGCAATGACTATTAAACTCTGGAGTCAGCAAATGAGAAAGATATTGGATGGAACGGCAGTAGCGTTCCAAGATGTACAAATGTACTCCAATATGCAGATAAGACCAAGATTTCGGTTTCTTATATGTACTACATCTTTTCCGCTTAGCCAAAACATATACCGAAAGCCGAAATTCTCGGCTTTCGGTGGTAAATTTGCATGCCATCGAATGAATTCGAAGCACGCGAAGTGTCCACGGATTTTAGCCCATCCCGTATACCGAAAGCCTCATTTCCTGAAAGTAGTTACTCACTTAATCGCCTTTAAGATGCCTCACGAAGCAAAGTAGCATTCATCACCACACTATTACTGTTTGTGGATTTATAATCTTTCCAGATCAAGAGTCTCCTCACAGACATACGATCGTCATTTCGGATAAATACCTGATATCAATATGGATTCTGCAGAAGATCATATGTTCTAAGCGAGTTTGAAGTTCTCCAGTCTGCTAAGGCATAATCTACGCCGTGTCAAAGTAGTTAATTTACGCGAATGAAAATGGGTTAATGAAACGCAACCTTCAATGCTTGTGGCTGGGAACTGGGAAGTGGGAACTTCGAAATTGTTGAATGCAACATAAACTGTCCCAACAAGAGATAAGGCTGGATTGCTCGGAGTTCAGTTCAATTATACTTGTTATTCAAAAGGCGTGGCGATGGGCTGACACCTTGCAGTGCGCCCACTGCATTACAGGTCTTCCGGTGTTGGCATTTTATTGGCACAAGTCCTATAATGACGCGTCGCTCTGCATATTGAGCTTACTTCTACGAAAGGCAAGTTTCATGAGCCCTCATCCTTAGCGTTGTAGTTTGAGGTGAAAATCATGCAAGGCTTCGAAGCCTTCTGAGATATTGAGGTTCATGGTAACAGAGTGGGCCAATCTAGCGAGCCCCCTGAAGGAATGGAGCCTGGCAGACCACCTGATTTCGCTTATTCTTATTGTCTATCATTCTCTATCGTGGGAATTGGGCAGATATTGCGGAACCAGCCGATGAGGAATGAGAAAAGAATATTGTTGAAAGACTCCATTGAAGCATAAAGATAGTATTGGTATTCAAGGGCTATTCCTCCATTAACCTTCAAAACAAGGGTCGCGGTTCTTTTTGTTCAGGAGGTGTGTTCCATATATAAGAGTGGGGCACCTGGATCTGATTTTATGATTAGCTCCCAAGGAACATTCTACTACTCGTTACATGTTTGACGAGTCTACCAATTGCAAAATGCGCAGAAGAAGTAAGAAGCGCGTAAATAGAAAAGCTGTCTCGGAGTATTGATTGAGCATTACATAGCGGCTGACCCTAATATCAGCAACCAGTCATATCTGTATTGATTAACTCGACTCATCTTCTGATGTCAACAACTGTCATAGAATGGTAGAAAAACATATGGTTAACTACACTCATTACTCATGACAAGTGTGGGAGTGATAAAGCACTTAATCAAGACAAAATTGGATGCAACAACGATGAGAGCAAGTCGTATACAATTATCACAATAGAACCAAAGTCTCAACCCATTTATGAGTCAATCACTTTACATCAGTATGCTAAGTATGTTCTAGGTACATCTCAGTTCAAGGGAATCCTTAGACTCTTCTATTTATCTTCTTCATTCTTTTCACAAGAGCAAAGATTTTATTTGATGCGGAAAACACAAGTTTCTTGGTAGGTCAGATTCTATTAGATGGATAGAGTGAATACTTCCACTGGACTACCTTCAGCCAAGTACCAAATCAATCTCGTCTGTAGCTTGAGAATCCCAAGCTTCTTTCGAGACTCTACCAAGCCCCCTTCTATATGCAACTTTACCCTCCCAGCCAATCCACAGGACATAATAAAACTCGACTTCTTTGAAATCTACAAACTCGGATCTATGTTCTTTCACGGTTCCATCGAAGTCAACAGGTATATAGCTCGCTGGTCCAAAATTACCCCATGCAAGGGCAAATTCTAGACAAGACCTCCATTCAAGGCCTTGACGACGCAAGCTATGGGAATAAAAGTTGCCCGCTTTGCCAAGTGAAATAGTGACCAATTCGAAAACTTCTAGATTCTTGACAATCTGCGGATCTTCAAGGTAAATGTTCAGTGATCCTACACAGTTTCCTTGAGCGTCCTGCAAAGCTATCAGGGTTGAGCTGCCATGTCCTTTTATCCTCCTCTCATAAAAACAAAGTTTCTTAAACAAACCTCTTTCGGTACGACAATATAAGTAGCGGATTGGCTTTGGATGGTTGAGTTCATCATTGGCTGATGACGGAGATGAATAATTAGTATTGTGCTGATGTGGACCCGATGGTTTCATTTCTTTTGTGTACAGAGGATAGACAAGACCTTGTCTTGAGACTGGAACCCGACTTTCTAGTATACTCTTGTTGTCATATTGCCATTGAAAGAGGGGAGTGACCCGCGCAGTTTCTTCGTGTCCATAGTATTCGATAGCAAAGTGTTCAAGCCATTCTTCTCTCATAATCCCTCCTTCCCAACCAACCCAAGACCAGGAAGGAGGACTGTCCTCGAAAGTTGTTGCTTGGCGTCTTTGCATACTCTCCTTTGGTTGCCAAAGTAAAGCCTCGTCAAGGAACATTTCTGGGAGACCGCTTATGAAAGATCCGGGAAATGAAGCGCTCATGAGAGATAGCAACCCGGTGATTGCTGGAAGTGCATCCTGTGCGTAACTTAACTTTCTCGAGGTGTAGTTATAAGCAAGTTCGACATATTGATCGATGTCCGGAGAAGAGGTGATTTTGTAGCGGTTTCCCCAGGGGCTGATCGTTATCTCTTTTTCAAAACTCGAGGGTGCTTGATCCTGTGGCAAAGAGCCTTCGTGCCAGGAAGCCTCGTTACATTCCCAAATCACGCCTTGATACTGAAACATGATTTTCCGCGGAGAAAGCAAGCATTCCTGAAAAGTCCAGCCCCTAGAATACCAAATACTGGAATGTGGCTGGAAGTTTTCCTCGAAGTCCATCTTCGAAAAGGTCGATAGTTGTCGAGGTTCTGTTACACCTTGTATGCCTCTGATGCCATGGTTCGCATCCCAGCCATTCTAAAGTTATTTTAGCATGTTTTTGGTTTCACTTTCCGAAGATGTTGAGAGTGAGTGTCCTTACTCCTGCAATTACCGTAACATACGCGTTGGCATATATTCCTCCCATGGCTCGAATTTGGACATGTTTCAGCTCTGCATCATCTTGAACAATACACAGAGCATCAACCCACAGATAATGAATACCCAGCTGTTCCATTAGACCCATGGTATGCTTGATTGTTTTCGGAATCTCGTTGTGTCGAGTCTCTAAGGCCTTTTCCTCTAGCAAAGAAGCCAGGTTCTCTCGCGTCGCTTGTAGATTAGAAGCACCACCCCATACATAGCTCAAGCAAGCATAACGATGACTAGAATCTGCTTTCGTCAAACATTTTCTCCGAATATCAATAAGTAGTGCTGGGCGGGGGAGATTCGAAGGATCCAGACCAAGTGGCTTGCAGCATTCTAATCCGTGATACTCGTCGCAGTTCTGAAGCCAGCTTGCGATCATCTCGATATCGATCCATGAGGGATCAACAGACTTGGCTCTCGTATCTGAGTTCAGCTTTACTGCCCTTATATTTTGATCTTCATCCGAAGATACGGGAGGACTGAATCCAGGATTTTGCTGCTTATGCAAAGCCCCCGCTGACGAACTCTGCCCGTTCTTACTAGATTCTGCCCGTTTCGGGTACTTGGACTTTCTCCTGAGAAAATCACGGAAGGGTCGCATCTTGCGAAAAGAGAAGAAGCCGCTTCTCGTCTAGGTTGTGAAAATTCTGAGAAAGTAGTGCAGTTGAACTTGGTGCGTAGAAGTAGCTACTGTAAAGATACAGTATCAAGAGTAGGGTCAAAGATGTTGAAATAGTGAGGCTCGGAGCGGGGTAATCTTACATATTTGTTTTTTCAATAAGCTGACTAAGTAATCTCACAACGAATTGGCCCCCAAAAGGTAAGGGGGTGCATGAACTCATAAATGATTTGAAAAAACACTTTACTATCTCTTAATTAATATGCTAACTCTCTAAAAGGTCATTCTATCAATCTAGAAAACTTGCAAAATCAAGATTGTTTTATTATGGCCTACACTGGAATTCTCCGCCATAGGGCAATCAATTACTGTACAAAAGGAAAAGTGCCTCGGGATTATAATTAGGGACACGGCCATTCTCAGGTAAAATTAGATTGAAAGTAATATCAGAATTGGAACGGAACTCTATCTACTAAAAGTTTCATCTACTATAAGTAGCGACTGTTTTGCGAGGTTGTATCTACAAGCAAAAGACGTGTGCTTTTCCCCTGGTGATTATGAGGCATACTGAGACCGCTGGAAGGAACCTTATCTTATACAAAAAGCAATATCTAATAAATACAAGAATTAGATCCATATACCAACTTTGTATATCGCTTTTGCTATTATAATTAAAATCACAACCTCCTTTATATATAAAAGCAGGATTTTGTTGATTTCATACTTAATGAAGAGGTGGTCAAGGGGAAATTAAGAGGCAATTCAGAGTAGTCCTATTTGTTAAACTTATAAGATATCTTTTATAGTGAAAACCTTCTCTTATTTCGCGATATAATGTATACTCAAATCATACTTTATATTCCAATTGTCACGGTAGGTGAAGGTCTAATCTTAAGATACAGTAATGAACAAGAACTGGAACAAACACCAAAAACAAGCATGTTTTCCTAATTCTCCAAAGAAAGCTTCCCTCATGAGCAAAGAATGAATGGCCCATGAACACAATAATGGGCCCTCTTTTCTAGTGATTCTATATCCGTTCACCTATACGTCGTTGCCATGCAACAGCACTAGTCCAAAATGAGCACTACCACCTTAAAAAAGCCAAAAATATAAAAAACTGCAAAAACTCAATTACCAGCTGTACAAGACTGCACAAGGACCTTAAGGAAACTCAGACGCCATTTCTGGCCGATTCGTTACTTCGCTGTCGATAGGCCAAGGGGTCACAATTTCATGCCTTGTCATCGGCGCTTTCCCAATTGTAGAAGTATTGCGAACGTGATTTGTACCAGGTTGAATACGAGAGTCGGACGTCCTACGGAGTAGACTCTTATTTGTAGTTACTTCGTCCCAGGCGAAATAAATGTAGGTTTTTCAGGGGATTTTTCCCTGTTGCTGACCTTAGCCACCCTAGCAAACCTACATTTATTTCGCCTGGGACGAAGTACGAAGTACTAAGGTTCAATATTCCCAGGGCTATCAGACATACGATATCTTACTAACACATGGCTTGAAATGGCTACTGGTAGAAACTTTTAATAAGCTCTGAAAGTATACAGATCTAGCTTCAAATCTCCTGGTCACGATGCAGAACTGTGGCTATGTCACGTGACTAAGATCTCTTCTGACCTCTCGTCAGGAGCCACAGAGTGCTGGTGAGTGGGAAGAACAAATTGGGTTTTAAGCCAAAAAGTAATTTGGGTTGCTGGGCAAAATCTTACGCGGGATTGCACATCCGCGCTGTATACACTACAGTGGTTGGTGTGTACAATCAATAGAGTACCGGTATACCTCTGCCAACACTAACAACGTCAAAGCCAACATACATGATACAACACACAACAACGAACTATTGGATTCCTGTGATATCAGATAACATGTTTCCGAAACAGAATAAAACGGAACAACACCAATGCACCTCCCCCCTTCTGCATCAAGTTGTTGAATGGCACGAGTATCGTACAGTCCTTCAAGGTATCATGTTTGGAGTTTGTTGTCCTTCAAAGGTTCCATCAGTTAAGATAGACTTTCCCAATATTCGAAATTATGTGTGCCAGATGGCGTACCATATTCCGCGATACGATACAGAATGCCTCCCCTCTGCCAAAGTGCAAGTATGCCAATGACAACTTGCAAGATGCCTAGCACCAAGGTGATCATGGTCTCAGTTGACATGGTGGGACTCAAGCACACTTCAAAGGCAGGCTTGTAGTGTCTGGTGATTTGGAGCGGGGTTGGTTCGCAGCTCTGAGCTTGAACGTGAGGCGGCCTTCACCGAGTGGTGAACTTTACTTGAAGGGGAGGGTTAGCGTAATTTATTCTTCATGACTTTGATGTGTTCGAACGACTAAGCATTATAAGGAAATATACTTGGTATCGAAGAGCTGAACGAAGATTGAAATGAATCGTGACAAGTTGCCAAGGCACCGAAAATGGCGAACTGAACTGAGTACCTACAGAGAATCTATCGCAAATGCTTTTCGGGTCGCTCTCTAAGGGGAAGAAACTCGTTTACTCAATTCTTTGCTAAAGGATATCTGAATTTAGTTTTGTAAAGACTGAACTCATAAGATGTGAAGTAATGCGAGGCACGCATCTCAGACTCGGAACAGCAGTAGAAGACAACAGGGGCAGTAGGAATACAGGGGTAGCAAGATCGAGAACCGAGTCACAGTATTTACAATGGCAGTAGGAATGATATCTCTCAGTGCCATTTCACGAGAGGGCGGGTGTCAGCTCCGACTCCGCGATTCGCCTACGCATCGGCGCGAAGGTTCCACCGCATAACACATTTCGAATTTTGGTCTCAGCGAAGACATGCTCAATCTTGTTGCTCTTCTCGATTTTCCCTTGATACAGCCTTTCATAAAATGCAGCCAAGCCTGCAAGTAGAACGTAGACTCCGCCATCAATATCTGCCCTGGAGGCAACAGGTTTACTTGGCAAGACACAATAACCAGCGCCTTTCATTGTCTGCCCTTTTCCTGACTTTCCATCGCATTATATTAACATAAATTGAAGTTAAAAGGATTCATATACTTTAAACCTCTGGAGCAGCATTGCCCAGAGATCGAAGTTTTGTGTTATAATTAATCCCTGATGGGTTTCCAGGAAAGTCTATGGGAACGACAATACTCGTTGAAGGGAACCCGTTCCTTAGAAATCCTCAGAAATCAAAAGATCTTATTTTATTGTAGTTAATATCGCGGTCCTGATAATCTTTATGTTGTGAAATAGGTGGCTCCTCCTTTCTATTCTACCCCCAGTTCGACCAATCGACCCACCAGTCGGGCGGCTCCACTTCCTTCCCTTTCGCCCAAAGAGAAGGGCGTATTGTAACACTCTCTACACCGGATAATGATCCAAACTTCCGCTATCCGAACATCAAATCCTCTTTGTACAACTGCTGGCTCATTTATATTCGCAAGGCTGTCGGTAGATATATGGTACTACTGTCGTGCAACGCACCAACCAATCTAGAGCGTATTTCAACCTATGAAACGAACTTTTCTTTTTGACCTCTTCATGTCTTCCACTGACTTGGGATCATAGTTTGGAGAGCAAATCTGACATGTCGAGTCTAGGCTCGCTCCCCTTTTTAGCCGAGCTTGCTCGACCCGCTTTTATTGGACTCTCCAATAACAATGCCATAAGATTTGCATTTCTTGATGCTGAATACCATCAATTTATTCATGCTGGATGGTGTGACGGAGGACTTTTCTAATCAGGAACCTGTTGTCGTCATCTTTTCAAGACCTAGGTCGTCTACCTAGACATAGAGACTCTCGGAACCCTCATGACTGAGCAATCCCTTGTACCAAAACATCTTGAAGTTTTGTTACACGTATTCTTCTCTGGAAGTGCTCTCTACATTCTACATGCCTGGGATTAGAAAAGCACTTTTCTCGAAAGTTCTTTTTTTCATCGTCACATCTAACCAGCTAACAGACTTCCCACACCTCTTTTGCGTCCAGCCTTGAACTCTACCTACGCTGGAAGATCAACAAATCCTACGATATTTTTCTAATCTTAGATATATTAAAGGCTACTAATGACCCCAGCCCTCTCTGTGTGCCAATTTCATAGGTGCAAGATAAATTGAAATGGATTCACGCAGTCCATTTTCGGTCCAACGGAAAGGAAAATGGGTACCCAGACCATCTCATCACTTTAGGACGAGAAGAAATGGAACAAACCGTTCAATTTTAAGACTTGAATGCCATATGGTCTTTCCATGCTTATAGTTTTATCAAGTGTTTAACCGCAAATCCGACACAACGACAGAAGAAAGTATCCCTTCCAGACTTGAAAGAAAGGGATAAAACGTGCACGCCAAAATGGAGGAAATATATCTACCTTTATAGCCATCTCCCTGCAAATACAAATTTTGTAGCCAACGAGCTTATGCTTCCATGGTACAGATAGGACACCCCAGAATCGGCCAATTTGAAACCGGCATTTTTGCTTATTGGAATGCTGATTCCATCTTGAGAGTATGAGCAACTCCAAAACGAAACCCTTTCAGTCTACACATTCAAGAAGAGAAGGCTAATCTGTCTTTCCTCTCCCTTTCATCTCGATAAAAGTAAGATAGAATACCTACGACAACGAATAAAACACTCAAACACTCCCCTCTACCACAGCGCAATCCTTCCAATCATCACTTAAAATATACCCAGAATATCCGTGAGCTTAATCTCAGTAGACATTTCCGAAAGGTGTATCGTTCGTTCACTGAAGCTCCGCAGTTTCTTACAGCAGGTTTTATGTAATTGTGTTACATAGAAGGGTTGTTCCGTATTCAAACGCCCTACCAGTTTTTGATCGAGTTCACATATGAGATTTCTGGGCAGCGAGATGACTGATAGGTTAGGCTACGTAGTATACCTAAATCCAGCTATCATGTTCGCAGTCACGCTGTAGAATAGCATCCACAACTCGTCAAGAAGCACAAATGAAGAATATATACTATTTGAGCCAAGTTACCGTGTTCAATACACGAAGTCCCTTCTGCCACGCCTTTTCTTTGGAACAGACAAGCATTCCAAGCTAGAGAGACATTGCAGACTCCAATAACAAGAATCAGAAACTCTCTTCTAGCGCCTTCTGCACAACCTCATTATCCACCCAATAATCTCTTAGTTCGCCACGTTCAAGCTACTAACCATAAACTTCTCCACACTTTCGCATCTCGCAAAGAAACATATCCAAAGACGTCTCTCCAAAATAACAAGTCGATCTTCTTTCCATCATCTGGAAAAGAAGCTGCTTAGAAACAATACAGAAGAGATATCTCCAGCTCTTCTGCGCATTGAAATTTACGTTGCGGAGTTTCAAAAATCATAAGATGGTGGTACTGGTGGTGAGATTATGGTATAAACTGAATTGGCCAAAATCCTGGCACTCAGCATTGGTCGCATTAGGCAAGCTTTGCTCCAAAAACCGTGGGAGTATGTAACCAGTAGTTCAGCTGATGTAACTAACTTCATGTAATTAACTCTAAATCAGAAGATCTAAGATCAGGAACTTCATCTACTAGAGTAGAAAGGGGAGTTGTAGTATTTCTTTTTTGACTGCCCCCCAAAAAAGAAAACAACACACTACTAGAGTACCGCCAAGTAAACCAGACTCAGGAAGATAGCATCAAATGATCCACAAACATACACACAACACACATAACCTCATCAACAACCTCCATAAAACATCAACAAACCACACTACAAAACCCTCATCCACCACCAACCTAACAAACCCCCATCTCCAAGAAAACGAAAACTTCCACTCATCCCTAACATAGCTTTCTCTTCAAGTCCCCCAAGAAACAACCTAACAAAGATAACATAACATAAAACAACACCTCAAGACCCACTCTCACACATAACCGGTACCACATTCTCCCAAATTTAACACTTTCAAAAGGGTCTTTGCATTCGCTTTCAAAATACCATGCATCTCCAGTCCTAAAAAGAGAATGTAGTTCCCACCGTATCTTTAGAAAAGAAAAAGGTCAAAGGGACATAAGAATACTCCATAAGAATCTATTTCCATTCATAAGAAAAGGTAAAAGAAAACCCTCTACCAACCAAGCAAAACTAAAACTCCAAATCCATGTAATCAACCCCCTCAGCCCAAACCCCCAGTATCCCCAAGCTAAGCTAGCTACCCAGCCCCAGCCCCTCATTCATAACCCTACGCAATAGGCGTCTCAAAAACCAAACTCACCCCATCATCCCCCGCAGTAACAACCCTCTGCCCACCCCCCTGCACAAANNNNTCACTCTTCACAAACTCAACCTTGACAACCGAGTACTCCTCATGAGCCTCCTTGATATGCCTTCGTACCGCGAACCGATGTGCGGAATCGAACAGAGCTATCGAGCCATCCACAGAGCCCGCAGCTAGGAGTGTAAGAGGAGGTGGTGCGAAGGCGAGACTTTCGATGCCGTCGCCTTGGGCCTGGATATCGGCGAGGATTTGTCCTGCTTGTCCTGCTGAAGCTGAGGATGTACCTGCTGCTTTTCCGCCTTTGCCTTTGGCTTTTGTGGTTGGTGCTGCGGCTCCGGCTGCCAGACGAGGAAGACCGACGACTTTGAGGGCTCCTCCTGCACCTCCTACTACGAGGAAGGCTCCACCTGGTGCGATGGCCACGCTGAAGAGTCCTCCTTCTACTGCGAATCTCTGGTCGAGTGCGGTGAGGCCGACTACTGTCTGACCGTTTTCTTGTGTTAAGCCTGCCATGGAAGCTTCTCCAAAGACATCCCAGACGTATAAGGATCCATCCTCACTAACAGTAGCCAGCAACTTCCCATCGCCCGACCAAGCCCCTGCCGTACAACTCTCCGTATGCAAAAAGTAACTCTGCACAATCTGTAAAGGAGCCGCGGGGTCTTTGGAAACTGTATAAACCCACACACTCCCATCATTCGCGCCCAAAGCAACCGTATTCCCATACTTCGCATTAGGACAAGCATGCAGCCAATTAATCTCCTCCACCTCCTGGGCCTCAGCCAAAAACTTCCAATCGCCCTGCCCCTCCACATACGCCCTCAGCTTCCCATCCAATCCCCCACTCAGCAAGAACTCTCCACTCGGTAACGTAAAAGTAAGAGCATTAATCGAATCCGTATGACCCTCCAACCTCGCCACAGGCTCAATCCCCTTCCTCTCAACCCTCTCATTAGGCGCACTCTGATAACTCTCCGGCAACACAGGTTTCTCCTCCACAGCCGCAGTATCAAACACAAACCCAATACCACCCAGATCCTCGCCTTCACTCCCGCCCGTAGCAATAATATTGAATTTCGTAGGGTGTTGCGCAATAGCGAAGATAGAATCAGGGTGTTTATCGAAATGCGCCGAGGAATCATTCTGTAGTGCTATTTCCTCCATGATTTCATCTTCACCTTCTCCTTCGCCGTTCTCGGAGCCCGAGTCCATGGCTGCGTCGCCTTCGTCGTCGATTATTTCTTCCGCTGCTTCGTTGGGGTCGAGCATTGCGGTTTCTTCTTCGTCGTTGACCCCGCGGTGGGGTTCTTCTTGGTGGGGGTTGGATGACGACATATTCTGTAGTGTTTTTGGAGAGATTGAGGAATTGGAGTAAAATGCAAAAAGAAAAGTGAGGATTGCGCGTGTTTTATGAGTGTGTGGAAGTCAGTAACAGGTGGCGGGTTGTGTTCTGAGGAGTTCTATGTGCTTTGAAATCGAGGGGTCCTGTAGAACTTTTTCTGATGACAAAAGTTGAAGGCCCCCCCTAGTCCGGAGTTATTCCGACGAGTTCCGAGGGATGCAGGCAGGGTTCATCCCTTTGGCTGTACCCGAGCCCCTATTCCGCCTAAATTTATTTCTACGATTTTTCGAAACAATGACACCCAGGAATCAACCAACAATATCTACTGGTCTCACATGCCATTCACAATTCGCATGACAAACTCTTCATAATCTTTCAAATATCCGAAGTTCTAGACTGCCAGTTCAAGCGCATGTGCGAGTAAAGCGGTATGACCTTCAGGACATACATGTCCTTGAAGACCAGATGATTTACAACTTGGCACTTTGCTTTCTTCGAGCTTCTTTCTCCTTGTCTCGTAGAATTCTCCGCAATATCTTACCGCTAGGGCTCTTGGGTATAACATCCACGAACTCGACACCGCCCTTCAACCATTTGTGTCTAGCTTTATGGTCCTCGACGTGCTTGCAGATATCTTGGGCTGTCTTCTTGTCATCCACACCACTAACTGAGACCGACTTGACCACAAAAGCTTTTGGAATTTCTCCTGCTGCGTCATCTGGGACGGGTATGACTGCGCAATCTGCCACAGATGGATGGGTAAGGAGATGGGCTTCCAATTCGGCTGGCGCTACTTGGAGACCCTGGAACACGATTAAAAATGATCAACATTATATAGGTAGTCAGAAACATACCTTAACTTTGATCAACTCCTTGATCCGATCAACGATGAAGATATGCTCATTGCCTTTAGGGCTCTTCTTGATCACAGCTTCGTCACCAGTTCGCATCCACCTCCCCTTTCCGTCCGTATCAGCAATGAAAGTCTCCTTGTTTGCCTTATCGTTATTCAAGTATCCAAGGACGACAGAAGGAGATTGTACAACGAGCTCTCCGGGAGTGTCATATGCTGTGATTTCTTTGCCATCCGGGTCTATGAGCTTGGCAGTGAAACCCCTCAGTAGACTACCGCTTGAGCCAAACCAGATATCGTGTTGTGAAGTTGCGCAAACTACAGTGCATGTCTCCGTCAAACCGTATCCTTGCATGATACGCCAAGATGGATAGATCTTTTGTAGTTCTTCTGCAGTTTCTGCCCCTAACGGCGCGGCACCCGAAAAAACGGTCTCCACACTGCTCAAATCAAACTTTGAGACGACTTGTTGGTTCTTTGCTAATCCAATGATGATGGGAGGTACCTATTACAAGTCAAGACATGTTTGATTGACTGTTTGTACAATAAAGCTTACCAAGTAGAGTCCCTGTAGTTTGAAGCGCTGGACAGCTTGCAAGAAAGTGACAAGCTCAAACTTGGGCAGAATGATAACCTCATCACCTCTGTAAGCACCAGATGATGCAATGACGACCAATCCGTAAATATGACTCAACGGCATAAGACCAAGTGCAACTTTCGTATCTTCGGGTTTTCTCGAGTAGGACTCATACGCAGTAAATTGAAGGACGTTTGTAATCACGTTATGGTGGCTGATCATTACGCCTTTCTGTAGATTGAAGAGTCAGTCATGTCGAGCAATTCATATGTGCTTTAGCATGCGTGGAGCATGATTGAACAATTGGCATCTGCGACAAACATACCGGGAGGCCTGATGTACCACTTGAGTAGCACAAATACGCAGTTTGTCGTTTACCCTGGCCTTTTTCCCATCTCAGAGCTTCAAGCTCAGGCAATCTTGCGCCTTCAAGGATCAATTGTCCAACTGTCTTGAATGGAAGCTGTTTGTCGCCGGAAAACTCCTTGGGCATCTCCAGAATGTATACACGCTCGTTTGGGATCCCCGAAGCTTTGGCTGCTTGCAATGCAGTTTCCAAAAGTGGTATACACTGTGTGAATCATGTCAGATGAATTACTTCGCAAACAGCAATTGAGCCAACTTACTGTAAAAAGGCACTTAGCTCCAGAAGATTTCAATTGGAATTCCAGCTCGGAAGCAGAATATGCAGCATTGGCAGGAGAAGCCACACCGGATAGTCGATGTACGGCATATGATGCAGCCATAGTATCAATCTAGGTGCGAAACGTCAGCTTTAGAATCCTTCCATATTCCACAAAAGGCGTATACCGTATTAAAGGCGAAAATGCCGATAACCTTGTCCCATTCGGTTCCCTTGTTTGGTGCCCATCCCATCTCTTTCGAGAGGGCTCGCGCAAGAAGCTCAGTTCTGTCGGCATATTCCTGTGTTGTGTACGTCTTGCCCGTGTGTCCGCAAGTGAAGGGATTCCGTGAGGATGCTGAAGGCAAGCGGCCATAACTCTCCTTGAGGACAAAGTCACTGACGGGTATGGAATCTGGTGGTTCTAGATTCGAATGTCAGCCTCTCGAGTTACTATCAATTGCACCGGAAACGTTCGCCGAACAATACCGAGCAGGCAAAAGAACTACAAACCTCGTGGGAGCGGAGGCACCCATGGCGCAGGTAAGAAAACCATGGTCAAGAAACTATGTTATGCGATTCGAGATTGCGATCACAAGAGGGTGAAGCAAGACGGCAACTTGCAATCGAATGCGATGTACTGCGGGTTGCAACCAGACACAACAGTTGCTGCTGGCCAAGCGGGGGAGATGACTGAGGGAGTCTTGTGTAACCGTCCACCACGATGTGAGATTTGAGAAGAGTGAATTGCTGAATTGGCGACGTCTTGAGGAAACAAAGGTAGAGAGACCTCTGAGGGTATAGGCATCTATGTAAGTAACCAGACCTCAAGGATATGCCTGTAATTCATCTAGATCCAGGCCCCGTACAAGTGCCATGGCTAAAATACCCCATGCGGAGAACTCGCACCCCCCATCATGATGCTCATCTGTTTCCCAATGCAATGTACGGAGGTACGAGTACTCGAGTTGTTGTTGGCCATCTCTGGTCATCCGGGGCACTACCGTTGACAGGCAAGCCGAGGCAGCGGCCAACTGACTCGTGTGGTGCAGGTGGGTGCAAGCCGGGGGCCGGGAAAAAACCCGGGCGAGGGCAGTGCAGTTCTGTAGTAGCTATGACGTTTTCCCATACGAGTACTTTTACATCTACTCGCTTGGCACTACTACTACCTCCTCTATCTAGACCGATTCTATCTTTAAAAATGGTTACGGCTTCTTCCAATTCAACGACTTCTCCAGATTACTACTTCTATATGCGGTAAGAAAGTACAGGACAGTAGGACGTGCTGGCTCCGTACGTGCCGATGCCATTCTTATATTTACACCTTAGACGTCCCACGGATCGAAATGCTGTCGTAAGTCACAACTTCCACACCAATAGGACAGGAACACCAAACAGCCAAATTAACCAGTTATCAGACCACAACTCCACCTCATGGCTGGATAAAACCTTCTTTCGGGACTACCCGTAGGTACTTACAGCTCTACATGTGAATTCTGAACAGACTTACTCGCGTAGGGTACACGAACGGTGCCAAAAGTTATTACCCGGGGTCAATGTGGGCGAGCAAGTATCACAAACTCAAAAGAGGAGTCGAATTGTGTTCAATGGCATTTTCGTGATCTTGTCGTACTGATTGAAAGAGTCGTATTGATGGATATCAGAAAGACCTGCACACCTTGGCAGGGGACATGTTCGGATTCCCCAGATATGGTGTTGAGCTGACAGCTTCCCCATATTCTGCACGGTGGTAGGCGGGATGCCCCTGCCTCAAAACATGTCAGACTCGTTACGGTTGCGAATGGCACGGTTCAACAACCCCGAACCGTTGTGTGTTTTGGTATCGGAGAAAATTCCAGCGGATATTGATATCATGGGACCAGATGTCACCAAGCCGGGGCCGGACGGCTGTCATGCAATGCACAGACTTGACGTTAGACAGCATCAAACGGTTACAACCAGCCTCCAGCTATCATCAATAGTCATCTTAGGCTTAGCCCTTTCCCTTGATCATCTTGTGAAAATAACCTTTTTTTTCTCTCTTGTCTCAAGTCTTAAGAAGTCAATGATATTCCGAGAGTTCCTCCTTGTCAAATCAGAACCCGACAATAATAATTCTATAGTAACGTTCAAGTGAGAATCGAAGAAGCTGAGAGTTGGTGAAGTCATGGTTCGAAGATATTACTGGCAGCATTACCTCTGGCTTGGCAGATGTAAAGGAAGGTTTACTATGCCACCAGCTGAATCAGGAGAGAAGTTAGTAAAACAGCCTTGATTCGTTTCGCCCTTGCCCTTGCCCTAACTATAGCCTAAACCTTACGTTCAATCCACGTGTTAATCATTGAATGACATTTCGGTCGGAAGTTCGGTTAATCGGTTAATCGGTAAAACGGAAAACGGCGAAAGTACTTGGTAGCTCGTACAAAATTTGGACAGCTATTTTCTCACAACTTTGCAAAATCATACAACAACCATCAAAACGTCTAATTTTGATTATAATTGCTAGTAAATCTACTTGGAGTCATCTAGAATTATATACAATTTCAAGATGTTTTGTGTGTTTACTTTTGCCTTCTGAAGAGTTATCCGAAATTCAGACGTTTTTTGGTTCCTATGAAGACATCTATGCGAATCTCTCCTCGCTAGATCCTCAGGAGTGCAGATACATACTTCCGAGTATGATCTGTAAACAGCAACCTCCAGGTGGACTACGAGCTTTACCAAAAGCATTCAAGGCCACACCACTCTTTTTGTCAAAAACTTCACCGATTTCGTCAAAGCCAGGAGGGGCTAGTGGCATTGGCATGATAGGATTTTGACCCCTACACAGAGCCTTGCATGAGACCCAAGGTTCTATCTTGATCAACAAGACTTTGTCACACAACCTCCACACAAGCTCAATACCTTCAGATCATGACGCTTTTGATCCTCAGAGTACCAGAACAACATTCCTCTTTCTTGTGTGTGGTAAGTGTCCCTTGTTCAGACTTCAACGCGTGTTGACACAGATAGAAGCACAGTCTGCTAGCAATACCATCTGCAGACTCAGTACACACACACTTGGTGAACGGGAAGCATGTATTCTGCCAGCACCTTCCAGACGCCATATTCCCTCCGTGGAGAGAATAGAGCCTGGCTGCACTTGCATGGTGATGCAGAGTCCTGTGGTTGAAGCTGGGTTGAGGGTAGCATCTGGACAGCTGGTACAAGCAGTACGCGTTTTATATATTCATCTCATATGTCCTATATATTGAATCTCCCTGAAGTCCTCTGCCTAGCTATCCTAGCAGGGTTCTTGAGGGTAAAGGCTGTTGGGCAAACTGAGCTGGGTCAGTCCTTGACAGCTGTCACTCAGCTTTGTTTGCACAACACCCTCTCTTCACCTCTTGAGCTTCCAGCACTTACTGCTCTTTGAGAAGTTCTAGAAGACTATGGGTTTACTCAAATCAAGTCTCAATTTGATCTCAGAACAGAGCGTGGAATTGTTTCATGAATGAGCTGGGGTTCGTTGGTGGTCGGCTATTTGCTTGGCGTACCATCACCACCATGGCACGCATGGCTGAGCAGGTGCGGATGAGCCCAAGTCGTTCCTGCCCTTTTTGTCAGACACGACTTGAACGCGTCAGGTTTGGTTTCTGATGATGATTGAAAGTCTCCAAAACCTTCTTTCATTGACTTCAACCATCATTCAGTTCAACCATCCTTCACCAAGACTTTGTGTGTAATCTTCATTCATACTTAGTCGGTTTCCATCACGACACTGGAATTGGACATCATCACAGCCCAAGTTTCTCTGTGTTCACCCCAAACTCATCAATCCACTGGGAACGACGCGTTTTCATCATTCCTATCTGTTTTCCACGCCTCGTTGTGGTACGTTTAGGGAGTCGCTGGGAAAGAGACGTCCTTCTCTTCCAAGTTGGGAATCAGCTCTCTCTTCCCATACTATCACGACATCCTTCACAGGGAAGGACTCCCACTCTGACGTGTAACTCTTCTTCTCTATCATAGGTATATTTCTCTGCAAGCATGTTGCGATGACAACTCTGACTGTGAATGGAGTAGTCGTTCCTTCCGCTGAAGAAACCGACGCGTTACTGTGTGCTCCTGCCACTTTCTCACCAGCACCACGTCTCAGACAGGGATAACACTTCTGGCACTTGATCTCTTCTGCACTCAATTGAACTGTCAATGCCATCATTCTCATCGTGCCAGGGGGACGTCTATATATAGTCAATCTTCAGTGACGGAGAAACAGAAAAGAAGTGGTGGTGCAAGAACTCTGACATTGACCATATCACCGCTTGTGATCCCACACCATACGCATTACACTACTGCCATTGAGACTCTCAATATTTGACATACTGTGTCATCTGGTATTTGGTACACAGTGCGCTTGAGGGGTGTGCAAAATCATCTTCAGTGATTGATCTTTGAGCTGGGAAATTTACTGGAGACTTGTCGGTCCACTGCCTCACCTTCAACCAAACCTGCTGCCTAGATCACCTACCTTCTGCAATCGACGCCCGAGATATCAACAACGCTTTTTCACATTCACCAATACACCTCATTAAGCCACTTATCTATAGTGCTCACTTTCAATTTTCAGAACACCTCAGCTCAGTAATTGTTCTCTCAAAACCGGAAATCGGTTGTTCCTACATTGGTGAACATTAGCGAAGGATTATATCTGCCAGTTCCAGTTGATTTTCATGCGCAATCCTATCTATAAGAACTTCAAAAGAGTATTCAAAGCGACCTTCAGCTTCGCGCTTTCTTTGAGGGGTAGTCTAGTTGAGGAGAAGTTTCGATCTTCAGTTTCGATTTGGGTGAACCAGTCGATTCACTCCCTCCCAATCTCTACCTTCAACTTCAAAAGCAGCGAAAACAGCTGGTCGACCAGGGTAAGTGCCGTCCCAGCCACCGAATTGATTGGCAGAACTGACAAAACCCCACTTCAACAGCTCTCTGAGTAGCGCAGAGAGTGAGGAGCTCGGACCACGGCCAGTTGTCTATAAATCTCTGTCGACCCCCCCATTCCATTCCTTTCCTCTTTCAAACAGACAACAACCTCTTCCCTTCTACCTCTTGTCCGTCTTCCCCCATACCTCCTGAAATCCTCTTTGAGAGCATCCACCTTTCTCAAGACGCAGTCAATTAACAACAACGTTAATACCACTCTGCGCTTTACAATCTCTTCACAAGGGACCGACAGAGGTTCTGAAAAAGTCACCATCGCGGTCTTGAGCGCATAGAACTCAAGTATCCATCTTTGGATCTTTTCTGGTGCTACGCGCTCTACGTGACAAATTCAAACACATTGTATGTCTACCTTTCCGTTCAAAATTCACAATAACAATCTCATCTTCGCCTTCAACTTTCTTGACCATCATCAAGCAATTGTCAGACCATACAATTGCCTGCTGTGATCTCAAATGCTGAAGCTGTTGATCTGTGATAGTTCACCTTCAATCGGTGTTCTTCTTGAGCAGGCGGCCAAGTCGGCTTCGCTTGCTCAAGTTTGAAGGACCCACTCTTCCAGCCAACTTTTATTTTGACCATCTCCACGTTTTGAGAGACAACTCCCTAACAAGTCAAAGATCTTTTTGATACTGCGTTATTTGAAACAAGGTACGCTTATATTGATCATCATTACTCTTTTGCATCTCATAATCTCATTATGGCGGAGCTTTCGTCTGACAAGTTTCTCTAGGGTAAACAGTTGAGCACGCTGTTTTGGGTGTCATTGGCAAAATGGATCCAAACAACCCCCCAGTAAAAAAGCAAAAGCTCAACGAGCTTGAGTTTATCGGTCAGCCAGCAACAGAAGAATCACCCGTCCCTGATACGACTCCTAGGAAGAGAAGATCTGGGACTGCACAAGTGGACTACAGTGAACCTCCGACCTCACCAACATCTGCGCCCGTTGAAAAGTCTACAGATTCCTCCTTTGAGGTATCACCTGAGCCCGTTGTAAGTTCTCAAACTACGATAACATAAAATCGATACCCCCAAAATCTTTTTGACAATACACATAACAGCTAACAGCTCTCAGGAACAGGCAGCCCCTAGAAAGCCAGCACCCCAGAAAAAGGGACCAGCACCATCTTCAAAGAGACAAGGAGGAAAGCGAAAGGCAGCGGAAGCTCCAGATCCACAGACTGGAGCTCTGAAAAAGTATTTCAGTAAGGTTGATGATGCTGTGGCTGTAGATGGCACTGGATCCATCAATAATAAGTTCCTGCAACGGAAACGAGAACAGGAGTTTGAGGCAGAAGAACAAGATGAGGAGGTTGATGACGCTGTTGATGACAAAGTCGCCAAAGATTTTGTACAGTCACGGTCATACCTTTCTAAGCTTGAGCCTGATGGCGATCCTGAAATCTTTGCCCATGTACGACAGGCTTTGTGCGACGCACTGCCATTTTTCCAAGCACATCAGGGGGGGACTTACCGTAATGGCGGTATCGCTCATGGCCTACTCATAAATACCATGGTTGGAAACAGAGATTATTTTGGTCACGACGTTATTATTACTACCTGGTAAGATCTTTTTTATATTGTGATAGAATTATTTTCTAACTCTACCTAGCGGCGGCGGAAGATCGAAGGTCGGCAAGGAAATGAAGCAAACCAGCCATCAAAAGGCGAATGATAACTTCGCAGCTTGTTGGAAAGGATCAATGAAGGAGAAAAAGGCTGTTGTAATTATTGCCGGTATGTTCTCATTGAGCGCTCGATCGTTTCTTCGCATTAACATTCTTCAAGGACAATGTAACCCGATCAGTCCATGCAAATTACCATACGCTTTTAATGTATTGGGGTGGTTTCATGTCACTGATGTCTGGATGGAAGAAAGAAACCATTTCAAGACCTGGTTGGTAAGATTGGAGAGAGTTGATCTTACTAAAAAGCCGTGGTATATGCCAAAAAACAAGCAATTCCTTCCAAGCTCATACGGATCAAAGACATCTCAGCAGACCTGCGGCTCCTGCAAACAAGATAGCAAAGTCATATTCAACATTGGATGGCTCTGCTTGTCCCCAGGGTGTCCAAAACATTTCCAACATCCCAATTACAGAGATGACAAGGGATTGAAGTACACTGAAGAGTTTTTGCAGGAACGTACTCCCTTCCCAGGTAAGAACCCTGGCCCATTGGCACCACCGCTTCCTACCACAGAATCTCTTGAAATTTCGGGAAGTTGGGGAACCGAGAAGCGTTATTGGAAAGGGATTGTCTGTCCTAAGTGCCATTGCTGCAGCAGAAGATTAAATTGGTCAGAGTGGGCATGTGAAAACAAGGAATGCGACTTCACTTACCACCTTGAACAACCAGTTGTTTCAGCAGCAGATGCAATTGCTGATTCAAGAATCGGCAACCCATTGAACCTCAGATATCACATTGACCCGCAAGTCAAGAAGTCAAGAGCACTACTCGTGGGAAATTACACAGTCTATGTATATGAGTTGCCATTTCCTGGGGTGGAGAATGGCTGGGGACGCGTCTACCATCTGAAATCCAATGGTCGCATCAATTGCGCACCAGATGGCCCAAACGACATGTTCGCAGAAATGCAAAAGGAGGAATATGGTATGAAGAGAAATCCTGTCCGAAATTCCGGAAAAGAGATTGAAGTGGTTACGAGGCACTGGTCTGCAAACTATGTAAGTTGCCTGGAATTCCACAAAGTTGACTGGTGTGCTAACTAAAGCATAGGGCGCTCCGTACAAGTTTGGGGTTCTTCAAGGAACTTCAAAGTCTTTTTCTGAAGCCCCACGAACGCTTCTCAAAGCTCTTAAAAGAGTTCAATGGATCTGCGAAGAGCTTTTCAAGAAAGAGAATAACACCCAAGATGACGATTCCCCTGCAACACAGCTTAAAGAGTTCAACGAGGTCCTGAATGTTGGATACTTTGAGACGTGTCGTATGGGTTTTCACGACGATGGTGAGAAGCAACTGGGACCTACTGTGGCCAGTCTTTCATTTGGATCGTCTGCAACCATGTCTTTTAGACCCAAGAACAAATCTGCAATTCCCTGTCCAGTGAAAGGCAACAAAGATGAGAAAGACGAGAAAGATGAGAAAGACAAGAAAGACGAGAAAGACGAGAAAGACAACAAAGACGACAAAGATGGCGAAGACGAAGAAGCAGATGTGCCAGCGGGGAAAGACAGCAAATCCAGCAAAACCACCCACAAAGCAGATATGCTTCGGATAATTCTCGACCATGGGGATATCATGGTCATGGATGGTCCTGATGTTCAAGTTCACTATGAACACAAAGTTGAATCTCATGGACGCTTGAGATACGCAATGACCTGCCGACACATTGACATTGATACTCTTGAGTATGATCCCAAAGATATCAAAGGTGTCTCAAAAAATAAAGTTAAGGCTATGACGAAGGACCTCAGAGAGTCTGCTGCAAACGCAGCTTTGATGCCCGTTGGTCATGAGGAATACAATTACGATGGTAATGCTGAACTTCCAGCGCCAGAGGAAACAAGAGAAGCCATTGATTTGACGCTCCAAATGGCCAAAGAAGGATTCGGATTGCTCCAATCTGGTAAAATCGACAAGCATACTCTATTGGCTACTTTCAATGACTACATAGAGCGTAAGGCTCGGGAGTCCAGTGGGCATTGACAACCTGGGGTTTCTTTTTGTTCTTTCTTTTCCTCAGCAAGAATCATCAACCATACAACGATTATATTCATGAGAAGTGGGGGAAGAACTTCATGGCAGATCGCACTCTCCTGTTGCGGATTCTCAGCGTTGAATTTGCTTATCATTTCACTTGCGAATTGGCTTCCTCTGGGATTTCACAATTCTCTTAGACAATCTTTCTTTGATTTGGGGACGTGGGAGATAGATCTATTCAGATGTTTTCCTTTTTTTCCTTTGTTTTTCCTTGGTTTGTTCTCAAGACGATTCAGAGTTCACAGATTTGGGAGAACGTTCACATTGCTTGGCTTGCGCAATTGGGTTCATGGTTGTTAATAAGGGTGCCCGTGGTGGATAGAACAGTGCACATAAAAGGGGTGATTGAAATGGATCAAATGGTGGAGGATGAGTTTTCACATAGCTAGGTAGCAAGCAAGCAAACAGATAATTTCACATAATTACTTAAGAACCGGTTTTCCGATTGAGTGTTCTCTCTACTTTCATCCATGGGCTTTCTTCAAACCCCTTCCTTGTTTTCGTGTTAGGGAACTTGGATGCTGGTATGGCTAGTCTGGTACGGCATCCTGAATGTACTACTAAACTAGATGACCAAATCGTAGAAGAATGATATTTAAATTCCCTTCTAACTAAGTATAGGTATACTACTAATATATTTATTAGTATAAATATTAAAAAGAATACTAAATTTTACTAATAAGTAAGCGTACTTATTCGTAAGAATTCTACTCTTACTAGACGTATTACTAGATATATAAATAATAATTAAAAGGAAGCCTATTTTAAAGTTATAAAAAAGGTATTTTTATAAGTACTTAGACCGTATAGTAAGAGATATAATTATACTCTAAGATATTTCTAGTTATTACTTTATATATTCTATTAAAAAGTCTATTATATTAAACTTATAGTATAAGTAAAATAATTATCTAATAATACCTAGGCTAGTAAAAAGTATACTCTAAGATATTCCTAGTTATTACTTTATATATTCTATAAAAAGGTCTATTANACTAGTAAAAAGTATACTCTAAGATATTCCAAGTTATTACTTTATATATTCTATAAAAAGGTCTATTATACTAAACTTCTAGTATAAGTAAAATAATTATTAACCTTTTTTTAATAAAAGACTTAGTTATTATTTATTTTTTAATCTATATATACTTTATAAAAGGTCTATTATACTAAACTTATAGTATAAATAAAATAATTATCTAATAAAACCTAGACTAGTAAAATATAAGAGTTAATAATTATTCTAAGCTTCTTATATCTATTTTATTTTTATAAAGCTTTTAAAATAATATTATTCTAAAATAAATATATTAAAGATATTATTAGTATATTATATATCTCTCTTAGAATAAAATTTAAATTATTCTATAAAAAAGTCTATTATATTAAACTTATAGTATAAGTAAAATAGTTATCTAATAATACCTAGACTAGTAAAAAATAAGAGTTAATAATAATTCTAAGCTCTTTATATCTATTTTACTTATATAAAGCTTTTAGAATAATATTATTCTAAAATAAATATATTAAAGATATTATTAATATATTATATATCTCTTTTAGAATAAAGATTTAATTATTCTAAAAGCTTTATATAACTAAAATAGTTATAGTAAAAGATATAATTATACTTTAAAATATTCTTAGTTATTACTTTATATATTCTATAAAAAAGTTTATTATACTAAACTTATAATATAAGTAAAATAATTATTTAATAATACCTAGACTAGTAAAATATAAAAGTTAATAATTATTTTAAGCTCTTTATATCTATTTTAGTTATATATAACTTTTAAAATAATATTATTCTAAAATAAATATATTAAAGATATTATTAGTATATTATATATCTCTCTTAGAATAAAAATTAAATTATTCTAAAAGCCTTATATAACTAGAATAGTTATAGTAAAAGATATAATTATACTTTAAGATATTCCTAGTTATTACTTTATATATTTTATAAAAAGGTCTATTATATTAAACTTATAGTATAAGTAAAATAGTTATTTAATAATATTTAAACTAGTAAAAAGTAAGAGTTAATAATTATTTTAGTTATATAAGTCTTTTAAAATAATATTATTCTAAAATAAATATATTAAAGATATTATTAATATATTATATATCTCTCTTAAAATAGAAATTAAATTATTTTAAAAGTCTTATATAACTAAAATAGTTATAGTAGAAGATATACTTATACTTTAAGATATTCCTAGTTATTACTTTATATATTTTATAAAAAAGTCTATTATATTAAACTTATAGTATAAGTAAATTAATTATCTAATAATACCTAGGCTAGTAAAAAGTAAAGGTTAATAATTATTCTAAGCTCTTTATATCTATTTTACTTATATAAAGCTTTTAGAATAATATTATTCTAATATAAATATATTAAAGATGTTTTTAGTATATTATATATCTCTTTTAAAATAAAAATTAAATTATTCTAAAAGTCTTATTTAATTAAAATAGTTATAATAAAAGATATAATTATACTCTAAGATTTTCCTAGTTATTCTTTATATATTCTATAAAAAAGTCTATTATACTAAACTTATAGTATAAGTAAGATAATTATCTAATAATACCTAGGCTAATAAAAAGTAAAAGTTAATAATTATTCTAAGCTTCTTATATTTATTTTACTTATATAAGACTTTTAAAATAATATTATTCTAAAATAAATATATTAAAGATATTATTAATATATTATATATCTTTCTTAGAATAAAAATTAAATTATTTTAAAAGTCTTATATAACTAAAATAGTTATAGTAAAGATATAATTATATTCTAAGATATTCTTAGTTATTACTTTATATATTTTATAAAAAAGTTTATTATATTAAACTTATAGTATAACTAAAATAGTTATTTAATAATACTTAGGCTAGTAAAAAGTAAGAGTTAATAGTTATTTTAAACTTCTTATATCTATTTTACTTATATAAAGCTTTTAGAATAATATTATTCTAAAATAAATATATTAAAGATATTATTAGTATATTATATCTTTCTTTTAAAATAAGGACTAAATTATTCTAAAGGTTTTATATAACTAAAATAGATATAGTAAAAGATATAATTATATTCTAAGATATTCCTAGTTATTACTTTATATATTTTATAAAAAGGTCTATTATATTAAACTTATAATATAAGTAAAATAATTATCTAATAATACCTAGGCTAGTAGAAAGTAAGAGGTAATAATTATTCTAAGCTATTATATAACTATTTTAGTTATATAAAACTTTTAAAATAATATTATTCTAAGATAAATATATTAGAAATATTATTAGTATATTATATATTTCTCTTAGAATAAAAATTAAATTATTCTAAAAGTCTTATATAACTAAAATAGTTATAGTAAAAGAGATAATTATACTCTAAGATATTCTTAGTTATTACTTTATATATTTTATAAAAAGGTCTATTATATTAAACTTATAGTATAAGTAAAATAATTATCTAATAATACCTAGGCTAGTAAGAAGTAAAAGTTAATAATTATTTAAAGCTTCTTATATCTATTTTACTTATATAAGACTTTTAAAATAATATTATTTTAAGATAAATATATTAAAGATATTATTAGTATATTATATATCTTTCTTAGAATAAAGATTAAATTATTCTAAAAGCTTTATATAACTAAAATAGTTATAGTAAGAGATATAATTATATTCTAAGATATTTTTAATTCTTACTTTATATATTCTATAAAAAGGTCTATTATACTAAACTTCTAGTATAAGTAAAATACTTATCTAATAATACCTAGGCTAGTAAAAAGTAAGAGTTAATAATTATTCTAAGCTTCTTATATTTATTTTACTTATATAAAGCTTTTAAAATAATATTATTCTAAAATAAATATATTAGAGATATTATTAATATATTATATACTACTTTTAAAATAAAAATTAAATTATTCTAAAAGTTTTATATAACTAAAATAGTTATAGTAAAAGATATAATTATACTTTAAGATATTCTTAGTTATTATTTTATATATTCTATAAAAAAGTCTATTATATTAAGCTTATAGTATAAGTAAACTAATTATCTAATAATATCTAGACTAATAAAAAGTAAGAGTTAATAATTATTCTAAGTTCTTTATATAACTATTTTAGTTATATAAGGCTTTTAAAATAATATTATATCTCTCTCTTAGAATAAATATTAAATTATTCTAAACGCTTTATATAACTAAAATAAATATAGTAAAAGATATAACTATATTTTAAGATATTCCTAGTTATTACTTTATATATTTTATAAAAAGGTTTATTATATTAAACTTATAGTATAAGTAAAATAATTATTTAATAATTATTATTATATAATAGTAAATAATTATTAGCTAGCTCCGGGCGTAGCTACTCCTTCGGGACTAGCGTGCTCTACTAGCGTACTTCGACACCTATAAGTACGTAGGTACTTAGCTAGCTATACTTGCTTTAGTATATAATAATATAGGACTTAGTTATACTATATAATATAGGTCTTTTATTACCTATTTATTAATAACAAGTTAAACTAATACTAATTAGTAATCTATACGCGCTCGCAGATTAGCTTAACTTTAGTCTTCTTACTCTCTCGTAGTATAACTTACCGAGTAGATAACTCTCTATATAATACAAGTATTATATGCTATTTAGTATTACTAGTAGCGTTATTATTAGAGAGCTATTAAGAGTATAGTTCTTAGATATATAGACCTCTAGCCTAATAGTTCTACTATTTTATAATAGAAGTATTTAGTATTTAGAATCAAATTATACTACTATAATAGGATACCTCTAGCTTAATACTTCTACTGTTTTATAATAGAAGTATCTGGAATTACGATCGTAATAGGATACTCGGTCTAATAGTTCTACTATTTTACAACAAACTATCTAGAATTACGAAGATCTAACTGTACGTCGTTAGATGCCCCCTCTTCCTTTCCCTCGAAGCTAGTCGTAATACTAGTAGGAGGCTTCTCGAACAACTACAAAAGACGCTCCGAACTACCCCCCTCCTTCGAACTGACCAGATACGACACCCTTCCCTGGTCACACAAATCATCAAGTTTCGACCTCTTCATTGAGCCCTTCGAGAGACACGAGCAAAATCACCTTGCGGAAGACCCGTATACTCGTATTCGCATATTCCAGACTGCCGGTACAGGCAGTACAGCACTTTCCACACTGCTAGTACAGGCAGTACAGACAAGTAAAACTACACCGATTCACCTTGTAAAAGAGCCCTGAATACCCCGCATTTGCTTATTCATATATTCGAGATACCCGGTACGCAAGTAACAAGCGTAAAAGAGCCTTAAATATATGTATTTGCGCCCCCTGGGCTGGCAGTACACGTATACCCAGACTGCCGGTATAGGTAGTACAAACACTACAAAACCACTCGGATTCACCCTGCAAAAGAGCCTCGAATACCCCGCATTTACAGTATTTAACTAACTAATTAATTAGGAAACTTGCTAGTATATGGTATACAATATACGATTTACTTCTACACTAAAGACGGAATTAATTACTCTATCTTTATAAGCTAGACGAAAGTAGAATTAATTACTCTACTTTTGAACCGGGAATAATAAGCGAGAAATAGACGGATATAATTAGATAGGAAAGATAGAATAGATAAGAGAGATTCGGAGAGACGGATTTATATAGGTAGAGGCTTTAATTACTATTATATAGCGTTCTAGTTCTTCTTTCTAAGTTATACTAGTATTATTATATAATAGTGAATAATTATTAGCTAGCTCCGAGTATAGCTGCTCCTTCGGGACTAGCGTGCTCTACTAGCGTACTTCGATACCTATAAGTACGTAGGTACTTAGCTAGCTATACTTGCTTCGGTATATAATAATATAGGACTTAGTTATACTATATAATATAGGTCTTTATATTACCTATTTATTAATAATAAGTTAATAATACCTAGGCTAGTAAAAGGTAAGAGTTAATAATTATTATAAGCTTTTTATATTTATTTTACTTATAATTACTTTATATATTTTATAAAAAAGTCTATTATATTAAACTTATAGTATAAGTGAAATAATTATCTAATAATACCTAGGCTAGTAAAAAGTAAAAGTTAATAATTATTCTAAGCTCTTATATCTATTTTACTTATATAAAGCTTTTAATATAATATTATTCTAGAATATATATATTAGAAATATTATTAGTATATTATATATCTTTCTTAGAATAAAAATTAAATTATTCTAAAAGTCTTATATAAATAAAATAGTTATAGTAAAAGATATAATTATACTTTAAGATATTCCTAGTTATTACTTTATATATTCTATAAAAAGGTCTATTATACTAAACTTATAGTATAAGTAAAATAATTATTTAATAATACCTAAACTAGTAAAAAGTAAGAGTTAATAATTATTCTAAGCTCTTTATATACTATTATAGTTATATAAGGCTTTTAAAAGAATATTATTCTAAAATAAATATATTAGAGATATTATTAATATATTATATATCTCTTTAAAAATAAAAATTAAATTATTCTAAGAGCCTTATATAACTAAAATAGTTATAGTAAAAAATATAATTATATTTTAAGATATTCCTAGTTATTACTTTATATATTCTATAAAAAAGTCTATTATATTAAACTTCTAGTATAAGTAAAATAATTATCTAATAATACCTAGACTAGTAAAAAGTAAGAGTTAATAATTATTCTAAGTTCTTTATATAACTTTAGTTATATAAAGCTTTTAAAAGAATATTATTCTAAGATATATATATTAAAGATATTATTAGTATATTATATATCTCTCTTAAAATAAAAATTATATTATTTTAAAGGTTTTATATAACTAAAATAGTTATAGTAAAAGATATAATTATATTCTAAGATATTCCTAGTTATTACTTTATTTATTCTATAAAAAGGTTTATTATATTAAACTTATAGTATAAGTAAAATAATTATTTAATAATACTTAAACTAATAAAAAGTAAGAGTTAATAATTATTCTAAGTTCTTTATATAACTATTTTAGTTATATATAGCCTTTAGAATAATTTAATATTTATTCTAAGAGAGATATATAATATACTAATAATATTTCTAATATATTTATTTTAAAATAATATTATTTTAAAACCCTTATATAAGTAAAATAGATATAAGAAGCTTATAATAAATACTAGCTCTTACTTTTAATTTTACTAGATATTCTAAAATAATTATTTTACTTATATTAGAAATTTAATATAATAACTTTTTATAAAGTATATATAGATTAAGAAATAAAGAATAACTAAGTCTTTTACTAAAAAAAGGTTAAGTACTAGTAAAAGTTATTATATATATAGCTATTATTAGTAAGATATTCTCTAAGAAGTTTTAAAGAAACCTTTCTAGTAGTTACTAGAAAGAGTTTAATTAAAGGTTAACTTATAGTTATATAGTAAGCGTATAAGTTTCTTAGTTTATCTCTTCTAGACTAGAGAGGTACTAATATTTTTATAGTTAACTAACTATACTATATTTCTAAGTATTTAAGCCTTACTTTAGTTTATTTCTATATTTACTTATATTTACTATTATAGTACGAGACCTCTTATCTCTACTATCTAACCTTTTGTCTCGGTTACCTAGGTATATACCTATTATTCTAGCGGCTTCTACTCGGTTAGGGTTATCTTATAAGACTCCCTTACTAGGGGTCGTTAGAATTCTATACGTAGTCCTAGATTTTAGCCGAAAATATACTAAAAACAGCGTTTTTATAACCCTATAACTTAGTAACTTTATACTAGAAGAGTATATAATACTTACTATATAGGTTCTTTATAGTATATAGATAAATCGTATACGCGAAAACTTCCTTTAAAATATAATATTCTAAGAGATATTCTAGTAGAAAGTTTTCTTCTAATAGAACCTCTAGTAAATCTACTATATTTATAGTATAATAGAGGTAGTTATTTTATTAAAATTCTAAATATTATAAGTTAGAGCTATTATCTATCTTACTATAGATCCTTAATTATAGAATATATAGATTATTCTTTAATTTATTATAATTTAGTAAAGTAGGGCGTTTTTAGTATATTTTCGGCTAAAATCTAGGACTATATATAGAATTCTAACGACCCCTAGTACTCTTACTCCCCTAGCTAGCTCTTTACTCCTTAGTCTACTTTTTATAGCTTATTCTAATAGTCTCCTGTTTTGTCCTTAATAATTAGTAGTACTACCTCGGAACCTAGGTACGTCTAGTTTTTAAACGAAATCTATACGAATTACCTAGACCTAGTATAAGGTACTAGGACTCCCTTTAATATCTCGGATTACCTTATATTACTATTATAACGTTAATACTTAAGCACCGTTACGTAAAAAACTAGCTTTGCTAGCTAACTTCGAGAATTATACTTTCTATTTATTTTTAAGCGATTTCTCTTTCTAATAATACCTATAGTATTTAGAATCTCCCCTCCGAACTTCTCCCTGCTACTCCTATCCTATGGATTCTTTATTCCTATCTATATAAATTAGAGCGCTCTTCTATCTACTTCTATCTAGACTAATTAGTACTCCTTATCCTCTCTAGGGCACCAGATAGAAGAGGGCAGGAGTACTCCTAAGACTTAGTATTATAGGTTATAGTAGGTACTAGTAGTACGTAAGTAGTTAGTAGTAAAACAGGTGAAATTAGATAGAAATATACGTCCTTAATCTATACCTAGGTCCTAGAGGCTAGAGGCTAGGGCTAGGGCAAGGGAGGCTCTATAAAAGTAATATAAAAGTTAGTTAGTATTTCTCGGGATATTTCGAACCTACGTACTTACGAACTTTCGAACTAGCGTACTTTCGACCCTAGTGTACTTACGTACTTTCGAACTAGCGTACTTTCGAACCTACGTACTTACGTACTTTCGAACTAGTGTACTTTCGACCCTAGCGTACTTGCGTACTTTCGAACTAGCGTACTTTCGAACTTAGCGTACCTACGAATAGCCTTATTTTCCACCTTATTTTAGCCTCTCCTATCTACTCCTCTCCTATATACCGCCTCTCCTTCTCTACTCCTCTCTAGACAAGTAACCTATTCTCCTCTCCTTCTCCTAACTAAAGATATAGTTCTCCTTCTCCTCTCCTAGTAGTTAGGAGAGGAGAGGAGGGGAGATTCTAAACACTAAATACCTATACTTATAAATATACCTACCGAGCTAGTAGATATTATAGATACCCGATTTAATATATTACTTAAGATTAGCTACTTATAGCTCGAAGGATCTAAAGTATAATATAGGTAGTTTATATTACGATTATAAGATAAGACCTAGACGATCTAGGATATTTAAGATAATTAGGAACTAGCTAGGCTAGATTATAAGATTAAAAGGTTATATAAGGACTTAAAAGAAGACCGGGTATAAAAACAAGCCGCGTAAGCTAAAACGGCCTCTGAAATTTAGCGTAGTTCTCGAAGAGCTAAAAAGTAAGTTAAAGTAGTATAGTTATTAGACGTACAGGACCTAATACTAGACTTTAAACCTCGTACACCTAGTGTTTAGTATCTCCCGTCCGTTCTACTCCCGTCCTTTCCTATCTATACTCCTTTCTAAGGCCTATCTAATATAGATTTTCGGCTCTCCTATCTATTCCTTTCTAGACCAATTAACACTCCTTATCCTCGCCAGGGTACCGGATAGGAAAGGACGGGAGTGGTCCTGAGGGCCGGGGTATTATAGGTTTTAGTGGGTCTAAATGGGTCTGAATAGTCCGGTCTGAAATATGGTCCGGTCTGAAATATGGTCCGGTCTGAAATATGGCCCGGTTTAAAATATAGTGGAAATTAAAAAGTGATCCCCTCCTTGGCTCCCACGTGCCTTCGTACTATAGATATCCATTCCTAGGACCCACCCTTTCACGTGCCTTCGTACCGTAAAAAGACTGTCACTTGTGTAGTAAAAAGACGACTTAGCGAACCCTCCCTGGCGCTCCCACGTGCCTTCGTACTAGGTATAGATATCTATTCCTAGGACCCACCCTTTCACGTGCCTTCGTACCGTAAAAAGACTGTTACTTTCGTAGCAAAAAGACTGTCACTTGCGTAGTAAAAAGACTACTAGCGAACCCTCCCTAGCGAACCCTCCCTGGCGCTCCCACGTGCCTTCGTACCGTAGTAAAAAGACTGTTACTTGCGTAGTAAAAAGGCTGTCACTTGCGTAGCAAAAAGACTGTTATTTGCGTAGTAAAAAGACTTATTTTTAACCTTTTTTAGCCTCTCCTTTCCGTTCCTCTCNAAACCTAGCCTTTCCTTCTCCGCTCCTATCTAGTTATATAATTCGCTCTCCTTTCCTTTGCCAGGCCAAAGGCCTGGCTCTCCTACTCCACTCCTATAGGTCAGGATAGGAAAGGACGGGAGATACCAAACACTACCTAGGGTAGAGGTAGATTTAGACGACGAATAAGGGGTGGAAATGTAGCCTTTTTATTCCTAAATTTAGTATAAAATTAAGGCTTTTTAGTCCTATTTTAAGTGTATTTTTTAGTATAAAAGTGGGTTATATAACGCTAAAAGCTTATTATTATATAATAGAAAAAAAGCTTATTATTATGATTTATAATAATATAATTTTAACAACCCTATCTATAGCAAGGGGGTACTCGAGTCGAGTACAAATAAAGTACGGAGGTTACGAGGTATAACTAACGAAGCGTACTTTTGAAGAACCTGGCTAGCGTACTTTCGAACCTGGCGAACTGGCGTACTTTGACGAACCTAGCGAACTGGCATACTTTCGAACCTGGCGAACTGGTGTACTTTCGAACTTAGCGAACTGGCATACTTTCGAACCTGGCGAACTGGCGTACTTTGACGAACCTGGCGAATTGGCGTACTTTCGAACCTGGCGAACTGGCGTACATTGACGAACCTAGCGAACTGGTATACTTTCGAACCTGGCGAACTGGTGTACTTTCGAACTTAGCGAACTGGCATACTTTCGAACCTGGCGAATTAGCGTACTTTCGAACTTGGCGTACCTGCGAATAGCCTCATTTTTCCACCCTATTTTAGCCTCTCCTTCCTACTCCTCTCCCGAGTCCTGCCTCTCCTTATCCACTCCTTTCTAGACAAGTGACCCATTATCCACTCCTACTCCGCGCCAAAGATTCGGCTCTCCTGCTCCGCTCCTGGTAGCTAGGAGAGGAAAGGAGGGGAGATACCAAACACTGCGTACACCATACCGACTTTTGCCTTGTGAGACATATAACTCTTTAGATATTTCCACCAACTTCAAAGAACCTTCCACCGACTTCGAAGATGTAAAATACCTGGCTAAGACTCCTCTCCTCACTTCTCGATACTTCTCTTTTTCGAACCAGGCAAAGTACGAACAGCCATAGTACGAATCACCCCCCTTTTCATTAAGCGAACGCACACACGAATACAACCAGGTGCAATATTCGGACAGAAGAGGCTTCGGTTTTCACCCTTTTGACCCCGGAGGAGTACATGTGGAGGACTTGGAATCACGTAGAGCGACAGACTCGCTTTGTACTTGTTTAGAAGCAAGTACGAGGCATGGAACCGACTTTTTTCACATGTTTAGGATAGTATACATCGTATTGCTTTGGATTTAGTATGGATATAGATGTACGGATACTGGTACATAGAATCAGGACCGGTTTACACACTCATTTTGGGACGGACTTACATATAGACTTGCATTTGGATATCGGTATATGCTTATAAAGAGCCACCGATTTAGTTGCTTATTTAGATTTAGACTTAGATTTAGGTATACTTATTTACTTTTGATTCTTCGGATAAGTACTCATCAAGAGTCTCGTCTACACAAAGGGATTAGTAACGCTAGAGTATTATCTTTCGATTTTATAGCGGTAATTATTATAGTATAAGACCTCTTATCTCTACTACCTAACCATTTATCTCGGTTACCTAGGTAGATACCTAGTATTCTAGCGGCTTCCACTCGATCAGGGTCGTTTTATAAGACTCCCTTACTCCCCTAGCTAGCTCTTTACTCCTTACTCTACTTTTTATAGCTTATTCTAATAGTCTTCTATTTTATCCTTAATATTTACTTTATATATATAAAAAGATTTATACCTCTCTATTCTAAAAGGAATAGGCCCTTATTTATATATATATATATTATATTAAGTAGTTCGTTCTATATAGCTCTATATAGTATTATATATTTAGTAATAAAGTCTAAATACTAGTAGTTTCTAAGCTATACTTAGAATCTAGTAGTAATAAAGTTATTATATATTATACTTATTTCTTCTTATTTCTTTTAGGTTACTTAGTCTCCTTTATTAAATTTAAGTCCTTTAATATACCTCTATTAAGGTTTCTTATAGTATTTAGAATCTCCCCTTCTAACTTCTCTCCGCTACTCCTATCCTACGGATTCTCCGTTTTTATCTATATAAATTAGAGCGCTCTCCTATTTACTCCTATCTAGACTAATTAGTACTCCTTATCCTCTCTAGGGTACTAGATAGGAGAGGGCGAGAGTACTCCTAAGGCTTAGTATTATAGGTTTTAGTAGGTCTATAGCTAGTAGTAGTACTTCGGTAAAACAGGTGGAAATTAGATAGAAATATATGTCCTTAATCTACACCTAGGTCCTCGAGGCCAGGGCTAGGGCAAGGGAGGCTCTGTAAAAGTAACGTAAAGTTAGTTAGTATTTCTCGGGATATTTCGAACCTACCCTATATAAAGGGTCTAGATAGCTCGGGTCTCCCCCCCCCTTATTACTTTCTAATATACCTCTATATAAATCCGATAATTTAATTAGCTTAGAGGGCTATAGCGTAGGGCTATACTATACCTATAACAAGTCGTATATAGGGGGGGGGG
>LT855416.1:2477367-2513627 GCA_900184765.1 Hymenoscyphus fraxineus
TACTTTCGAACCTAGCGTACTTTCGAACCTAGCGTACTTTCGAACCTAGTATACTTTCGAACCTAGCGTACTAGGGGGCGTACTTTAATAACCTTAGCGTACTTTCGAACTTAGCGTACCTACGAATAGCCTTATTTTTCTACCTTATTTTAGCCTCTCCTATCTACTCCTCTCTTATATACTACCTCTTCTTCTCTACTCCTCTTTAGATAAGTAACCTATTCTCCTCTCCTTCTCCTAGCTAAAGATATAGTTCTTTTTCTCCTCTCCTAGTAGTTAGGAGAGGAGAGGAGAGGAGATTCTAAACACTAGTTTCTTAATTACTTCTAAAATAGAACCTAGTATATATATAGAGAGATAAACTAATATAGTTTATATAAACTAAGCTTTAACTAAAAAATTAAGTATTTATACTTTATAATTAAATATTATTAGAGCTATTATTATATATCTAATAGTTATACTACCTAATTAAGAGCTAGTAATAATCGTTAGTAATAATTATAATCCTAGATTTCTTTTTAAACTCTCTAGTAGTACTAATAATCTATTATTAGAAATTAAATATATATTTATTATAAGAAGTAGAGATTTTAAGAAGAGATTTAAACCCTATTCTAGCTCTCTAGAATATACTTCTACTAAAGTTTAATAGGCTTTTATAATTAATCTACTTAACGAATTATAAATAATATACTAGAACTTTAGTTTCTTTTACTTTTATTTTTAAAGGAAATCTTCTTAATTTCCCTCTACTATTATTAGTATTTAGAATCTTCCCTTCTCTTCTCTTCTAACTACTAGAAGAGAAGAAAGAGAATTATATCTTTAGCTAGAAGAAGAAAAGGAGAATAGGTTACTTATCTAGAGAGAAGTAAATAAGAAAAGGTAGTATTTAAGAGAGAAGTAAATAAAAGAGGCTAAAATAAAATAGAAGAATAAGGCTATTTATAGGTATACTAAGTTCGAAAGTATATCTATTTACTAGGTTCGTTAAAGTAGAATATACTAGATTCGTCGAAGTATACTAGGTTCGTTAAAGTATACTAGGTTTATTAAAGTATATTAGGTTCGTCGAAGTATACTAGGTTCGTTAAAGTATACTAGGTTCGTCGAAGTATACTAGGTTCGTTAAAGTACGCTAGGTTCGTCGAAGTATACTAGGTTCGTTAAAGTATACTAGGTTCGTCGAAGTATACTAGGTTTATTAAAGTATACTAGGTTCGTCGAAGTATACTAGGTTCGTCGAAGTATACTAGGTTTATTAAAGTATACTAGGTTCGTCGAAGTATACTAGGTTCGTTAAAATATATCCCGAGAATTACCTTTACTATAAATTAAAAACGTATATTCCTTCTACCTCTATAGCTATTTTACTACTAACTACTTATATACTACTAGTATCTACTATAACCTATAATACTAAGTCTTAGAAGTACTTCTACTCTCTTCTATCTAGTACCCTAGAGAGAATAAGAAGTACTAATTAGTTTAAATAAAAGTAAATAAAAGAGCGCTCTAATTTATATAAATAAGAATAAAGAATCTATAGAATAGAAGTAGTAGAGAGAGATTTAAAGGGGAAATTCTAAATACTAACTATTATAATATTCTAAATATACTACTAAACTAGATAACTAAATTATAAATTATAAATAGTAAATTATAAATCGTAAATTATAAAAGTTTTATATTTACTACTACTATACTAAAGTACCTATACCTTTATACCCCTACTTTTACTTAAACTTAGTATTTAGAATCTCCTCTCTAAACCTTTCTCTATTACTTCTATTCTATAGATTCTTTGTTTCTATTTATATAAATTAGAACGCTCTTCTATCTACTTCTATTTAAACTAATTAGTACTTCTTATTCTCTCTAAGATACTAGATAAAAGAGGGCGAGAGTACTTCTAAGACTAGATATTATAGGTTTTAGTAGGTCTAAAATAGACCTAATATATAGTAGTAAAACTAGTAGAAATTAGTATAAATACTACCCGGATATAACTAAAAACTTACTTATATTATAACTAAAAGTTTAAGATTTCTTAAATATAAAAGATTAGTATTTCTTAGGAATATAACGTTCTTTAGATTACTTAATTCTACTATAATCTATATATATTCTATTATATATTCTATCTAAAACTCTTATCTTTAATATACCTAGCTCTAATAATAGAACGTTCTATAGTAGAAATAAACTCCTATATAGTATAGTACCCTTAGTTATATTTATATCTTATCTAGTAAATAATAATAATTATTAAGTAAATATTCCTTATAAATAGTAATAATCCTCTATTAGAGTATAAAGAATAATAGATAGAGAGATAGGTTAAATAGTATATATTAGACTAAGAAGGGAAAAGTAGTTATATCTAAGACTTATATATATATATACTCTATAACTATTATATACTATGTAATATTTAATTTAAACTAGTTATAATTATATTCTAGTAACCTTATATATAGATTTCCTTAATAATAACCCTAATTTAAGGCTATTCCTAATACCCTTATAATTATAGCCTATATTTATTAATATACTAGAATCTAATAAGAAAGACCTAGTATATAATAATCTACTAGGTTTAGAAAATAATACTATTTTAATATCCTTTACTTTAATATTCTTATATACTAGTAATACTTCTACTAATATAAACTTTATATATAGATTTATTACTCTAGAATAGTTATAAAAGGCTAAAACTAATATTAAGTATATTTTAATAATTAACTTAATTCTATAGGATTATTAATTTAACTAATTTAGTTAATAAATAAATAATATAAAAACTTATATTACTACGAGGCCAGACGGGCTCGCAGGCTCGCCCTCGCCCTCTTATTATATCTAATAGTTTCTTTATAAGTTAATTTAATTTATATATATATTAATTAATTATAAATTAATTTTTTATTACGTATTTCGGTTGCGAGCACGCCTCGCCAGCTACGCTGGCTCGTGCGAACTCGCCGGCTTTCAAGTAGATATTATAGCTAAGGTTTATACTTTAATAATAATAAGTTATTTAATTANGAGCGTAAAGGCGGCTGATCACGTGCTAAGGCTCGAAGCGACATACCCCTGTCACCCCACCAAAATCCACATTCGCACTTGTACGTACGTCTACACTCTGCTAGCTACAGATATCGTAATAGCATCGCGAGAACACTGAAATACAGCCTGAATGCTTAGATAATTAATGCTCGCTCTATGTACGTTTTAAATGCGATCTTAGTTAGATGCGGGCGCGAGAGTAGCGGTGGTGGTTTTGGTGTTCCTGGTCCGTGCGCTCAGGGCCTTGGCACTCCCGTTCCTACGCCTACTTATATACTCTTTTATTCTACTATTCTAGCTATATAGTTTAATAAGTACTTTAATAAAGTCTTAATAACCTAAGATATTAATAGAACCTAATATTATATATATTTTAATTATAATTCTAGCTAAATAGAAGTATAGAAGTAGTTAATTAATTAAATATTAATAATATTAATATATATAGTTATTAATAATATAAATCTCTTTTAATAAACTAAAGCTAGTAATATAGTATAAAGCCTTAGAAGGTTACAAATATCTCGCCTAGAATTAAGTAAAAGATCTCTTCTTCTATATTCTTTTAGTAATATATAATATTAATTTAATAAAACTAATTAATATTTAATAATTAATATATTTCTTTATAATATAATTACTTATAATTAAATAAAGTAAGTATTCTATTTTATATATTAGAGTTAACTGTTAAACTATAAGCCTTTATATAAGGTTAAGAAAAGCGTCTAGTTAATATAATAATTCGAGAGATAAAAACAATATATTATTTAAAGTAGAAAAGAACTCTAGCTATATATCTTAAGTAAGTTCTAGATTATATAAGATATTATACCTAATTCGCTTATACTAAACCTTTAGGCCGCTTAATATTATATTAATTTTATAAGTTAGTAATATATTATATAATATTAACTTTATTTAACTATAAGTAATAGTATAATTAAAATAATATATTAATAAATTACTCTTTATTTAAGTTTTTATAGTTTATAGAGTATTTAAAATTAAAATTTAACTATAAGGTTTTAACTTATAATAAAACCCTTTTTTAAAATATATTATTTAAAGGAAAACCTATAACTTAAACTATTTATATAATATATATTCTAAAGTCTTTATAATATATTTAAACTATTAAATCTTTAAATTAAATATAATATAAGTATAATTTCTTTATTTTAATAGAAATCTAATCTATTTCTCTTAGATTTCTATAATTAAATTATTATTAATTTATTCTTTTATAAAGTATTTATATAATAGTACTTTAGCTTCCCTAGTATATATAAACTCGCCCTTCTATTATTAATATATGTTTTAGTATAGATTTTATACTATAATAGTAATAACCTAAATACTAAGAAAAAGATATAAAGGAATGAATAATATAATAAGACTTTAATAAATATATTTTTATTTCTCTACTAAAATCTATAGTTATACTTATATAGTTTATAGTTTACTATATATTAGTATTATAATAGTATTAGAAAAACCTTAGAGTATAACTTAAATACTTAAATATTTAATATTTTATATTTTATCGTTTTAAATATAATTCTAGCTATATATAAACTTTAGTACCTTAGTATTATTATATTTCTTATTAAATACCTTTCTATTATTCTACTATTCTAGCTATATAGTCTTAATAATTATTAATAAATTAAAGTAGTTTAAAAGATATAAGGCTAGTAATAAAGAAGAAATCTCTATTTAATTATAATTATATTTCTTATAAATTAAAGCCTTTACTTTAAACTCTTTACTTAAATTAAATATAGTAAGTTTATATAAAGGCTTAATATAGTTTTATATTCTCTTATTTTAATATAGATTTATTCCTTATTTTAATACTCTTATACTAAGGTTAATAGAGACTTAGTAGCTACTAAGTTATATAACTATAACTACTATTATATAACTATAGTTAAAAGTTAAAAAGTTATACTCTCCTTTATTATATCTTAGTACTTTAACTTTTAAATATCTATTTCTTAGTAGTCTAGTATATTTACTATTCCTTTATTATAATATATTCTACTCCTTTATTTACGTTATTTTAAACCTAATTTATTCGAGTACTTTATACTTAAACACTTATACTTCCTTAGCTACTTAATAATTAAATTAATAATTAGTATTATTATTTATATTTTTATTATTTATATTTTATAGTATTATAATATATCTTATATTTATTCTACTAAGTTATACTAATAAATCCCTAATTCCTATAATCTTTATTTTAAATATTATAAGTATATTCTAAATTATAAAATTATATTATATTTATCTATTTATTTATTATATATTTAAAGTAAAGGCTTTTAATATTTTATAGGCTTTAAATAAAATACTAAGTAAAAAATACTAAAATACTTTTATTATTTTAACTTATATTTAAAGTAATACTTACCTATATATATATATATTATTTAAGCTTCTATAAAACTTAGAGTAATTAAAATAGTATCTTAGATTAAAGTAAAAGAAATTCTAGCTATATATTTTAAGCGAGGTCTAAACTATATAGAATATTATATCTTATTTATATATATTAAACTCTTAAACTACTAAATATTATATCTTTTAAAGAAAGGAAAATATATAAGGGAACTATACTTATATACTAAAAGTCTTTTAGTTAATAGATTTAAAACTATATTTTATTTAACGATTATTAAATACTTTTCCTTTATTTATTAAATATTATAAAAACTCTTAAGTAAAAATATAATTACTTTCTTTAAACTCTTTTACCTTTATATCTTTAGTCTTATATTATTAACTTTATATAAATATATTCTTTATAATTAGACTTTTACTTTATAGTTATTACTATACTAATTTAATAAAAGGTTTTATAATTCTAGGAAGCTAGATAATAGTTTTAATTAACTTAATTTATCTAAAGTTATAATACGTTAGTAATATAATATCTTTAGAAGGGTTATAATTAAGTAAGTTAAAGTATTTAATTAGTAATCTTTAAGTAAATAAATATATTAAGTTCTTTATATATAATAATAATAGTTTATTATAGCTAAAAGAAACTATAAGCTAATTCTATAATCTCTTATTATTTTTAATAGTCTCTTTATAAGTATATTTAGTATATATATATATATATATTAATAAATTCTTAATTAACCTCTTAAATAAATTATATACTTAAACTAAGTCTTTATCTTATATTCTTTATTTAAACTAAAGAACTTATCTTAGAGTTTTTATATATAGTAAAACCTTTACCTTAAATCTTTATTTTCTAATTAAATAAGCTAAAGGTTCTATTATATATTATATTTAAAATATATCTTTTATCTTAGTATTAGTATAAGTAAATACTACTTAAGGCTACTTATATACTATACCTTAGTACTAAGAACTACTATATATAGTAATAGTACTTATAATACCTTTACTTAATATATATAACTAATAGCCTTTATAATATAATATATTCAATACTAAACTATTAGTTTTATATTATACTTTTCTTATTATCTTTTAATCCTATTAACTTAAAGTTAAACTAATACTTAGATTATTTAAAACTAATAACTAAATAAGAAAGTTATATTATATTATTATATTATAAAAACGATTATATATTTATATAAAATAAACCCTTTTAAAACTATAATTATTATATAGTAGTAATTAATACTAAGAATAGATTTAAATATTCCCGAGTATTATATACTTTATAATAAAAAGGATAAAGTATAAAAAGGTTTTATAAAATACTCTACTAACCCGACTCTTATATAAATATTAAAACTAACTTATTTATTCTTTTATTTATAATAGTACTAATAAGTCCTTTTAATTAACTTCTAAATAAATAAAAGTTAATATTTAATTATATAAGGATTTAAGAATATAGTAATTAAAGACTTCTTTAGAGAATCTATTAATATAGTTATATAAAGACCTTATTAAAGAACTTATTAGTAGAACTTTATTAAGACTTTATAAAGAAATATTTATATATTTATAAATTAACTTTCTTTAGTTAATTAAAACTTAGTAAAGAATATATTCTTAATATTATTAAGAGACTTTATATTAAAGTAATATAATATAGAATAAAAGCTTTATTACCTTATTTATTTCTTCCTTTATATATATATTTACTTAGAACTAAATATTTTAAAATAACTCAGTTTTTTATAGGTCTAACTAAATATTCTTTTTTAACTTTATTAAAGTGTTTCTAAGTATAAAGGTAGTTTTAATATATTTATTCTTAAGGTTCTTTATAATATAATATTAAGTAATATAAAAGAATAGTTTAATCTTTAATTATTATTTACTTGTCTTTTAATATATAAATATTATAAGTTTAATTAAAGATAAACGCGTTAAAAATAGTAACTTATTTCTTTAAGGTAATAGTTTAATATATTATACTTAAAGAGATTTATTTAAATAATATAAGTTAAATATATTATTACTATAAGTATTAATATAATATAGTATTAGTACTTTAAAACTATTATTAAAAGATTAATTTAAAGGGTTATTATTTTCTATTAACTATATATAAGCTAGTTATAAAAGGTATTAGAGTTAAAGTAAATAGCTTAAAAAGGTAGAAGTAAAATAGTTTTATATAAAGTATTTAAAATCAAGTCTTTAACTTATATTAAGAGTTTAAAATTAAAACTTTATTTTACTAATAAGCTATTTTTAATATAGTATTTTATATTTAAATAAATATTATTCTACTATATTATATATATAAATTATAATAATAATTTAAATTAGTATCTTTATCTTATAATATATCTCTTAAAATAAAGTTTTTATCTTTATTTAACTATTATTAATTTAAAGTAAAGTTTCTATATTATAATATATTAAGATAAATTCTTTCTTTTATAGTAAAATAAAGGAAGGTCTTTATTAAAATATAAATTTATATATTATCTTTAGTTATAGTTTCTACTAAATAAAGAGGTTTAACTTTAATATTATTTAATCTTTTCTTTATAATATCTTTATATTAGAAAACTAATAAAGATTAATTAAAAAAATACTTAATTATCTCTTTATAAAGTATTTATATTAAAGTACTAATAATCTATCTAATAAAGTTCTCTTAGATAAATAAAGGGTATTAATTAAATACTATTTACTTTATTATATATTAGTATTTTATTTATATAATAATCTTTTCTTTACTTTAATTCTCTAGTAAACTATTTTCTTTAATATTTATATAACTTAATAAACCCTTTTTAAATACTATTCTTTGTAATTTCAAGTATATATTATAAACTTTAAACCTTACTAAAATATTAAGAGTATATTAGAAGACTATTTCTATTAAAACTAAGTCTTTACTTTATTTAAATTTTAAATAGGGTTTTACTTAAATAAAAATAATATAATACCTTTAATCCTTTTACTAATAACCTTATATATTATTTCTAATAGTATCTTTCTAAATATATATTTCTTACTATAGAATATAAGAGTTTTAACTTTATATAATATTTAGGTAAATATACTTAATAGTATAAAATACCTAGTATAGGCTAGTATAGCTATATTATAGTAATAAAATAATAATACCTTTAATATATTATATATAATTTAATAGAAATAGTTTAAAAGTAAGGTTTAGTCTCTTCTTATTATATATCTTATATATTAATAATAGGTTAAACTAATACTATTAGAATTATCTTCCTTTTTTAAATAACTAATCTATAAATAAGCTTATAATCTAAGTTTAATACTTTAGTATTTATATTTATAATTTATTATCTTTTAATAAAGTCTTTATATAATTATACTAATAAGTCCTTTAATTAAGTTTTAAATAGTTAAAGGAAACCATTTTAATAAGTAGTTATTTATTTCTTTATAAAGTCTTTATAGTATTCTATTAATTAGTATTTAGATTCTTAAGAAAAGCTTTAAAAATAAATAAGCTATAGTTATATAACTTTATAGTTATTAAGTTCTTATATATAATAAGCTAGGTAGTTTAGTTAGTTATTTAAATCTCTTATATCTATTTATATTATACTATATAATACGTTTATTAGTAACTTAAATAGATATTTACTAATTAGTTTAAGAAAGATATTATATTATATTAATAGAGCCTTTCTATAATTATTATATATAGTACTATTTATATATCTTAGTAGAGATCTATAAGTATTTAGCCGAGTTTTATATACGCTAGTACTATATAAAACCATACTTTCTTTTATTTAATTAAATAAGCTTTATATTTATTATAAACTTTTATTTTATAATCTAAATACTTTCTATATTCTTAATTTCTTATAAACTTATTACTCTTTTACTTACCTTCTTTTCAACGTACTATAGGAATTTATATTAATAATTTATATAAGTTCTTTAGTTACGTTTTAAGTATTAAAAAACAAATTTAGAATATTAATTTATTTTAAGGACCTAGTAAATAATAGAGCGAGAAGGGAGGGTTATAGTATTATATTTTCTAATTTATTTTACTTTTAGTAAATAATTATCTTAGTTAAGGTTTTATACCTTACTAATAATAAGCTATTTAATTAATATTTAAATACTAAGGAAAAGTATAGAGATAGCTAATTATATAATAAGGCTCGAGGTAATATACTTCTAGTACTCTATTAATATTTATACTTATAAATACTCGTTTACCTTTTTATAAAGCTACTAAAAATATATATATTTTACTCGCTTAAGAATCTAAAGCCTTATTATTTCTAAATTAAATAAACTATTAGAATAAAGCTTATATACTTAAATATTTAATTTTATATTTATAAATCTTTTATAAATCTTTTATATATAGTTCTAGTTAAATATAAACTCTAGTACCTTAGTACTATTATACCTTTTATTAAGTACTCTACTATTATTTTACTATTATAGCTATATAGTATTAATAATTATTACTAAGTAAAGTAGTTTAAAAGATCTAAGGCTAGTAATAAAATAAAAACCTCTAATTTATTATAATTATATCTCTTATAAATTAAAGTCTTTACTTTAAACCCTTTATTAGAAATAAATCTAGCCTGTTATATATAGATACCCTATAACTACTAAGCTATATAGCTATAATTACTATTATATAATCGCGGTTTAATTAATATAACCTTCTTTATTATATATTAATTTATTATCTTTAAAATATTCTTTTCTTAGTTCTTTTATATATCTATTATATCTTTATTATAACTTATAATTATAATACGTATACTAATCTCTAGCCTATATAACCTTTATAATAAGTATTATAAGTATACTTTAAATTATAGAACTATATTATATTTAAAATAGAAAGGTTTTAATATCTATAAGCTTTAAATAATATATTAGTTAAATAAACCTATAAACTAATTCTTAATCTCTTATTATATTTAATAATTACTTTATAATTATTTATTATATATATATAAATCCTAACTAACCTTTTAAGTAATTATATATTTAAATAAGTCTTTATTTTAAGCCCTTTATTTAAAGTAAAGGATTTATTTTTAAATTCTTATATATAGTAAAGTTTATACTTTAAATACTTCTTTTAGAACTTACTAAGTTAAAGGTTCTCTTATAAATTATATTTAAAATATATAACTAATAATCTTTTTATAAAGTCTTTATATAACTAAATAGTTAAGTCTTAATAATAAAAGGAAACTATTTTAATAAGTACTTTTTAATATATATATATATATATATATATATANTATATCTAATTAGCTAAGTAATATAGTTAGTTATATAATAGTTATATATAGTACTCTAGTTCTATTTTAATAAGATATATAAGTAATAAACTAAGGTATATTTACTCTAGTACTATATATTTTATATTATATTATATATAAATTAAACCTAACCTTTATTTTATAATAGTTAGCTAGAATAAATTCTTTATCTTAGTATTAGTATAATATAATCGAGTATATTTACTTTCTTAAATACTATATTTAATTAAGTAGTACTACTATATAATAATAGTACTCTATTTACCTTTACTTAGTATTTATATATATAATATAATAGATTTAGTTTAATACTAAGGTAAAGCCTTTCCTTTTATTAATATAAGTAAATAATAGTTAGTACGTTTTCGTATAAACCTATCGCTTATAGTTAGTAGAAGTAAGTATAATATAAAAGGAAGTATATTATAAGAGGTTAGTTAATATAATTATAGTTACCTTTTTAGATATAGCCCTTAATTAGGTTTATAGTAGAATAATATTTAGAATATACTTATATATATACTTTTTACCTAGGAATATATATTTATATATATAATACTAAAATTAAATAATATATAATAAAACGTAAAGTTATTTATATTATATATAATATATATTAAAAAGATAAACTCTTTATATATAAAGTAATATTTAATTATACTTATAAGTCTAGATTATTTATATATATTTCTAACTTATAGGTAGTAAGCTATATTATAGTTAAGAGTAATATATACTACTAAATAATATACTTACTTTCGTATTATACCTACTTCTATTAACTATAAGTAATAGCTTCGTAGTAAGATATACTAATAATTACTAATTAAGGCTACTTATATATAATACCTTAGTATTACTTATAATATCTTTACTTAATATATTTAACTAATAGTTATTATAATATAATACTTCTAATACTAAACTATTAATTTTATATTATACTTTTATTATTATTTACTTAATTCTATTAGCTTAAAGTTAAACTAATACCTTTATAATAAATAGTAAATAAAGTAAAGTATTTATTTAAAAGTAAATTTATATATTCTTTAATTAAACTCTTTAAGACTTAAAAAGGTTTAACTTTTAAATTACTAAATTAAATACTTTAAAGATTACTCTTTATTAATAATATAAAGTTTAAATAAAGAACTTATTATATTAATCTAGTTTAGTATTCTCTTATATTAATATAGAACCTTTTCTTATTCCTTACTTACTAATACTTTTATACTAATATTAAGTATTTATATTATTTATATATATAATAGATATTTACTTAAATAAAGATATAATACTTTTAATCTCTTTATTTAGAACCTAGTAAATTATTTCTAATATAATCTCTATAATATATTTCTTATTATTATATAATATAATAAGGTATAATTTATAGAATATCTATTTTATTATAGATATTAAATTATAGATATATATCTTTTTATTACTATAATATTCGAGTAAATATATTTAATAGTATAAGCTATCTAGTATAAACTATTATAGCTCTATTATAGTAGTATAATAATAATATCTTTAAGTTAGTATATATTATATAAGAGAAATAATTAAATACTAAGACTTAACCTCTTTTTATTTTATATCTTATATATTAATAATAAGTTAAATTAATACGTTTAAAGTTTCTATTCCTTTTAAGAGCTCTCTTATAAAGAAGTTTATAGTTTTAGTTTTATACTTTATTATTTATATTTATAATTATCTTTTAATAAAGTCTTTCTTTAATTATACTAATAAGTCCTTTAATTAGGTCTTTAATAGTTAAAGAGAACTATATTATTAAGTACTTTATTATTTCTTTATAAAGTCTTTATAATATTCTATAAATTAACTCTTAAAGTATTAAGAAAGCTTTTAATAATATTTAAACTATAATTATTTAATAGTAGTTATTAAGTTCTTATATATAATAGGCTCGGTAGTTTAGTTAGATATTTAAGTCTCTTATACCTATTAAGTTTATATAATATAGTTTATATATAGTACGTTTAATAGTTACCCTATAATATAGTAATATAGGAGTACTCTATCTCTATTTTAGTAGAGGTTTATTAGTATTTAGGCTACTTATATACGCGCTACTACTATATAAACTTATAATTCCTTTATTTAATTAAATAAGTTTTATATTTAATTTTAACTCTTCTCTTATTATCTAAGTACTAAGTACTTATTATAATCCTACGAACTTATTCCTCTTTTACCTACCTTTTCTTTTAGCGTACTATTTAGTAATATATATTAATAATATATATAAGTTTCTTTAATTAAGTTTTAAATAATTAAATAAATTAAATTAAAAATACTAAGTTATTTTAAATACTTAGTAAAGGGTAAAGAAGAAGGGGGTTATAGTATTATATATACTAACTCGCCCTAGGTAAAGTAAATATATAACTTAGCTAAGGCTTTTTACTTTAATAATAATAAGTTCCTTAATTAAGACTTAAATACTAAGGAAAAAGACGTAAAGGCGGCCGATCACGTGGCAAGGTACCCCTGGCGCCCTACTAAAATCCACGGTCGCACTCGTCTAGCTTCTCGCCCACCGTCTGCTAGCTACAGATATCGTAAAAGCATAGCGAGAACACTGAAACATAGCCTAGATGCCTAGATAATTGATGCTCGCTCTATGTGTGTTTTTAATACGACCCTAGCTGGATGCGGGCGCGAGAGTGGTTCCTGTGGTTTTGGTGTTCCTGCGTGGGTGCCTGGGTGCCTGGTAAGGCGCGGCTAGTCGCACTTCAAAGGTGGTAATCAGAGAGCGATAATTTTAAAATTATATAACTCCCGCTACAATTATCGTATACGCATTCTAAAAACATAGGATTATAGTGCGTTGAGCGACTTATTCTGTGTCCTAATTATGAAAGTTTTAAATGCGTTATGGGCTCGATGCGGCCCTGCGAATAGGATCGTACTTTTAGTGTTCCTATATGCACGACTTATGCAAGGGATAAAGTAAGCGAGTTGTTTACCTTTTATGCAAAGGGACCAAAATATGCACGTTTTGCTCGCTTAAAAATCCAAAATCTTAACCTCTCCAGATAGTAATAGCTAAGTTCTAAGTTATATACTAAAGTAAGTATAACTAGCTAAGTACCTATATACTTATAGATACCGAAGTACGCTAGTAGAGCGAGCTAGTCCTAAAGGAGTAGCTATACCCGAAGCTAGCTAATATTTATTTACTATTATAAAGTAATACTAGTATAACTTAGAAAGAAGAACTAGAACGTTATATAATAGTAACTAAAGTCTCTCTCTCTTATTTAACCTATCTAATTTATTTAACCTATCTAATTATATTTAACTCTTCTAGCCTAGAATCTCGTATAAAATTCTAGCTATATTCCCTCCCTCTTATACCTCTAGTTCTCTATATCGAAGTATTTATTATAGCTTCTTATTAACTAACTTCTTAGCTAGTCTAAAGCGTTCCTTAGTCTAGTCTTCGAAGTCCTTTATAAAGATATACTAGATATACTTATCTCTATACTATTTATTATTATAATAATCCTTATTCTTCTTATATATCTAGATATATTTTAATATAAAGTTAGTAGCTTAGTACTATACCTTAGTAGATTCTAGTATCTTCGCTTATTTATAAAGGGGGGTTTTATAAAGGGGAATAGTTTATAGTTCGTTTTATTAGTAGATTATACTATACTAGTAGTCTAGAAAGTAGGTTTATAGTTTATTTTATTAGTAGATTATACTATACTAGTAGTCTATAAAGTATATATACTAGTAGTTTAGAATATTATATACTATATACTTATAAGGGATTAGGCTCTAGGTATAGTACTAGCTATACTAGCGCTTACTAAGCCCGCTAAGAGTACTATTATATACTTATTCTTTTATAGTAGAGTTTAAGAAAACTCTTCTCTTCCTTCTTTATTAAACTTATTAAATACTATAATTAAGCCTCTATATATATACCACTCCCCTATAATATTAAGTTCGATTAATTATAGCTAACTAAGATACTACTATATAAGATAATATATAAGTACCTAGGGGATTCTACTAGAGTCGCGCCCCTAGCCTAGCGGGAGTTAATTAATTCTACCCGGCTCCCGAGAATATAATATAGCTAATACCGGAGTCGTTCTAGGAACTTATAAATATAGTTTAAAACCTAGGCCTTCGCGTATAATAAGCGGAAGCCGGTATAGAAGGGACGGAAGCCGAAGGAGAAGAAAGGTATTCCGACTAATCCTAATATTACTATTATTTAGATAGCTTAGGCTCTATTTACTTAGAATATTAGACCTTTATATTATTCTACTTTTCTATAAAAGTAGCTATAAAAGGACGTCTCCGAGCGCGTTATACTTCCTCTAGCCTAGTATAAAATCTATTTATATATAAATATATAGATTATATTTTTAATCTATATAATATAGCCCCGCTATATCGCTTTATCGCTTTAGTAGTAAAAGTAATATAGACCTCTAGAGGTCTTTTTTATCCTTAATATCGCGCTAAGATAGCCCTTAAGTAACTATTTATACCCCTATTCCTATATATTTAGGTATCTTTTATATCTCTAGGTTACTTCTCTACTAGTATAGCTCTAATATAAGAAGAACGTTTTTATTTAATTTTTATTTCTAAGTATTAGGAACTAAAGTACTATTTCTCTATTAAATATACTAGCTTATATAAATATACTATAAAGTCCTAGGGTTTTAGTACCCTAATAGAGATTATAATAGCCTATAACTATAGCGTATATAGCCTAAAGTAGAGTTCTTATATAAACCTCGCTTAGCCCCTAAGTATTATAGATCTAAGTATAAATTAAAAACCTATAATATATATATTAGCGTATTCTTACTAGAGCCTACTAGATATTAAGGTATAATATTCTAAGTAAATAGAGCTTTAATAAATAGTTTTCGTATATTTCCCTTCGGTCTTCGATATTCTACTAGTAGTAGTTATAGGTTTCCGGGTAGTATATAGTAGTTTTTCGATTAAAGTAGATAACTAGTTTTTTTCTAACGCTCTTCTAGCGGTCTCTAATAGTTTTAGAACAGTTCTTAGCGTAGAATAGGTATTATAAATAAAATAAATAATAATATAAAGAAATAAAAAAATAAAATAATATTTAAAACTCTCTTCCCTTTATAAAACACTTATATTCTATACTATTCTTATTAGATTCTATAGTAAAATAAAGAAATTTATAAGGAAAAATAAAAAGAATAAAAGAATAAAATAGTTCTTAAACTCTCTCTTCGCTATAAGATACTTATACTTCGTTAGACTTTCGTTAGTCTTTATAGGTTTCCTTCTCTTTAGTTTTTCTTTTTCTTTTTCTACTTAAACTACGTCTCTTCTTCTTCTTTAGAGTAATAGAATCGTTATTATCGTTATTTATCTTAATCTTAATAATAACTAGGTTATTATAATAGGTTCCTAAAACTAGAGCTAATAGTTTACTACTAATACTAAAAGAAAGTAGTAAGTAATAGAAAATAAATAGATTTTAATAGAATTTTATAGGAGACTATTCTAAGTAATAACCTATTCTATAGTTATATTAACCTTAGTAAAGATATTATTAGAAATAAGTAGTTAGTAATAAAAAACTAATAAAAACTAATATATTTATACTAAAAGTAGATCTAATTTCTAAAGTTATAAGAACTTTATAAAAGTAGTTACTATCTTATAGAGATCCTTAAGAGTATTAACGCTATAATACTATTAACTAACGATTTTTTAATAGAAACTAAAAGAAAAAAAAAGAAAAAAACTTACTACTTAGTATTATCTAAATAGGTCTATAAGGTATAGGTAAGATAAGTAAGCGCTCCTCTATTAATAGTTACTAATAGTTTTTAAATAGAGTCTAATTAAACTTATAAGGGATAATATTTTTATTTTTAATTAATATAGTAGAAGTATAATTAAGAACTACTTAGAATAGTCTTAATAAAATTAGTAGACTCTAATAAAAAAGTATTAGAATCCTATTTACTAGTAGTATAATATAGTTAATACCGCGCTTTATATAAGTAGTATAATAAATAGTAGGTATTCTTATTTAGTTAGATTTTAATAGATACTAATATAGAAGTATAGGAAAATATATATAACTTATCTATTATTATTATTATTATTAGGAAGTTTAGAAAGGAGGAAAGAAGGAAAAGAGGGTAGAAGGAGACTTATATACCCTAGTATACAAGTAAATAAAGGATATATAAGAAGGCGTATATAGAATAACGTTAAGGTAAGGTAAAGGTAAGCTATAAAAGTATAATTAAGCTAAAAAGTAAAGTTTTATAAAAGAAGCGAATTTAGTATAGTATTTAAAGGAATCCTTTATAAAATTAGACGGAATCCGACGCCTTTCTAGTAGAGGGAGGGAGTATTATAAGGGATTAGGCCCTAGGTATAGTACTAGCTATACTAGCGCTTACTAAGCCTACTAAGAGCACTACCGTACACCTATTCTTTTATAGCGGAGTCCGAGAAGACTCTTCTCTTCCTCCTTTATCGAACTTATTAAATACTATAATCGAGCCTCTGTGTATACGCCGCTCCCCCGTGACAATACTAGTAAGTTTCCTGATTAGTTGGTTGAATGTTGTAAATGCGGGGTATTCGAGGCTCTTTTGTAGGGTGAATCCGAGTGGTTTTGTAGTGTTTGTACTGCCTGTACCGGCAGTCTTGAAAGTACTGAAGAGTAAATGTGGGGTATCTAGGGCTCTTTTGTAGGGTGAATCGGGGTGGTTTTGCTTGTCTGTACTGCCTGTCCTGGCAGTCGGGAAAGTACAGTACCGCCAGTCCGGGGGGCGCAAATGCGTGTATTTGAGGCTCTTTCGCGCTTGTTGCTTGCGTACCGGGTGTCTGGAATATAGCGTACTACCTGTACTAGCAGTCTGGAATTACGTTCTAGAATATGGCGTACTACCTGTACTAGCAGTCTGGAATTGCGTGTACTGCCTGTACCGGCAGCGTGGAATATACGAAGTGCGTATGCCGGCTGTCTGTAGCGCAAATGCGAGTATTTGAGGCTCTTTTACGGCTCTTGTGTGATTCTCGAAGGGCTCAATTAAGAGGTCGAAACTTAAAGTGTATGACCAGAAGGTGCCGCTCCTAGTTAGTTCGAAAGGGGGGTATCGGGAGTTCGTGACAATAAAGCTCTATCCGCGATATAGAGCAATATCGGGTTTTGTAAGTAACTCCTGTCCGTGATAGGCTCCGCAAGTAGGTTTATTCTACCCTTCCGCAAAGGGGGACCTCTTCGGTGAACAATTATATTCCGCGAATATAAAGGAACCGGATGTGCTCTGTAGTAGGCTAATTCCCTTCTGTAAAGGGGCCTCTTCTTTACAGGTACGTAGTATAGTTATACTCCGCGAGTATAAATAACGACTAGAGTCTCTGATCTGTGAGCGTAATACTATAGTAAGTTGTCCCTTCCGTAAAGGGACCCTTACTGATCAGTGTCGGTTTGACTTATTCAGTTAATAAATGGGTAATGCAAAGACCTATATTACTGTAGTAATAGCTAAGTCCTAAGTTATATGCCGAAGTAAGTGTAGCTAGCTAAGTGCCTACGTACTTGTAGATACCGAAGTACGCTAGTAGAGCGAGCTAGTCCCAAAGGAGTAGCTACGCCCGAAGCTAGCTAATATTCATTTACTATTATAAAGCAACAAGGATTTAAAGGTTAAAATTAGTAAGAATTAATATATACTTTAAAAGACCTTTAGACCTTATACTTTAAAAAAGATAGTATAGTACTAGAAGTATAGAATAAAGCTTCTTTATATATTAAATAGTTAGTTTCTTATTCTCTTTTACTTTTAGATAATCTTTATTAAATTTCCTAGTTAAAACCTAGAAGAAGAAGCCTAATAGAAATTAACTCTTTTAGTAATATAAGTACTATAAGAATATTTAGGGTATAAGTAATAATACTACTAATAAGGAATAATATCTTTTAAAAGAGTATAATATATTAAAGAATAGTAGAAAAATACTAAATATATTACTCCTTTAGTATAATTAAGACTCTAATACTACTATTTAGAGTAGTAATACTATAAGATAATAATTACTCTAAGTTAAAAGAGAAGAGTATATAAACCTAATAATAATAGTTATATTAATTTCTTTTTAAGAGGTTCTAATTACTTAGATTATATTTTACTAGCTAGTACTATCTCTTATAATTAATAACCTTTTTATTAAGTTCCTTTAAGTAGTATTCTCTAGTACTAAGAAGCTAATTCTTAGGTATAATAAAACTATTTAAAGCTAGATTATTAATATATCTAAAAAGAAGAAAATAAAGGTTAAGAAGTATCTACTATATACTAAAAGTAAGATTAGCCTCTCTTTTAACTTATAGATATTACTAAATTACTTAGTATTAATAAGTATTATTATATATTTTATTAATAAAAGTAGTACTAATTAGTTAGTAAGTTAAGCCTTAAACTCTTACTAAGACCTAATTATATATAAACTTTATAATACTATAACTTTAATTATTTACTATATATTTATAATATTTTTAATTCTTAAAAAAGTCTTAAGTTATTAATTATTACTTATAGTATTCTAGATAGAAGTTTTAAATAGTTTTTACTCTAGCTAAAGTTATTCTAAATAGTTACTTTAGCTTTACTAAAACTATATACTAATTTATATTTTTATAATAATAACTCTTTATTATAATTTAATAACTCTAAAGCTTCTATATTAGTAAGAATTAAGCTAAAATAATTATTAAAGTTATTTAGAATTATAAATTAAAAAGTTATTTTAAATTTTTTATTATAAATAATATAGTAAATAATAATACTTACCTATATATTATTAATATAAAATACTTTTTAAAACTTATACTTAAATAATAAGAAGAATATTAATTATAATATCTTAGTTATATTATAAATTTAGCTAGAAAAGTCTTTTTATTTAATATAACTTTTAACTTATTTAAAAAGGAATCTAAAAAGCTTAAGTAAAACCTAGAGCTTTTAAAAGAGCTTTAACTTTAATATAAGTAAGAACCTATTAAATAACTTTATAATATTATTATATTTATATCTTATATACTTTAATACTTACGGAATAGACTTAAGTAGATAGGGCTACTAGTCTATAACTAACAACTAATAATTAACATTTATATAGCTAAAGTTGATTTTGTCTTAAGAGTATACTATACTATAGACTATAGACCCTTTCGACCCTCGCTGTCGCCCCTACTATTGCCCTTACGATTATAACCCCTAAGTGCCCCTGCCCCCCTCCTCCTCCCTCTCCCTCCTCCCTCTCCATCCTCGCTTTGGCCCCCGCGTTCACTGTCGCTACCGCTGTCGCTGTCGCGCTGTCGCGGTTTGAAAGAATAGACAGGAGGGCAGGAGGGCAGGAGGCGTAGAGGCTGGGAAAGACGGGAGTGTTCCCGTGATTCTAGCTGTTTTAGGAAAGGCTACCGAACCACGTGCCACGTGCTCCCCCTAAGCGCCTACTCCCTATACTAGTTAGTACTAGCGCTCCCGATAGCGAGAACACGAAAATATCGCGTTCGCGATTTCGGCAGCCCTTCTTTGTAACCTTTATAATACGATAGCTTACCTTTACGACGACAGGAAAGTATATAAGAGCCCTAGGGAGAGATAGTAAGAGGGAGGGGAAGAGAGGAAGAGAGGCGGGGGGCTAGGGGCTAGGGGGCAGGTACTAGAAACGAGGACAAGTTAGAAGCGATAGTAAGGCGTAGCTAGGTTTCTAGTAGCTACGATAGAGTAAACAGTTCTTCTTTGTAATTAGTTCTACTTATATAATAAGTAAAGAATATTATTAGTTGTTAGTTATTAGTTAGGGACTAGTAGCCCTATTTACTTAAGTCCGTTCCGTAAATACTATAGATAATTTAAAAAGATTAAAAGAATAGAATCTAATAGATTAAATAGATTAAAGTTTAACTACCTTTCTTTTATATATAATAATACTACTTAGTAGAATTCCTTATACTTTATAATTAAATAAAAGTTTAAACTTTATAATTAAATTAATTAATTCTACTTCTTAAATAGTTATATAAGCTATAAACTAGAAAAGTATAAAAGGAATCTTATAGAAATAAAGAAAGAGTATTTAATTTTATAAAATATTTTTATTATAAAAGATTAAGATATTCTTATTAAAGTTCTTTTAATTTTAAAACTTTTATACTCTTTAATAAAATATACTAAAGATATAATAATTAGTAATAACTAGAGTACTTTCTCTAACTATCTATAAATACTTAATAAGCTTCTAACTTACTTTTAAAAGTATTATAATAACTTATAAATTTATATAGTAAATAAGATACTTTAGAATAAATAATTAGACTACTTATAAATCTATATAGTAAATAGTTAAATAAAACTTAATAAGTACTTTACTAAGGTTAATAATATACTTACTTTATATACTATAGTTATTATAATACTATATTATAGATAGAAATACTTTAAGTATACCTAGAAAGATATAGATTTATAAAAGGATTTAAGTACTATATACTAGTAACTAGTAAATAGAAAGAGAGTATTATTTAAACTTTAGAAGACTAAGTATAAATACCTTTTAATTAATATTAGAGATATTATATTTATAGATACTAAAAGAGCCTATTTATTAAATATATTTAATTAAAATAATAATATATTAATTTTTTATACTAACTAAAAGAATATAACTAATAAGTATAGTATTTTAGCTTAGACTAAACAGTATACTTAGATTCGTATAGGAGGAGCTCTAGTTATATACCTCGAATTAAGGGGTAATTATATAAGGTAGGTATCTAATTCGAATAGTTCGAATATCTAGACTACTATAATACTAAATATTATATCTTTCCCTACTTAGATAAATAGTACTTCTCCTAGAGTATTAATAGTCTTAATTCTATATAGAAAGAGCTAGTTACTCCTACTTACGTTATATAGGATTTCCTAGAAAATAAAGTAATTTATTTAAGATTTATATACTTATATAACGTTTAACTTACTCTAAATTATATTTATTTATAGGAGCTAAAGATATTAAGTAATTATATAGTTAAGCGAGTATAGAGTACTATAAATAGTACCTACTAAAAGTATTATAAATACTCTTAATAACGTCTAGTTTAATTATTTTAAGCCTTTTAAGCCTAAAGAATATATAAGTTTTAAGCTCTCGAAGGTCTATATTAAGGAGCCTTCTCGCCCCTCTTTTACTTCCTTCTTTTAACTATTATAATATATAATATTCTTTTTTACCTACTTCTTTAACCTTTTATAATATCTTTTTATCTTTTCCTATATTCTTTTTTATCTTTAATTATATCTACTTAAGTTTTTACCTTCCCTATACTAGGTAGTATTATAACTAGTAGCCTAGATAGTTCTAGTAAAGGCTCTAGTAGTAGTAATAAGTATTACTCTAAGCTAGGTAAGGAGTATTATAATAAAGACTAAGAGATCTTCCTTTTTAAGTGTCCTTCTCTTAAGCTTTAACTTACTAAGATGTAAAAGAAGAATAAAAAGGACTATATAAGGAAGAAGAGAATAAAGGTTACTAAGAAAGTAGTAGAATCTACTACTTAGGTTACTACTAAGTAAGCTTATATAGCTATAGAAGAGTAAGCTTCTTATAGCTACTCTAGTCGATCTAGTAAAACTCTTATAGTACTTATCTTAGTATTTTACCTTTTTACTTTTTTACTTTTATAATACTAATAATTTTATAGCTATATTACTATTACCTAGCTACTTATAACTTAGCTAAGAGTAAGGTTAAGCCTACGTCTTCCTTCCTAGTTTAATATATAGTTTATCTTTCTCTTTTAAGTTACTTAGACTAGAGTACTATATAAGATTCCCTTCTTATAATACTAGTTAATCCTTTTTCGTCCGCGCTTATTAAGAATTATACTAATAATACTATTAATAATAACTTTATTAGAGGCTCTAGAAAGGAGTTTAAAAATAAGGAGGGTAGTATTCTTTCTAGCTTAGGTAAAGAAGATAATAATAATAAGGAGCTAGAGTTTATAGTCGAAAGTAACCTTAATATAGTCGATACTCTTAAGTATTTTAATAACCTTCCTTTTAAGCTAGGTATACTAGCTTAACTTTATAATAATAGTAAATAGAAAATACTTTATTTTATTAACTAGAATATTAATCTTAAGAAGTTAAAGAAGAAGTTTATCTTAAAGTCTTATACTTTATATATAAAGCTAATTATTATCTAGCTTAAGAGTTAGTAGTATAGTAGGAAGGGTAGGTATACTTCTTATTATAAGATAAGTTCTTTTCTATTCTTTTCTTACTTAAGCTAACTTTTTTATAGTAGTATAAGTAGAATATAAAGAGTAAGATACCTTATAAAGGAATATAGTTTTAAAAGTATATATTCTTTCTAGAGATAGATACTATAAAAAGAAAGAAAATAATTTAGTTAGGTTCTTATATAAATTACTAAATAAGTAATTAGAAAGTAAAATATTCTTTTTATAACTAAAATAGTAAGTTCTACTATTATTTTTCTTTTCTTATATATTAACTTATATATAAGTACTAATAGAACTACCCTAGGTTACTTTCCCTTAATAAAGCCTTAAACTAGTAGGGTTTACTTAGGTATTATTATTATTTTAGGTAGCTATAATCTTAATATAGTTAAGGATTATTAAGAGGCTTATAAGAAGCTTATAAGTACTAATAAGTTTTTCTAATAGAGAATTACTTCCTTTAGTAAAAGTAAGATAGTCTCTTCTATTAAGTCTCTTAGTTCCTTTAACCTTAAGTCCTTTAGTAATAATAATAAAGGTAATAATAATATTAGTACTAGTAAGTATAAAGGAGGATCGGGTAGTAAGAGTACTAGTAAGAAGCGTAAGTAGTAAGCTTATATCTTATAGAGCTAGCTAGTAGTTCTTTATTTTTCTATTCTTTTAAGTTTTAAATAATATTTAGTAAGTTCTTTAAATAGTTTTTCTTATAGTATTTTAAACTCTTTATTTATACTTTCTTTTTTTATTAATCTTTTTAAGCTTTTTACTTTATTCTTTTATTTTTAGATTAATAGTTTCTAAATAAGGTAGTATACTAGAAGATACTTAGAGATTCTTAAAAGTAGTATTTTTTACTATATAATATTCTACTAATATACTTATATTTTTTTTTACCTTAAGCTTAATAAACGTTTAAGTAGACTTAAATAAACCTTAATAAATCTAGAAATAGCTTCTAATAAACGCTAATAAATCTCTAAAATAAGCTTTAATAAATACTTAAATATACTCTAATAAGTACTAGAATATACTTTTATAAGTATTTAAATACTTTCTAATAAATCTTTTAATTTTTATAAATAAAATAGAAAATATTTAAAATAAATATAAAGAGCTTAAAATAAGCTTATATTTTACTCTTAAGATTAAAAGAACTCCTTTAACCTTTATTAAGTAATATTTACTAAGGTCTACTTCTTTATAATAAGTAAAAGACTAGAATATAAACTTCTAAAACTATTCTTAGATAAGCTTTTAGTACTAAGATTACTTCTAGAGTACTATAAGAGGGCTACTTCTTTAAACGACCTCTTCCTCTTTATACTAGTATAGAACCTTTATTATAATACTTTAGAGAACTCTTCTTTTAAATAATTAATATTTTCTTTTTAAATTATAAGTCTAAGGATTAAGGCTTAATTTTAACTATTTATAATTTAACTATATAGGGTTTCTAATTCTACTTTTATAGTACTTTTCCTTCTAGTATACCTAGGGTTTACTACTAAGGTAGTTAATATTCTTTATTTACTTCTTTACTTAGAGTAAAGGATAGTTTTCTTAAAGGTTACTTTATATAACCTTAGAGCTATTCTAGTAGTTATATTAAGTTTATAACTTATTTAGAGAAAGGTAGTATTACTTCTTCTACTTCTTCTAGTTATTCTTTTATAACTAATTTCTAGTAAATAGTTTAAATAAGGTTTTTAAATTTTATATTAAGGTTACTATAAACTTTTTAAGTAAAGTTATCTAGCTAAGTTTCTTATATAAAATCCTCTCTTACTTTATTTATTTCTAGTTTTCTAGAAGTTAATTTTATTTATTTAGTCTTACTAATTATAGTAAGCTTTTTATAAGTATAACCTAGTATAATACTATTATTTAAGTATTTTTTAATATTAATAGTAAGATTAATAATACTTAAGCTAGCTAGAACTTGTTTAGTTCTTATATTATTACTTTATTTACTAGTAGTAATATTAATAAAAGCTTAAGAAATTAACTTAAGTTATAACCTATTAATTAATAACCTTAAGTATTATTTATAATAGTCTTTTAACTAGTAGGTACTAAGTAGGTATACTATAATAACCTTATATAAGCTATATTAGTAATCTCTCTACTTCTTTAAATTTTTATTATATATTAGAATAAAGGAATCTAGCTTAATTAGAAGCCTAATATTCTATTACTAGTCTCTAATTAATTTTATACGAACTACTTTCTAGTATAATTCCTTATTTACTTATTATTATACTTTATTAGTAGCTAAAGTTCTTTAAAGGATTTTATTTAATCTATTCTTTAAACTATCTTTAGTAAGTTTAAAGGTTTTAGTCTTAGTAGAGTTTAGAAGTCTTAGATAGGCTCTATATAATAAGAAGAAGGGGCTATACTTTAATATTAAGTAGGTATAAATCCTTATAGTAAAGATAGCCTAGGTTAAGTATTTATCCTAGGTATAAATACTCTTCTTTTATAAAGCTTTTACTAATATATTACTTAGAATTCTATTAAACTATTTAACTTTTTTATTTATTTATAAATAATAGAAGGTAGTATAATAATACTTTAGCTTTATTATTCTTAAGAAGGATTCTATTATTTTAGAAATAAGGTTTATACTATTATCTAAGAGTAAAACTTATAGTATTCTATAAACTATAAAGATTTCTTTATAAATAAAGTCTATTATAGTCTAAGAATTCGCTAGTATAATAGCTCGAACTACTAGCTATTTAATAGATCTCTTAATAGTAGTAATAATCTATTAGTTACTATATATAGTTAGTAGAAGTATTCTAATAAAATTAATAGACTATTCTTTAAATAGGCTAATATTTAGTTATTATAAAATAAAGGCTAGTCTTTATTTATATTCTAATTTCCTAGTAATCTAATATTATAAATAAGTTTAATATCTTAACTTAATATCTTATTTAAGAGTAAGCTACTATCTTATATATTAAACTATACCTTTAAGCCCTAGCTAGCTAAAGTAGCTATACTTCTTATACTTCTTATTAAGCTAATTATAATAAAGTAATAAAGGAATATATAGTATTTTAAATCTATCTATTTTCTTAAATAGGACTTAATTATAATACTCGAAGATTAATATTAGGTAATAAGGATTATTAGTAAGGTCTACTAAGTCTTTAAGTATTAGCTTATCCTTTTTAAGAAGGGATAGAAGAGTTACGATTTTCTTTTCCTATTTAGCCTTATTAAGAAAAGATATAGCTTTAAAAGAAGCTTTCTAGGTTATATTAATAGCTAGACTATCTAAGTAGAACTTTATTCTACTATTCTTTAATAACTACTTAAAAGCTTCTTAGTATAATTAACCTTATCCTTTTTAATCTATATAATAAGAGATAGTATTTATAATAAGATTCTCTTTACTTAAGTAATAGTATAGGTTAATATTATAAGTCTAAAACTCTACTACCTAGTATATAAGTTACTTCGAGGGTTCTTTAGTAGTCTATATATACTTTAGACTCTTATAATTAGTAATTACTTTTATATAAGTATAATTATTAATATAATAGCTCTATATTTAAAGTATATACTTAATTATAAGTAATNTCTTAAAAGTAATAGGATATAAAAGGCTATTATTACTAAGTTAAAGTAGAGTATACTTAAGTACCTAGTTTAAAGTATTAGTTTTAATTATAAATAGATAATTAGATTAAGGTTAAGTAAGTATAAGCTTACTTATAAGTTTTTCCTTTAGACTTTTAAAGGCTAGCTAATATCTTATAGTCTAAATAACTAGGTAGTATTTCTTTTTATAAAAGATAGCGTTAGTTTCTTTAAGTAAGTTACTTAGTAGACTTAAGATTATTATAAAATATTAAATAAATCTTTTATAATAAGAAATAAGTTCTAGGAATAAGTAAACCTTATATATAGTCTTTAGAACTAGCTAATTCTAAATAAGCTTAGTCTTAGATATATAAGTCTTAATAACTTTATTTTTTACTTAATACTTATAAAATTCTATTTTAGATAAGCTAATTTTATACTTTAATAGTTTTACTTTAAGTCTTTCTTTCTAAAGTACTTCTAAGATTTATTATAAGTATATCTTATATTTTTAAAGAAAATTTAAAAATATAATAATATTATTTAAATAAATAATATAGAATTTATTAAAAAAAGGTTAAAAAATCTTATTTATTATTATCTAAAAGGTTACTAGTATATTTATAAGTTTAAATAGTATAACTAAGTACTTAAACTTTCCTTATTAAGTATTAAATACTATTTTATATTAATCTCTTTTTTTTACTTAAACTTAATAAAATCTTAAAAGTAAATCTATTTTAAAAATAAATTTAGTCTTTCTAATTTAGTTAAAATAGTTTTAGATCTAGAAGAGAAGGTAAGTATTCTTCTTTATAACTTTATTTAACGCTTAGTAATTAATATATATTCTCTATTTCTCTTTTAGTTTTTTTATAAAGAGTATAAGAAATCCTTAAATACTTTTACTTATATAGATTAATCTTTTATTAAATAGTTTTATAATTTATTTTATTTATTTTAAGACTTAAGAATAAAATAATAAGTATACTTAAAGGTTCTTTAGTAGAGTATCTCTTATATTAATCTTATATTTAAACTTTTTAAGTAAAGATATTTTATTTAGTATTTTTTTTTTTAAAATAATTCTAATATTTAATAATTAAGTTCTTAAATACTAGGTAGACCTTAGTTAAAAGAATAAAGGTTTTCTTATCCTTTATAGTTTAGACTATATATAAGATAGCCTCTATTTATTTTAAGTTAAAGCTCTTCTTTAATCTTTAAAGAGAAATAAGGTTAAAGTAACTTATAGTTAAGGTTTAAAAGGTTTAAGTAAGAGTAAAAGTAAATATAGTTCTTTTCCTTTTCTTATTTACTACTTAAATAACTATTTCTTTTATTACTTAGTTAATTATTAGATTATATTATTTTAGCTATAGGAGGCTAAGAATAATATCTATTTTAAATAGGTCTAAGATAATAGCTAAAATATAAAATATAAAGTCTTTAATTTAAAGAGTAAATATATAATACTTACTTAAAGTTAATATAGTATTATTAGCTATAGATACCTTAATCTATAGGCTCTAGTATAACTCGCCTAGCTCTATAGCTATAAGACAATTTATATAATTATAATCTATCCTACTATTAATAAGATAAGATTATTAATATTTAAGGTTTTTAACTATAGTACTCTTAAATATTATAAGGGTATTACTAATATTAAAAAGGGAGGATAATATAAAGTAAGTATCTTCTTCTATTATTAAAGTCTTATTTACTATTAATATCTTATATAGTTAAAAATATAATAGAGAATTAATCTAAGTTATATCTTCTAGTTTTATAGTNCCTCTACTTAGACTTATATAAAGGACTCGGGTTTTTTATATAGTTAAGAGAGAAGTAGTCTTTCTTTTTATATCTAAAATAAGTACTATTAGTTTTATACTATTCCTATTATCTTTTATAATCTAAAGACCTATCTAGTTATTTTAGAACGTAAGGAGGTATATACTTTATTTAAGACTTATAGAAACTATTATATCTACCTCTTAAAGTAGATCTAGCTTATTTAGTTTAAAGCCTTCTTTTACTTTTACTTCTTTCTCTACTACCTTAGTTAGTAAAGCTTCTTTTATTTAATCTAAATCTATTATAAGATCCTCTATAAAATCTACTATAACCTCTTCTTCTTAAAGGCCTACTCCTAACCTTATTTAGCTCTATAGAGGTAGTAGTATTAAAATAGGATTACCTTCTACTATTATAAAGTAAGTAACTTCCTTTAAACTAGGCTTATTTATAGTTATTTATATAAGTAACTAGTTCTTTAAAGGTACTACTATTATAACTATCCCTAGTAAGTCTAATATAGATTTCCTTATAAATTTTATTTAAGAACCTTTAAAATAAAATATAGTTTAAAAATATAAGAGTAAAGTTAAAAGCTAATATCTTTATTTTAGTTATAAAGTTATTAATAGTTTTTTATTAAGTTTATTCTTTAAATCTATTCTAAAGTCTATATATTTTATATAAGTTAAAGAAGTAGTTTATTAGTACTTTTATAAATTTATTAAATTCTATTATAATAAGAGAAATAGGTTTAAGTATATTATTTTAATAAATAAGATCTTATATATTAGTATACTAAGTCTTTATATTACCTTATAAGAATTAAGTTAACTAAATAACCTTCTTATAATTAGCTATCTTTACTTTTAAAGTAAGAGCCTTATTATTACTAAAGAATTATTAGAGATCTTAAATAAAGCTTTTTATAGCTTTAGCTCTTTATAATCCTAAGTAGGTTTTAGGGTCTTTTAAGTAAATAAGGTTCTATTATAGGCTCTAGTAAGCCTAATTATTAGTTAAAATAGTAATTATTCTTTTATTAAAAGGATTATAAGTAAGTATTCTTATACTTAGATTAAGAGAAGGATTATTACTACTACTATTAGTTCTAGAGTATAAGGGATTAGGCCCTGAGTATAGTACTAGCTGTGCTAGTGCTTACTAAGCTAGCTAAGAGTATAACGTATACCTTTCTTTTATTTATAGAGTTTAAGAAGACTCTTCTCTTCCTCCTTTATTAAACTTATTAAATACTATAATTAAGCTTCTATATATATACTATTCCCCTATAATATTAAGTTCGATTAATTATAGCTAACTAAGATACTACTATATAAGATAGTATATAAGTACCTAGGTAATTCTACTAGAGTCGCGCCCCTAGCCTAGTAGGAGTCGATTAATTCTACCTAGCTCCTAAAAGTATAGTATAGCTATTACTAGAGTCGTTCTAAGAACTTATAAACGTAGTTTAAAACCTAAGCTATTATATATAATAAGCGAAAGAAGGTATAGAAGTAGTAGAAGCTAAGATAAGGAGGCTATAAAGCTAAGAATAAGTAACCTCTACCCCCTTATTAATAAACTCGCTTTTAAGGAACTTAGTATAAACTCTTAGCTAGGTAAATTAATTAGATTCTAATAACTAAGTCTTAAGTCTTAGAGACTAGAAACTACTAACCTAGAATAGATATATAAGTACCTTCTAAGACTACTTTCTAAGGCTTAGGAGCTCCTATAAGGTAAGGTCCTTTATAAAACTACTACTCTCTCTAGAATACTACTAGAATATAATTTATAATACCCTCCTACTATAAGAGTAAGCCTAAATAAGATATTTCTAAGAGAAGGGAGGTAATAGAAATAAGAAAGATCCTAATTACTTCTTTATATAACTTAATAAGACTTTTATAAATAGTAATAAGTAGGCTAAGGCCTTAGAGAGGCTTAATAATATTAGATACTTTATAGGTTAACCCTAGTATAAATACTAGCTTAAATTTAATAAACTCTTACTAGTAGTAGATAAGAAGAGCTAAAATAATAATATAAAGATTAGCTACTTTTAAAATACCTTCTTAAACTCTATACAAATATATATAGCTACTATATCTAAATAAATAGATTACTATAAATTTATTAAAGAAGTTAAGCGTATTATAACTAACCTTAAAAAGACCGACTAGTTTAAATCGTTAAATAAGAAATAAAAGGAGAAGACTAAGGAATCTAGTATTAAAGAACTAGTATTCGCTCTATAATAGAAGTAGTCCTTATTACTTTAGCTAGATAGTAAAAGGGATACTATTATAGGAGTAATATAAACGGGTAGTAGCTAATCGGAATATTATAAAGACTATAAAAAGAATCTTAGAAATTATTAGGCTATAGGTAGAAAATAAAAGACTAAGTAAGTAGACTAAGATAAGTAAGAGAGATACTAAAAGGAGAAACTCTATTACTAATATAAAGTTTTAGAATACTAAGCTAGAAACTACTTATATAATATATTTACTCTACTAGTTAAGATTAACTAGGTTAAGGTAGAACCTATACTAGAGGATAATAATAGAATAATAGAAGCTAATACTTCTAGGTTAGAAAAAGAGTAGCTTTTAGTTATAGTTAGGAACTAAAAGTAAAAGAGGTATTAGTAAAAAAATAAAAGAAAGTAAAGAGAGTAATAAATAAAAATCTTATATATATAAATATAGTTTTTTAAAAATCTTTTAAAACCTTTACTTTTATTAATAAAGGATACTAATACTATACTATAATAAATAGAGACCTTATAAAAGGACTAGGACTCTTAAATATAAGTAATAAGAAATAAAAGATAAAAGGAGCCTCTTTATTTATAAGTAATTTAAAAGCTAAAAAAGTAGTTATCTTTTAAATAAATATTACTAAATACTACTAAGTTATTTATATATATATAATATTAAACTTAGACTTTTTAATAATTCTTAGAAACTTATAGAAAATATATAATAAAATATAGACTATACTAAAGAAATAGTATTTCTACTATAGTAGAGTATTACTATAAATAAAAGAAGGTTATAATTACTATAACTATAAAGATAATAGTACTTTTATAATAGTAGCTATCTTAAATATAGAGGATATTAGAAAAGCTTTTAAGGTTAAAAAGAAGCTATCTATAAAATAGCTAGAATAATAACTACTTTTAAAGATTAAGAATATAGTACTACTCTTTTCTAAATAGGAAGTAGAAAAGCTAGTACTCTATAGGCCTAGTATTAATACTAAAATTAATATCTACCCTTAAGCGAATAGTACTCTAACTACTTTACTATAAGGGCTACTCTATAATATATCTAAGGATAAACTATTAGTCTTAAGAAAATCTCTTAATAACTTATAAAAAAAAGGATTTATTAGACCTTTTATATTAGAAGTAGTAGCTCTTATTTTATTTATATAAAAACTAGGAGAAGGACTAAGATTCTACTATAACTACTAAGTACTAAATATAATTATAAAACCTAACTATTACCTCCTATTACTAATACTAAAGACTTTAAGGAATATAATAGAGGCTAACTAGCTTATAAAGGTTAATATTATCTCTACTTTTTATTAAATTTAAATAATAAAAGGCTATAAATATAAAACTACCTTTTAAATAAGATTTAGCTCTTTCGAATAGCTAGTAATACTATTTAGTCTAAGTAAGGCTCTAGCTATATTTTAATAGTATATTAATAGTTTATTATAAGACTTACTAGACGTCTACTCCTTAGCCTTTATAAATAATATAGTAATTTATACTAAGGGGTCTAAGAAGAACTACTTTAAAAAAGTATAGAGCGTCCTTTATAAACTCTAAAATAGAGGCCTATTCCTTAACCCTAGAAAAAGCGAATTTATAAAGAAATAAATTAAGTATTTAAGATTTATTATATATACTAGTAAAAAAGGAGTAGAACCTAACCTTAAGAAAGTTAAAGTAGTATAGAACTAAGTAGTTTTTAAGATATAAAAAGAAGTCTACTAGTTTTTAGAGTTCTATAACTTCTACTAAATATTTATACCTAACTACTCTTAGCTAGTAAGATAGCTAATAGTACTTACTAGTAAGAGAACCCTATTCTCTTAGGAAGAAAGGGAGGAGCTAACCTTTTAAGTATTAAAAAGTAAGTTTTATAAAGCTCTTATATTAGTAAAATAAGACCTAACCCTACCTATATTTCTTAAGATAGACTATAGTAGATTTATAATAGAAGATATACTCTTTTAAGAAAAGGATAAAATCTATTAACTAGTAAGCTTCTTTTCTAAAAAACTAAATAAGATAAAAATTAACTATAATATTTATAATAAAGAGATATTAGTAGTAGTATTCTTACTTAAGTTCTAGGTACCTAAACTAAAAGTAGTAAGCCCCTTTATAATATAAATAGACTATAAGAACCTAGAATACTTTATAACTAAGAGGTAACTAACCGAATACTAAATTCGATAATATAAGACCTTAGCTTTATTTTAGTTTACCCTTTACTACTAGCTAAATACTAAAGCTATTATACTAGACGTCTTATTTAAAAGAAAATAAGATACTCTAGAGGTAGATAATAAGATATTTAGGTATAAACGTTTTTTAGAGCTAGACTACGTTAGAAACTAGCTAGACCTAGGAGGGGAAAGAGAGGTAGTAGTAGCTACTACTTCGGTCTAGCTTTAAAATATATAATAGAAGGACCCCTTAAACTAGAACTAGGACTCTTAAGTACTATTCTAAGAATAAGAACTTAATAAACTTTAGAATAAATTAGTAGTAGAGAACTTATTATATAATATTATTTTTTAATTAGTCTTAAATAATAACTAATCTTTCTTAAGTAAAGTTAAAATAAAAATCTAAATAAGTAACTATAAAATTAATAAAAAGGGCTACCTATACTACTATAAGAGATTATAGGTTCCTAGAGTACCTACTCGATAGAGGCCGAGGCTAAGGAAGGAGAATCCGAACTTAGCTAAAAGAACGTTTTAAGAATAAAAATTATTTAATTTATTTATAATTTATAGGTCTATATCTACCTAGGTAAGGATTCTACTACTTTTATAATAGGATAAAACTTCTACTAGCCGCTCTAGTCTAAGTATATAAGATAGTTCTTAAAGAACTATAATTACTATAAAAGGAATAAAGTATAGTAGAAGTATAAGTATAAACTCTTATAGCTACTACTAGTACCTAACTAATTCTTCTAAGAACTCTTAATAGATTTTATAACTAACCTACTAGACTTATAAGAGAATTACTACCTCTAGGTTATTAAAGACTAATTAAGTAAGACTATAATACTAAAGGTAATATCTAATATAAAAGTAGAAGAATATACTAAAAAGTTTATAGAATACTAGGTTTATTACTATAGTATACCTTATACTATTACTAGTAATAGAGGTATAAACTAGATAAGTATATTCTAGAAAATATTTTACTATCTAATAGACGTATAATAATAACTTAGCTCTATATACTACCTATAAACTAATAGAGGCTTAGAAAGATTAAATTAAGAAGTATAAGCTTATCTCTAAAACTTTATTAACTAAGAGTAATCTAACTAGAAACGTTAGCTTCCTACTACTTAACTAGTACTTAATAAGCGTTACTAAATAGGCCTTAGAATAAGTCTCTTTTTTATAATATATAGCTTTAACCCTCCTTCTCTAATCCTACTTAAAATAAATACTAGTATAACTTTGAATCTCTTAGCGTTTAAGAAAGTAGAGATATTTATAAATAAGATTAAAAGGATTATAGTACTATACTAATTAAATATAGTAGAATCTATCTAAAAGTAAGAGGATAGCGCTAATAAGAGAAGGGCTCCTACTCTAGTCTATAAAGTAGGTAATAAGGTATAGTTAGACCTATATAACTACTATATAAATAGGCTAAAGAGAAGTCTAGACTATAAGTATATAAAATATATAGTAGAAGAAGTCTTATTACTATTAACTATTTATTTATTAGGGATTCCTAGTAATATTTACTTTATATTCTATACTAATTTTCTTTATTAAGTAAGCTAGAACCCCCTACTAGGGTAGGAGACTAATAATAAGTAACCTATATCTAAACTCTTCTAGATATATAAAGAATAGTAAGTAGAAGAGATACTATATACCTAAGATAAAGCTAAAAGAAAGAGAAAAATTAAATAAGTATTAGTAAAGTAGATAGGTTACTATAAACTAATATAAGAGCCCTTAGAAAATCTAGTAGATACTATTACTTTAAATAACTTTAAAGCTAAGTATAGTAATCCTATAAAGAATAATAATCTAAAAGCTAAATAGGAAAAGAAAAAGAAAAACTAAAGAGAAAGAAGCTTATAGAAACTAATAAAAGTAGAATAGAGTATAAAAGCGTTATAGTAAAGAGAGAGTTTAAAGACTATATTATTCTTTTATTTCTTTTTTTATTTTCTTTATAAACCTTTTATCTATAGTAGAATCTAGTAAAAAATAAACAGATTACTAGTCTTTTATAATAGAGAAAGAGTTTTAAATATTATTTTATTTTTTTATTTCTTTATTTTATTATTTTTTATTTATAATATCTAGTTTATACTAAGAACTATTCTAAATTTATTAGAGACTACTAAAAGAGTATAAAGAATAGATTATATATCTACCCTAACTAAAAAACTACTATAAACTACTAGGAAACTTATAAATACTACTATTAAGATATCTAGAACTAATAAAAAAGTACTAGAGACTACTTATTAAGTACCTTTAATATATATAATATTAGGATTAACTAGAATAACCTTCTTTTTTTTTAGCTTCTAAGACTTAGAACTTAGAGTATATCTCTTCTTCTTCTTTAGAGTAGTAAAATTATTACTATTAGTATCTATCTTAATCTTAATAGTAACTAGGTTACTATAATAGGTTTCTAAAACTAGAGCTAGAGGTCTACTACTAATCTTAAAAGAAAGTAGTAAATAATAGAAAACTAATAGAGACTAGTAAAAACCTATAGAAGACTATTCTAAGCTATAACTTACTCTATAGTTATAGTAACCTTAGTAGAAAGAGTACTAGAATAAGTAGTTAGTAATAAAAAACTAATAGAAACTAGAGTATTTATACTAAAAGAAGACTTAATTATTAAAGATATAAGAACTTTATAATATATATTATTATTTCTTAAAGATTTACTAAAGCTTTACTACTATAATAGTATTAGCTAGCGTTTTTTTAATAGAAACTAAAATAAAAAAAAAAAATTTCTTACTACTTAGTATTAAGCGATCTAGTCTAGGTAGTATATATAAGATAGGCTAACGCTCTACTATTAATAGTTATTAGTATTTTCTAAGTAGAGTCTAATTAAAACTTATAGGAGATAATACTTCTCTTTTATATTAATATAATTAAAGTATAAACGTAGACTATAAGAGATTTACTATATAAAATTAGTAGACTCTATTAAAAAAGTACTAGAATCTAACTTACTTTAGGTATTATATAGTCTATACTATAATAAGTATAATAAGTATAGTAGATAGGGGCTATACTTATCTAGTTAGATTTTAATAAATACTACTAGGGGAATATAGGAAATATATATAACTTACTTATTATTACTATTATTATTATTTTATCTTAGCCCTTAGCCGCTAGTTATATAGCCGTTTCCCCTC
>LT855416.1:2514933-2555588 GCA_900184765.1 Hymenoscyphus fraxineus
CGAGGGGGGAGGGGTAAATAGGGGAGCTACTAAAAGCCTTTATAAGAGGGTCTGAAACTAAGATAAATTATTATTATAGTTTAGAAAAAAGGAAAGAAGGAAAGGAGGGTAGAGGAAGCCTTATATACCCTAGTATATAAGTAAATAAAGGATTATATAAGAAGGTATATCTAGGATAACGTTAAGGTAAGGTAAAGATAGTCTAGAGAAGTATAATAGAGCTAAAAGTAAAGTTTATAAAAAAAAGTAAATTTAGTATAATATTTAATAGAATCCTTTATAAAACTAGATAGAATCCGGCGCCTTTCTAGTAGAGGGAGGGAGTATTATAAGGGATTAGGCCCTAAGTATAGTACTAGCTATACTAGTACTTACTAAGCTAGCTAAGAGTATANTCTCCTTTATCGAACTTATTAAATACTATAATCGAGCCTCTATATATACGCTACTCCCCTATAATATAGAGTAATAATAATTACTATTTTATTTTATTTTACTAATTCTATTAGATTCTTTTAGATCTTCTATTTTAACTTCTTAATTATAAGTAGTAAGATTAATTAGTAGTTAAATAAGTCCTTTTAGTAGAATAGGTTTAAGAGAAGGTTCTAATAACCTTATAGGCTTTCTAAACTTTAGCTAGAAGTCTAAGGGAGTTTTAGTACTTAGTATTATATAAGTATTTCTTTAAAGGAAGTCTACCTTCTCTTTCTTTTAGTTCTTTTAAAAGTATTCTTTTTTATATTTTTCTAGTTCCTTATTCTATTCTTACTAGCCTACTACTAATACTTTAAGTATAGTAATTTAAGATTATATATAGTCTAACTTTTAAAGGAGGTCCGGTTCTTAGTACCTTAGTTCCTAGCGCCTTAGTTCCTAGCGCCCTTTACCTTTAGAAGAGAGACTAGCTTATAGTTTATATTCTTCTTTAAATAAAGATAGGTCTTAAAGGTTTTATAGTTAGTAGGTAAGGACTAATTAGTAATCTTTATAGTTTTCTTTTACTCGGGCTTAAATACTTCTCTAGCTTATTTAAGAGGTTTAATAAAAGCTTTTAGATATAGCTTATACTAATTATTCTCTTTAAGGGTTAGTAACTAAGGTTTATCCTTTAGGTTAAGTAGAGAGAGCTCTTAAGATAGATCTTAAACCTAGGAGTAGAATTCTTATAAGTTACTATAAGTTTCCTTCTAAGTTAATTTCTATTTATTTAAGCCTAGTCTAGAGGTTAGTAAGTTCTTATTATATAAGTAGTTACTTACCTTAGTTAAGAAGGGGTTAATTAGTTAGTTCTATTTTATTATAGTATAAAAGAAGTATTTTTTAAAGAAGTTTATAATAAAGAAGTTTATAATAAAGAAATATTTAATTATTATTATTTAAAAAGAAGTTTCTAATAAAGGATTCCCTTATCTTTTATAACTAAAATATTTAAAGGTTTAAATAAGTAATAATATACTCGCTTAAAATAGTTTCCTACTTAAAATAGGTTATTAATTTAAGATTTATAGAATCCTAATAATATACTATTAGCGTAGTATTCTAAAATAGTACTAGAAAAGTTTTACTAAGTAAGTAGGTCTTTATAGTACTTCCTCTTTAAAAGTTATATTATTTTCTATCTAAATTCCTTAGAATCTCTTTAGATTAAGTAGGTAATAGATATATATATTATTAGTAAAGAGGAGAACTATTATAAGTAGTAGGAATATAACCTAACTTACTTTATAATCTAAGTTTTAAGGGTTATTACTTCCTTTATATAGACTTAGTATCTCTAGTCTTAAACGCTATAGAGCTCGATTATTAAAATATAGTTCGATTAAGTAGGTAAGAGATAAAAAGATAATTAGTTTAATCCTATTCTCTACCTTTATATAGCTAGTATCTTAGGTAATACTATTTAGTATACCTTATTATTTTAATAAGCTTAGAATACCTTTAGTTATTAATTTACTATCTAGTAGCTTACTAATACCCTTAGGCGAATCTTATTATAGAAAAGTTAGTAAGAGTTTAATAAAGAGTTCCTACTAATAAAAGTATTACTATTATATATAGTATTTTAGCTTAGACTAAATAGTATACTTAAATTCGTATAGAAAGAGCTCTAGCTATATACCTCGAATCGAGGGGTAATTATATAAGGTAGGTACCTAATTCGAATAACCCGAATATCTAGGCTACTATAATACCGAATATTATATAAGCTAGAGTATTAGATTAGTTAACTACTTTAAAAGATTAAAAATAAATTACTTATTTAATTTTAGATTTATTAATTAAAGTCTCTATTAATATAATATCTAGCTAAATTAACTTTAAATATACTTATAATACTTATTATATTAAGTAATTATAAATAAGTATTCTTATAAGCTAAGCTATTAATTATAAGTTAAAAAAATTATCTTTAATCTAATATAATTAAAGTAATATAGTATTTATAAATATAGTTAATATTTAATAGGTAAAAAGCTAGTATATAGAAAGGCTAGAGTAATTAAAGTACTCCTATAGAGCTTTTAATAGATATATAATATTTAAGTAGCTTTTATATATATAAATAACCTTATTTTACTACTTTATTTTAACCTTTTCTATCTACTTCTCTTTTATATACTACCTCTCCTTTTCTACTTCTCTCTAGATAAGTAACCTATTCTCCTCTCCTTCTTCTAACTAAAGTTATAGTTCTTCTTCTCCTTTCTAAGTAGTTAGGAGAGAAGAGGAGGGGAGATTCTAAATACTACTTAAACTTCGTAGTCTTAAAATTTTTATATATATACTCGTTACCCTTACTATTATACCCTTACTATCGTACCTCGCTATTATACCTTACTATCGTACCCCGCTATCGCGCCCTATACCCCCTTACCCGCCCCCGGCTATTACTTATACCTACTATTATATAGAGGTTATACCCTAGTATATTATTAGAGAGAGAGAGAGTAGTAGTAAAGAGAAAAGAAGCGGGGAAATATTTTCGTACGTATCGCCTAGTAGTAAACAATTATTAGCGTAATACGTACTAGCCTAGCTATTTTAGAAAGGTAGTCTTCGAGGCTAGAATAAGTAATATATACGAAAATATTTCCCTACTTCTATCCTCTTCGCTACTTAAGTACTCTCTCTCTCTCTTTCTTCTAAATAATATACTAGGGTATAACCCTTATACGATAGTAAGGGTATAATAGCGAGGGGGTATAATAGCGAGGGTACGACTATAAGGGTAGCGAGTATACGTGAAAATTTGAAGGCTACGAAGTTTAACCGAGGGGTAGGGGTATAGGGGCATAGGCACTCTAGTATAGTAGTAGTAAATATATAACTTGAAACTTCTATGATTTACGATTTACGATTTGCGATTTACGATTTGTGATTTACGATTTAGTTATCTAGTTTAGTAGTATATTCAGGATACCGTATCTAGCTTCGTTACTTTCTTTAGTTTACGGTTAGATTAAAGGTATAGTCTTTTTTTCTCTTTTTTTTTTCTAAGTGGTAATATGTATACAGTATCTTTTCTTTGAGTAATTAAGGTGCTTTAGTATCGGTGTAAGGATTCTATAGGAGGAATATAGGATTAGATAGATTAGTATCCCTTACTCTATAACTCCCGGGGAAACTAGTAGATTCTAAGCGAAAGAACTAACGCTAAACCTAATTAGAACGTACTAAGTATTAGAATTCCACGTCTTATTAGAAGTACGAATATCGTTAGAAATTAAATATATTATATATTATTATTATTTATCTTACGCCGCTAGGCGTATAGCCTACCCTAAGGGTATACAAAACTTCTACGAATCTAAACTCTAGCTATTACTAACTAGCTCTATAGGTCTTGCCTGTCTTCTTCTATTTAGTAGCTGTTATATACTAGGTACAGGGCTTATCTACCTACTCGGTAGCTAAGAATAAATTCCTAGGTAATAGTTAGAGCTTAACTAATAAAGTATAAGGATAAAAAAAGAAAGAAATAAGTAAATAATAATTAGAGTCTAGTATTATAAGAACCTTTATTAGAGATAGCACTACCTTTTCCTAGGGTACGGCCTCCCTTATAGTACCCTCTACTTACTTAATATATCTAATAACCCTTTCGCCTATTAATCCTCTCTCCTTTCCCCTTTAAGCTTAAGAGCTAGTTAATACTCGCTTAGATAGTTAAGTAAGAGTAGCTAAGCGATTATTACTAGAGCCTTTTCCTTACTACGTAGGGCGCCTCTAATATCCCTAAGGCTAGTAGCTTTCTATCTATCTAAGTCTCTCTAGAGCCTAGCGTAGTTATCCTATAGTTTAAGGTAGTAGAATATAAGGTAACTAATATTCTTAGTTCTAAGGCTATACCTATAATATAAGGTAAGTTAATTTAGAACCCTTCTATTAAATAGGAACTCCTTAAGGCCTATCTTTCTTATCCTTACCTAGACTAGTAGGGAGCTCTTTACTTTTAAGAGGTTCCTATATAGTTTTTAAGGTTACTAGTTACTATTAAGGATATTAATATTATCTATTACTTCTAGCCGCCTTCTAGGGTAGAGTTCTCTTATCTATTAATAGCTAGCCTAGATCCTTATAGCCTAGTCTCTTATAGCTACCTCCTTTTTATTAATAGACGCCTTCTTTCTCCTAAGCTAATCTCTAAGCTAACTATCTCTTACTTTAGCTAACTAGGGTATTAGTAGTTATACTAGTACTAGTCTCCCTCTCCTTTCTCTAAGGAGCCTCTTCTAGATCTTTTTATATATATCTCTAATAACTTTACCTACTAAGAGGTTTTAGTATACTTTCTTAAATTTAGTAACTCTACTATTTAGGTATAGGTCGATAGGGGTATAGTCTCCTTCGACCTTAAGATCTCTAATAGCTATTACTCTATAGGCTCTTATAATAACTCGAAGGTACTTATTCTAGTAAGGTAAAAGAGCCCTTATTATACCTTTAGTTTTTCTATCTCTTCTAGTTTAGTAGTATTATACTAATACTCTATATACTATTATACTATATATAACTACTATATATACCTAGTAAGACCTATTAAAATCTATACCCTATATCTTTACTAAAAGTCTAATAAGAGTAAATGTTTAAGTAGTTAGTTTCTTATAGATAGCTTTTCTATAGGCTTTCTAGTTTAGTTTCCTATTAAGCTATACTTTAAGGAATCTAGCGCTCTCTTTAAAGGCTAGAGTAGCCGATCTAAACTAGACTATTTCTAGGTAGGCTCTTCTTATCTTTATAAAGTAGATAAGTTTACTCTTCTCTAGTTTAAAGGCTATACCCCTTTTACTAACCTACTCCTAATAGATCTTCTATCTTTCCTTAAGTATTCTTATATTATTCTCTATACTAGTTAAAATAACTAGTAGGTTTATATTATTTAAGAATCTAACTATTACTAGCCCTTTTACTTTCTAAAGGTTATTATATAAGGTTAAAACAAAAAGAATAAATAGGATAAGAGAGAGGATCGAGCCCTAGAGGATACCTTATTAAAGATATTATTCTACTATATATTTACTATTAAAGTATAGTATTACCTTTCTATTAGTTAAATAGCTTCCTACCTAGATAACTACCTATCTTAGGATCCTCTTTTTTTAGAGTATATAGAGGAGCTACTTATAGTCTACTTTATTATACGCCCTAGCTATATCTAGCTAGGCTAGTAACACGTAGTACTTATTCTATTATATTATATAGATACTCTAGGTAACTATTCTAATTATTATTTTAGTATTTTAGCTAGATCTATTACTTATCTATATATTAAGTAGTATACTCTCTACCTTAGCTAGGCGTATAAGGTAGTTTATAAGAACTTTCTTAATTACCTTCTCTATAATAGAGAGTAGTATAATTAGTCTATAGGCCCTAGCTTTAGATTTTTCTTCTCTTATCTTCTTAGGCTTCTAGAGTACTACTACCCTTACTCTCTTAAACTAGGTTAGGAAGTACTAGAGGAAGAAGCTAGCCTCTATAATAGTAGTAAGAGTAAGTCGGAGTAGCTTACTATATTCTTAAAGGAATCTATTTACAAGTATATTAAAGCCTTAGGCCTTCTATAGTACTAACCTTATAGCTATAGCTATATCTACTTTAAATACCTCTTATATAAGGTAATATTAGACTAGAAAGCTATCCTCTTTAAATTATTAATTAGGTATACTAGAGTAGTCTACTAAGAACTCTAGAAAGAACTTTTCTAAGAGTATTTTAGCCTTTAAGGTATAGGTATTATCTATTACTCTCCTATCTATTAAGACTAGTCTAAAGAGGGCTAGGGCCTCTTATTAAAGGTAGTCTTATAGTCTTACCTATTTTTCTAGTTTCTAAAGCTAGTAGTTATTATAGGAGGCCTCCTATAGTACTCCCCTCTAGCTCTTAGTCTAGGCCTATTAAGTAAGTCTCTTAAGTTTAGCTAGAGATTCTTATCTTTAGGTATTAGTACTCTTAGTCCTAAGGCGTTTCTAGAACCTATCTTAGGCTTTTATATTAGATAAGGCTCTCTTTACTTCCTTATTCTACTAATATATTACTCTCTTATTATTTAGTTTCTTAGAAGGGGTAGAGAGCCTAGCTATCTCTTAGAGTTTTAGTATAAGGTAGTTAACTACTTCCTTTAGCTCCTCGACTATTCTAATTACTAGTACTAGTATTAACTCTACCTTAGTAGTAACTTTAATCTTATCTATTAGCTTTTAGCTAAACCCTAGAGTAGGCTCTACTAGGGGGGGGGTTTCGAGGTTAATTTTAATAAGTTAACTCTTATAGTCTAAGTATAGTAGGCTCTTACTTTATCTCTAGGTTATAAAGGTCCCTAAGTAGATAGTTAGATCTATAGTAGAGTCTTTCTAACCTCTATCCTCTAGTCTTATTACCTTACTAAAGGGAGTAATTAGGTTAAGATCCTATTCTACTATTAGTTATAATATGTATTCTAACGCTAGGTTAGTCTAGTAGTATCTATCCTATTCCGGGCTATAGGCGTTAAAGTTACCTATAAGAAGAACCTATCTCTAGGGTCTCCCCTTTTCTATAATCCTAGGAATAGGTAAGGTTTTACTTAGTAGATAGTATATAGAATATATTATAATAGCTATTTACCCTATACTAAACTTAACTAGGGCCTAGTTTTAGCTAGCCTTATATAACTATATAGGTATAGGGTACTATCTATAAATAAGAAGTAGAACCTTATCTACTTCCTAAATAAGGTAATATTATAATCTAGAGGGGTACCTTAGTAAGTCTATTAAGTTATTCTATAGTAGTTCCTATATAAAGAGAATATTAGCCTTTATATTAAGGGCTTTAGCGTAAGCCTTTAGGCTCTTATATATATTCTAGTAGATTAGCTATACTATTATAGGGTAGACCTAGAGATATTATCCTTACTAGTTCCTAATATCTCTATATTAGAGGTTTATAGGAATCCTAAGATACCCTATCTATTTTTTAAGCCTACCTTATATAAAAGGATTAGTTACTTAACTAGGTTAGTAAGGGGTAGTCTAGCTATAGAACTAGATCTCTTACGTTTTCTTAATTTAAAGGGCTCGCTAGTTTACTATTAGGGTCCTTCTTATAAGCCCCTAGTATATATAGCTACCGCGTCTCTATAGTTATTATAGTCTAGAGTAAAGGTAATAGCTCTATCTAGGTATCTTATCTTAGTAAGCTTTATCTACTCTTAAGCTACTAAGTAGTCTCTTATAGTAAAGGAAGAGTAACGCCTACTATAGTTTATATACTTTAAGTCTATACTCTATTTCTTAACTAGGTATTCTTCTTTACTTATATATACTATATAAGTATAGAGTATATACCTTACCTTCTTTCTATAGTATCTAGAGTTATAGCCCTATCCCTAGTACCTATAGTACTATATTATATTAACTTCTAACGCGTATCTCTTATAGGGGAAGTATTAGTTCTCCTAGAGTAGGCCTCTCTTATAGAGGGTCTTTATCTCTTTAACTATAGCTATCTTAAGGATAAGGTTTATAATTATTTAGGTTCTTCTATTTAGGCCTTAGGCTCTTATTCTTATTACCTTAAGTATCTTAACTTATAACCTATAGCTTATCTAGTCTAGTATCTTTACTAGTTCGTTATTATAAAGTACGTCTAGAGGGAAGCGTTTTACTAGTACTATTATTATTCTATAAGCTACCTTAGCCCTATCCTTAAACATATTCTTTACCTAGGTAGTATCCCTTATAAATTTAGCCTATCTATTACTCTTAAATCTTACTATTATATCCCTTAAGGGTAGAACCCTCGCAGCTATTACTACTATACCCTTCCTTACTATAGTATTCCTAAAGTTTATAACTACTATAATTTCTATTATTATTCTACTCTATAAGTTCTTACTTATAGAGCTACCTTATATAATAAGCTTATAGAACTATCTAGTTAGGAGTATATACTCTTGTACGCTCCTTAGTAGTTTAGTATTCTATATAATATTTACTTATAATATTAGCTAAGGGGGGGGGCCTCCCCCCCCTCCTTAGGTTACTTATCTATACCCTAGTTACTAGTCTAGAATCTCCTTTATATCCTTCTTAATCTAATTCCTTATAGGTTATTTATCTCCCCCTTCTTTTAATACCCTATATCCGCTTACCTTTATAGTAGCCCTAATTATCTCCTTAATATCCCTATTCTTAGCTACTAAGAATTAGATAGTTTATATTAGGCTCTCCTTAATAGTATCCTTCTCGATCGCTCCCTCTATTCCCTTTCTACTAGGCTCTCCTATATTAGTTAGTTTAACGTTTATAGTTTAAGGTACTTAGGGGGTTATAGGCTTAACTAGTAGTAAGCTCCTACGACTATCGATAATAATACTATTATTAGATATTACTATAACTTTATAATTTAGCTAGTACCCTAGTATAGAGTATTAGGACAGCTTTCTAGGAGTTTTTAGGAACTTTCTAAAATTCGTGTTTTTTAAATATATTATATATAAATATAATAATACTATAAATAGATATAATTTATAAATACTAAGGTCTTCTAATACTATTAATTATAGCTATCCCCTCCCTTTCTTATATTTCGTTATATATCCGAGTATTAAGAACTACTTCGTATCTATAGAACTCCCTTTAACACTTATTTATATATATAGTCTTCTTATACTCCTTATACTAATACTAAGTTAAAGTAGGAGGTAGTAGTAATAGCCTAAACTCTTGGTTTTATCGTATCTTATATATATAAGTATAATATACTTTACGATACTAAAAATAATAATCGTAGTATAACGCTATTACCTAGGTATAGTTACGTATACTACTAACCCGTCTAGCGAGGGGGTTACTAGATATAATATAAATCTTTAAAGTATAAGGGTAATACTTATTAAGTATTTATTAAACAATAGCTTCGCGGAAACTTCGATAGATTACTTTGTAATATTTACCTAAAACTATATAAGAAACTATATATAAGAACTAGATAGTTATATACCTTATTCGTCTATAATTTCGCTATTTAACCATTTAAATAATAAGAACGCATTTATAATTATTATATCTAGGAGCTAGTAAAAGAGTAGCTACTAGTTCTTATAAGAGACTTATTAAGTTTTATAATACTAATAGTATTAATTACTAATATCTACTCTACTTATATACCGATTATAATTATTTATAATACTAGAGATATTTAGGTTTTATTAATATATAACGTTCTTACTAACTCGTCTACTCTATATAGTATTAAGACTAAAAGGATAACGTATAATACGATTAGTAGTAGTAGTACTCTTATAAGGGTACTAACGTTCGCGTAATATAAACTCTTTACCTATATATACTATAGATATTATACTTACTATAGTATTATCTTACTATATATATACTAAGACTATTAGATTATCTAGAATTACTTAGGTTTATAGGTCTCCCTACTATTTTTTAAGTAGTAGGGTCTACTTATTAGAGCTAAGCTTTTAAGGTTTTATACTAAACTACCTAAGGAATAAAGGCTTTATAATATAGGTATAGTAAGTTCCTACTATACTAATCCAAAGTTTTATATATAATTTAGTAAATAATTCAAGCGAAGAGAAGTAGTTATCTATATATATTATAAATTATTTAGCTTTATATAGTAGGGACTAAGCGAGCTAGTATACTATAGAACCTATAAATATTAGCTAAAAGAGGTTAATTAAATATAAATACTATATAAATACCTATAGGAGTAAGGCCTTTATATAGTTAAATCTCTATAGTTTTCTATACTCTCGAACTAAATAAAAAGTCTTAGGTATAGCCTATAAAATATATAGCCTATATCTTATACCCTTCCTTAATCGGCTTATACTTATAACAAATAGTATTCTAAGATCGTTTAGAAAACTTTATAATTATTTTATTAATTACTATATTTTATAGTAGTATAATATTGTTAGTATAACTTGGTAGGATAGCAAAGGTACGAAACAGTAGCAAAAGTAGACGACAACGAGTACAAAAGTAGTAGTATATGATTATGATTATGTGTCTACTACGTAGATTCCAGGCGTATATATAGCCCGAAATGTTACGTGGATAAACCACGTGAATATATCGTAACACTGGCACAACTTAGAGAGAAGTTGTGAAGTAACGACTACTAGTTACAAAAGAAGAAATACCGTCTATCTGTCCGTCTATCTGTCCGTCTATCTGTCCTGTCCATATACTGTCTGTCCATCTGTCCTATTTACATACTGTCTGTCCAGCTAACCAATCACAGTGCTCTATCCAGCTATTCCATCTCTCGCTTGTCCTTCGCTAATCGCGTCCGACTAGAAAAGGGGGGTAGTCGCGTCCGACTAAAAAGGGGGATATTTGGCGAGTATGCTAGGGGGAGTATAACCCTTATAAGGCTTCTTTGTGTTTAGGCAGGGAGGTCTATAGTTGTAGTATGTGCCCTAGGGGAGGGGGGGTGTCTAGTATATACCCTGGGGGGGTGTCTAGTATGTGCTCGAGGGATATAGGTACTAGGGTATGTTAACTCCGGCTTACTAAGGAGGGTATAGTAGAGTAATTTTATATAGTTCTTCTTGCCTAGGAGTATTAGGTCTACTACTCCTATATAATAGAGTAGTATACGTAGCTTCTAGGCGACTCGGAACTTGACTTGTCGGAAGTGGGTCTCTTACTAGTACCTAAAGTCACGTAGGAATACCCTAGCTACTTGGTAGGGGTAGAGACGGCTATAAATATCTATAGTATTAGTAACCTACTTAGTTAGGTCTAGTTGTTATATACAGAAGGCTAGAGGCAAGTTAGATTAATCTATACTAAGTACTAAGCGAGTACTCAGGGGGGGTAGGTCCTAGTATATATACCCGAGGGAGGGTATCTAGTATATACCCGAGGGAGGGTCTATCTCTATTCGATCCTCGAGACAAGGCTAGGCTAGGATAGCTACAAGGCGTTCAGAGGGGTAGTATTTAACGGTAATAGGTCGAAAAGTATAATTAAGTCGCTTTAGGCTAATTTCGAGTCTTAGTAATATATTATAATAGTACTAAAGGTAGATTATTCTATATACTATCAAAAGGCGTTTATAGAAGTAGGATTTAACGGCTAGAGAATTACGTGCTTGTCAGAGGCTAAAAAAAAAACTCTTTTGTAGTGCAAATGCGTGATTCCGAGGCTCTTTCGCAGGGTGATTTTGTGTGTACTCGAGAAGTGTCGGCGAGAGAGAGAGAGAGAGAGAGTCTCTTTCGAAGAGGAGGGTACTCTGGTTGTTGTATTGCTCTTCGAATAAGGGTGTCGGTTCGAGGGGAGGGGGGGTCCCGTAGGTATCCGTACGCTCCGGAAAGTGGGAGTATTGTTGTCGATTTGCGTGTCTCGTCGTCGAAGGAGGTAGCAGACGAGTACAAATAGTTATAGAACTCGAAAGGCTCAATTAAGAGGTCGAGTATTGTACTACCTAAACTTACAGTAGTATAGCGTGTACTATTACTGCGATAGTAATAAAGTCCTTACTCTTCAAGTCCTGTCCAAGGGCAGCTCTACTACGACAATAGAGGGCTTGCGTATACGTCGAATTAGGAACCGAATATAATAAGTGATCTAAACTAAGTTAATTAATCTGTGAAATACTAATTAGTATTAGTATAACTTAGTAGGATAACAAAGGTATAAAACAGTAGCAAAAGTAGACAACAACAAGTACAAAAGTAGTAGTATATGATTATGATTATATGTCTGCTACGTGGATTCCGGGCGTATATATAGCCCGAAATGTCACGTGGATAAACCACGTGAATATATCGTAACAAATATATTACTTAAAGGCGGCTTATAGATACTTAAATAGTAGAGATAACTTTATATACTAACGTCTATCTATTATATTATTATCTAGATATAATATATAGAAATATTATCGAATATTTTTATACTAATACTATACTATATATTATATAGGTAAATTATAATTAATATATTTCTAGCCCTAACTAGGTCCTTTTACCGAGTATATACTAAAATATATTATAATTATAATAAATATAAATAGCTCTTTTAAAGTTATATCTACTTAAAACCGACTACGATATCCTTTTATAGGTATATAGCCTTTTTAACGTCCCTAGTAGTACTTATTAGTATATACGTTTATATTTATAATAATAACCTCGAGTATTACTTATATAAAAAATAATATAAAATAGTTAAGTAAAGTCTTTATAAAACTAGGAAGAGAGAGGGCTATAGGGTAGGCTAGTTCGTTTTATATAAGAGGTTCGAAATCGTTATATATTACTCTATCGATAATCTTATTATTTAAAGACGTTTAGTTTTTGTCCTAGGGTCTAAATAAGGTTTATATATACTATAAACTCTCTTATAAATAAAAGCTCGAATCTATTTTTATAGTATCCTAGGTCTTATATTTAATCTTAGGTAATAGAAAGGAGTTATTAAATATAATATTATTATATATAATATCTTCGACTTTATTATTTTTATTACTATTTAGAGGTTCTTTATAAGGCGTAAGCTTATATTCGTCTTTATTAGGTTTAGAGTTTTAATTAATTCTGTTAAGGTTTATTACTTTAATAAGGTACTAAGGGTTTAAGGGTCTCTAGAATATATTACGCTATAGACGTAGTTAGGTAGGCGTATATAAGGGACTTTCGAAGACCTTTCTAGGTCGCTTTTTTAGTCCTATTTTAGTAGGATTTTTATATATTAAAGGGTCTTTTTTATACTATCCTAGGGGTAGTATATTAGAAAGAAATAAGATACGAATAATTAATTAATTAAGTAGTAGGAGAAGTAGTAGGAGAAGTAGTTATTTAAGTAACCCTAAAAGTACGTCTACGATTATATATTTATTACTATTATACCTAGGGACTAGTTTTCTTAACGACATTTCTTATATTTAATTATAGATTATAGCGGGTAATAATAGTGTTTTTATAAAAGGGTATAACTATAGCTATATAGGCTAAAAAGCTAAGTAGTACGTACTTAATATACTAACGTTCGTACTAAGCTACTACTACTACTAGTTTCCCCGGGAGTTATAGAGTAAGGGATATAAGGTTTATTAAAGTTAGTCTTTCGGATTTAGGTAATAAGCACTTTAGGCTTTTAGTTTAAACTTTAGCCTAAGAGAATATTCTAGTAGTTTATTTATAAGCTTGATTTATAAGCTTATNATAGTAACTATAGAAGCTTCTAGTATTATACGCTAGTAGTATATATAGCTACACTGTTTTATACTTAGTCTTCTCTCTTTAAGTCGAATTTACACTATATATACAAGCTTATTATTCTTATTAATTATATACTACTTTATAACTTCTTATTTACTACGATCTACTACTTATATTATAACTTCTAATAGGTTATAAGCCCGGTAGCCTATAAGGACTCCTGAGTAATTGTCCCGTTCGTTCCGTATACTAATTTCGATATATTCGGAACGGCCGGAACATCGATTAATTAAAGTTTCTACTACCCCGTATTAAGCGACCCCCCTTATCGCTTAAGCGAGTACTAGCTAGACCGACTTCCTATAAGCGACTAATTAACGCCTATAGCCAGTACTATTTTATAAGTAAAGCCCTAGCCCTAATTAACTTACTATTATTTAAGCGACCCGAGTTCTATATCCCTAAGATAGGAGAACTAGCGAGTGTAAAGCTAGTTATATATAAGTAAATATAGTAGGAAAACTCCTATATATACTACTTATATTAACCTACGGCTATACCTATACGTATACGTTACCTATAGTAGGTAGTATAGCCTTCTTCTTATACTAAGGAGCCTAGGCTTATAGCTACCTTTATATAGGGACTTATATATATAAAGAAGCTAGTAAGAANTAGTATAAAACTAGAGTATGTAGGTTAATCCTTATTCCTATATAAGATTAAATTAATCCTAGTATAAAAGTATTACTTAATCGAATCCTACTTTTAAAGGAATTTAGGAAGAAGTTAAGTTATTACTAATAGAAGGGATTAATAAGTGTTTATAAGGAATACGTCTATAAACCTAAAAGCTAGGCATTTAATATATATTTAAATATATATATTTAAATATCTATTTATTTCTCTATTAATTATATATATAATTATATATATATATATATATATAAACCTATCTTCCGCTCTAGCCTATAAAGGGGATAAGCTACTAGGCAAATCCAACTATTTAGAGTAGGCCGAAGAGGTAGAAATATACCTAAAAATCAATGGTTTTTAGCCTTATATCGAAGGCTTAATAAGCGAGCTAGATAAAAGTCTTTATTATAAGACAGTAGTCGAGACCGAGGATATAGATATGTTAGATACTAGCGCTAATAAGGATAAAAAGCCTAAAACTATAACTAGATAAGAGGCTTTATTACCTAAATTAGCTATTAAATATATAAAGAAATTAGAAGATTTTTAAAGTAAATCTAATAAAGCGTTAGCCGCTTTATAAAATACTATTAGTTCTAATAACCTTAAGCGATTCGAATTTATAAATAATCCTCTAAATCTCTAGCTAGCTCTAAAAATAGATTATAGAGCTATAAACCTAGAGTTATTAAATCGTTATTATAATAAATTTAATAATATTAATTATAATAACTATAATAATATAGAGGAATATATAAGTAAAGTCTAAAGTTCTACTAAGTATATAGAACGTATAGACTATAAAATACCGGATTAAATAATCCTTATTACTATATTTAATAGTTTACCTAGCTCTTTCGACTCCTTTATCTCTAAGAAGCTTAAAGCGGTAAACAACGACTCGCTTATATCCCTAGATAATATTATTAGTGATTTAATAGCCGAGGAGGCTAGGATAAATAATTATAACTTAGCTAATAAAGCCTCTTCTTCTAATAATAATAGATATTATACCTTTTATAAAAAAGGGGGATATATAGAAAAGAAATACTTTATAAAACACCCCGAGCTAAAAAAGGATAAAAATACTAATAATAATAATAAAAAGGGTAATAAAAGTTCTTCTAATAAAGAAGAAGAAGACAAAGAAGTAAGTAAATCTAATAGTACTACTTCTACTAAGCTAATAATAACCGCTAGAATTAGTAAAAATAATAATAAAAATATTAGTTATTGTTTTAGTACTAGTTCTTTAGATAATAGCTTAGTTTTAGACTCGGGAGCAAGCGAGTACTTTACTCCTAATAAGGGCTGGTTATTAGACTATAAACCTATTAATAATAAGACTATTATAGTAGCTAATAATCAAAAAGTCCCTATCGAGGGTATAGGAAATATACCCCTTATATTAAATAGTAATAAAGGATTAAAAATAGAAATACTATTAAAAGACGTTTATTACGTCCCTAGTATAGCATCTACACTTATATCGGTCTATTATCTAAGGAATAACGGCTAGATTACTTCCTTTAATAAAGAGGATAAAGCGGTTATATATAATAAAGCGTATAAAGGAGTTACCTTAGAAGCTCCTTAGATTAATAACACCTATTATATAAAAGATTTATCTATAGACTATAAAAGTCTAGAAAAGACCGTATATAAGGTTAATAGTAATATTATAGAAGAGAATTTAACCCTTTTATATAAGAGACTAAATCACTTAAGCCCTAAATATCTAGCTAAAACTATAGATAATACTAAAGGTTATAAACTTAGTCCTAAATCTAAACAAGAAATAAAGGATTATAATAGTTGTTATAAAGGTAAATTCACTAAAATAATTAGTTATTTACTTTTAAAAGACTATACTAAAGAACCTTTATCTTATTTCGATTTAGATATATTAGGTGCTTTTAATATAAAAGGGCTTAAAGGAGAATGTTACTTATTAACCTTTACGTGTAGAAATACTAGAATAGTATATATATATAGTCTTAAGTTTAAATCGGAAGCTATAGATAAGTTTATCGATTTATATAAACTTATTAAAAATTAATTTAATATAACTATAAAAGGATTTTATATAGATAACGCTAAGGAGTTTAAGAGTACTAAGTTAGATACCTTTTATAAAGATAACGGGATTTATATAGACTATATAAGTCCTTATAGTCCCGAATAAAACGGTATAGCCGAAAGAGTAAACAGATATATATTAGAACGTCTAATAGCTATAATCGAAGAAAAGAACGTTCCTATATATCTCTGGCCATATTTAGCTCAAGCTATTATATATATAAAAAATAGGACTTATAATAGCGTAATAAACTCTACTCCTTTCGAAGCGGTTATAAAAGAGAAACCTAATATAAGTTATATTAAAGTCCTAGGCTCTCTTTACTACTATTTAAAACCTAAAGAGACTAGGACTTACAAACTAGATATAAGGTCTAGTAAAGGCATATTAGTAGGCTTTAAATCTAGTAACAATTATTTAGTATATAATTTTAAAGATAAGACTATAGTTTCGATAAGGGATATAGTTATTAAAGAACACCTAGAATATAAAGACGATTATAAGGTATAAGAAGACTATAATACCTTATTAGAGTCTGATTCTACTAATTATAACGATCTATTAGATATTTCTAATAGCTATAATTATAATAGAAATATTAATAATAGTAATAATATTAGTAGAAGTTCTAGTCCTTTAAGTGAACTATCTAAAACCCCTAGCTTACCTAATAGCCCTAATAAACCTTCTAGACCCTCTAGCCCTATAAATAGTCCTATAGAGGAAATAGATCTTATTAATCTTAGCTCTAATAACTCTTTAGACAAGGAAGAAGAAGTACCTTATAATTTTAGAAATAAATAACCTATTAATTATAAGGACCTTAATAACAGTAAAGCTAGTATAGCCTATTCTCAACTAGAAGAGACTATTTATAGCTTAGCTTCTTTAGCCTATATAGGTACTAAAATAGAGGGAGAATTAGAAGAGAAGATTAATAATAATAAAATTATTATTAAAAAAGAATCTAATATTTTAGAACCTAAGTCTTATAAAGAAGCTATTAGCCCTAATAATCCTTATAAAGAGGATTGGATTAGGTCTATACAGGGTGAGCTAAATACCCTCGAAGATAATAAGACTTAGGATTTAATATTATTTAAAGAAGAAAATAATAATAACTTAAATAATTCTTTAAATAATAACCCGGCTATTAGTAACCAAAATATAAAGCCTATTAAGACTAGATAGGTATATAAAATAAAGGATCTAAATAACGGCTATATAGAACTAAAATCTAGGTTCGTAGCTAAGGGTTTCGAACAAATATTAGGTTAAGACTATTTAGATTCCTATAGCGCGGTTATTAAGCAAATAGCGTAGAAACTACTATTCGCTTTATCGATTTTATATAACTTAATTATATATAAAATAGATATAGTATCCGCTTTTACCTATAGTCCTATAGATTTTAATAATCTTTTAATTTTACCCCCTAAAGGCCTAGGAACCTATTTAAGTCTAGGAAATTATACTATAAAAGATAGTAATAATATAGGACAACTACGTCTTCTAAAGGCTTTATATAGCTTGAAACAATCCGCTAGAATATGGTATAACACCTTAAGTAAGGTCCTTATAGACCTTGGTTTTATAAGACTTAAAACCGAAGCGTGTATTTATATAAATACTAAATCAAATATAATTATTAGTATTTATGTCGACGACTTAGCTATTTTAGCTCCTTCTATCGATATAGTAAAGGACCTTATAAAAGAGCTTAGAAAACACTTTAATATTAAAGACCTAGGACTTATAAAAGACTACCTAGGTATCGATATAGAAATATCTAAAAATAAAGATAATACTAAGTCTCTTAAGCTAAGCCAGTCTAAATACATTACTAAGGTTATAAACAAATATAATCTAAAAGATAGTAACCCTATATATACCCCTGCCGACGCAAAAGCTAAATTAGAGCCGAGTAAACAAAAGGCCTCGCTTAAAGAAATACGCGAATTTCAGGGTATTATAGGAAGTCTTTTATATATAACCCTAGGTACTAGACCAGATATAGCCTTTATTACTATTAAATTAGCTAGATTTGCGTCTAATCCTAGTAAGGAACACTTTATAGCGGTTAAAAGGGTACTAAGATATTTATATACTACTATTAATTATACTATTAATTTTAGTAGTAATTGTAGCCCTTATTTAAGTGGATATTCGGATTCGGATAAAGGAGGAGATATACCTACCTCTAAATCTACTAGCGGCTATATATTCTATATACTAGGAGGCCCCTTTACTTAGCGAAGTAAACTATAAAGTATTATAGCGCAAAGTACTTGCGAAGCCGAATATATAGCGCTAAATTTAGCCTCTAAAGAAGCCGTATATATAAAAGCCCTAATAGAGGAACTAGGGTTATATAAACAAACCCTATTCCCTATTTACGTCGATAATAAGTCCGCTATTAACCTAAGCGAGAATCCCGTCTTCTATAAACGAACTAAACATATAAACGTTAAATACTACTATATTAGAGACCTTATACTAAAAGGGGTTATTAATATAGAGTATATAGCGTCCGAGGATAATAAGGCGGACGGCTTAACTAAGCCTTTACCTAAGGTTAAATTCAGAAGGTTCCTCGAAGAACTTAAATTTATTTAAATATTTTAAAATTGTTTTATAACTATTTCTTTTGCTTTAAAGCTTAGTAATAGTCTTTTATATATAAAATATTAATACTTTAGCTTAAAAGCTTAGTATTAATAACAAAAACATTTAAAAACCTATAAAAACCTACAAAAACAAAACTCGCTAAACTCGCTAAAGTACTTATTAAGAGGGAGTGTTAAAGTTAGTCTTTCGGATTTAGGTAATAAGCACTTTAGGCTTTTAGTTTAAACTTTAGCCTAAGAGAATATTCTAGTAGTTTATTTATAAGCTTGATTTATAAGCTTATNGTAGTAACTATAGAAGCTTCTAGCATTATACGCTAGTAGTATATATAGCTACACTGTTTTGTACTTAGTCTTCTCTCTTTAAGTCGAATTTACACTATATGCACAAGCTTATTATTCTTATCGATTATATACCACTTTGTGACTCCTTATTCACTACGATCCACCACTTATATCGTAACTTCCAACAAGGTTTGTAAGTAGGAGGCGAGGAGATATTGAGGATGGAGATGGAGATGGAGATAGAGATGCAGAAGGGGTGTGGAGTAGTATAGTTAGAGTTGTAAGTTCATGGGTGGATGGTTGAAGAGAGGAAGGTAGGAATGGGAAGGTGGGAAGGTAGGAAGGTGTTAATGGGGAGATGGGAAGGCTTATTGGATATAAGAGATTGTCTCTGTGGTGAGAATTACGGTATGAAGAGATAATGAGAAGGTTGGGTTTGGAGGTAAGTAGGTAGGTAGGTGGAGAGGGAGGTAGGGTGTTATGGGACTTCACGATGGTGATAGATTAAGAGGGAAGAGGGATGTGGGAGGTAAAGATATGAATAGAACTCCCAACATACCTCCAGGATACCAAATTACTATCTCAANCGATGTGGATCTTAGCTGAACTCGTGTTAGAGTTATGAGGATGCTTGGTTTGTTGGTTGGAGTTTTTGGTGGGAGGAAGGAGGGCGGGGAGGAGTTAGTGTTATCTGTGATATCTTGTTAGTATAGTACCATAAAGTTACTCTATTACTCTTTTTGGATATCGCCTACAAGACAAAGAAAGCAAACCACAATCAAAAAAAACAAAACAATCAAAACCCCCCTTAAAATCCTAATACTCACCCCCTCCCCCTCCCTCGCATTCCAACAACAAAGACTTCTTCGTTGTTGGAATTGTACCCTCACAGCGTTAGCTGCGTTATAAACAAAGAAAGACATCTAGTTTTTCATCTAGCTATGAGCCAGTAAACCTCTTTTACTGCTGATACTACGTTTGGAGGGTTGTATTTGTGGTGTAGAGTTTGATTTTGGGTTTAGTCTGAACCTCTGCTGACGGCTGGATCTCTGGCGAAGGCTGAACCTTGGACGAAGGGGGAGGGGGGTTCTCTGGTGATGGGGGGTCTCAGTTGAGTGTTATGCCGTAGAGTCCTGGACAGGAGAGGATCTTCTCCCTTTCTCTATGGAGATTTGAGACAGATCTTGAAAGGAGGCGATATGAGAGGGTTTGTTTTGTGGGAAGAGTTTTGATATTTTGACGCTGACGCCGATTTGGGAACGGAACTGATGAGGAGGAGGGATTTTTGGGGTTGGTTTGGGGTTGCTGAGGGTGGGGTGCTTGTTTGAGATTTGAGGTTTGGGGGGAAGAGGGGGGAGGTTGGAGGAGAGAAGGGGATGTGGTTGTGAAAAATTATGTTATGTTGAGTTATCTTACATTTCGTTTCATGGAGGTGGGAGAGTAAGTGAACGAATGAATAACATAATAACATAATAACTAACAGACAAATTCCACAGTTCCACAGTTCCACAGTCCTAACAAAATCCAAAGTTATGTCAACATATACTACGAGTATACACCTCCCTTCCATGGAACAGAATTTACTTATAGCTAGAATCAATAATTCGGTAAACACAATACAAACCACCCTACTACAGCAATCAACCCTCTCCCCTAAGACATCCATCTCCATCTCTTTCCTAACCACCAATCAACCACTCATTCATTCAACCATCAACTTATAAATCTCCAATCACTAAAACCAGAAAACCCACTACCACACAAATCCACAATACCATCTATCAATCACACCCACAAACCCAACCCCACACCCAAATCCCTCCAAAAAACCAAACATCACACAACCAAACCCAAAACACACCACCTCCCATCCTATAAACTATCCTTACCATAGCAATCCTCCGCACATCATTCCTCCATACATCCCAAATGACATCCTCAACCCAACTCGTCAGAAAAGGCCCCAGAAAAGTTGGGGAAGGGTCTAATCCCAACTTCTCACTGCGAAAGGAGATATAGAGCACTAGTACAAGGAGTTGTTACAGTATATGGTATGGTATTTAATTGAGATGTGGTATTTGAAAAGGTGTAAGATTTTAAGAACTAGTATTGGATGTAGGGTTAAAGAAAGGGGGATTTGTAAGGCACCTGGATCCTGGATCCTGGGGGAAGGAAATGAATGGGGTGATAGGATACAGAGTATAATAGAACAGGAAGGGGAAAGTATGAAGGGTGGGAATGATCCAAGGACATAGATATATTGAAGTGATGCACCTACGTTGGAAGTTCATCAGTATTATTTCCACACTGGGGATGAGCATGAAAGTATAGAATCAGGAGACACGTCAGATGCCAAACTGCTCAGTATCAAAGCATACCTTCATCACATAAAATACACATCCAAGAAGAAAAGCAAAAAACATCCTCATAATCGCATCAATTTCAGGCATCACTACCAAACGTAATACACTACAAAGACTCTAAACAGCCCAATAAACATCCACCTTAACCTCCTTCACGAAATTCGACCAGCCCCCAAATCGAGCCTTACCCCAAACCGTAATCGAATCACCAATCTTCAGATTCCGCATAAACTCCCCATTCATGCTCGCCTTACCACGACCTTGACCCTCGAGTTCAGCTGCTTCGGATGATTCGGGATCAATGTTATCATGGGGGGACCAGGTAATGACATGTTTCGTGATATCTCTCGTGGCAGTGCGATTCTTTTGCAAACACATGGACTGTGGACTTAATTCGTGTTTCAATTCCTTGACTTCTACGCCTTGGGGGGTTGTGGTGGTTTCGATGTTATCTGCGGGAAGGACGTGGACGGTGGAGCATACGATGGGGAAGTCGGAGTTGGATGAACTGATTGGGTCTTCTTCGTCGTTCTCTGTTATACCTGGGACAGTGAGCAAGTTTTGAATCATTGTAGTATCTGTATACTTACCATCTCTGTATGCAATCATTCTTTCCAAGCCGACATCAAACCAAGTCCAAGATCCTTTGTAAGTGCCTCTATCTGAGGAATTCCCACCCCATCCTTGATCACAACTCTTAATTGTAAATACCACTTTTCGGCAAGGCATTCCCCGTGCAGATGAGCTGCTTTCCCAATGTTTCAGGACTTTTTGGGTCGCAGCATCATCTTTTAAGCCTTCGGGGATGGATAATTGAGGGACCGTAGGTAAGCTCCAGCGATATTTCCCAGTACCCTCTAATTCAGGTCCAACATCTGTGATTGTCTTTTTGGATGGAGTAACATTACTTTCCCAAGCTTGCAGTGGAATATATCCAACTGGAGGAGTTCTCAGCTGTTTGATAGTTAGCAACTTTCAAAAGTGAAGGGTGGGCAACAAACCAAAAGCTGATCCTCATGTCCACTCTGTCCCCGGATAATGATATCTTTATCTGGATATGAGCGGATGAAACTTGAAGTATGCGGCCAATATTCTGCAAAGTCAATGATACTGTCTATCAGTTCCAGTGGAATATCACGCTCAACAAATATCTGCTTGACATCGAGAACGTCCTCTACTGTTGGAGAGTATTCGGTATCATCTGTGGATGAATCTTCAGATGATTCTTCTGCATTTTCCGCATTTAGAGGTGGATTGAAGAGGTATTGGTACCGTCCATGCCTCCTTGGTGGTCTAGATGCAGTCTGGTTTTGAGGTTGTGGTGTTATTTCTTCTCCTTCAGTTGTGCGACCCCATAGCACATTTGAGGCCGCAGAGAAGATTCCGGAGAACATGGTAATCAGATTATGAGGTTTTGTGGTACTCGAGTAAGCTGTTGTACAGTCTGCTTGTTGTGGTAGGACGCGGTCACCAGCAGTGCAACAGTGCTGTCTTTTGTGGAGACCTCGGCAGTGTCTAAGATTCCCGTGAAGGTTGTTTTTCTTGTATGAGAAGTGGAAAGATTATTCTTGCTCTTTCCAGAAAGCTGTACTCAGTAGGTAGCTGTGGCAGGGAATAGAGTTCAGTCTGATAATCTGTATGTTGCGTTGCCAGTTTTGGTTGTAGTAGGTGAAGGGATATAGATGCTTTCACTCGACCCCACTGGATGATTGTTCTACCGCAGGTGGCAATGTGCCAAGCTCTTACTACGTCATATAAGGCTACCAAATATCGCTTCTCCTTTCCTTCCACAGACAAGGCTGAGATGAGACTCTGTCGGAACCATTTCGGCAATCACGCCATCTGAAGGCCATACTCAACTCGAGTAGGCCATTCCCAAATTGTGTGGTGGCTGACAAAACACCATGAATTCCATAAGAGCATCTTTATTCCCTTCTATTGTCTGACTTATTTCCTGAATTTGAGGTTTATTTGATTGCGTATGCTGTGCTCATTCGTCATGAACTCTAATAAAAGTGTTGTCGCATGCGCCAGACTTGCTACCCACCTAAGGCCTTCGAAATCGGCTGCATTGCGGCATTCTCATCCTTGGACCAGACAAACATCTAGATCTTCAACCAAACGCCAATTTTCTCAAGCAACAAGTCTCCAACATGCCGCAAGATTATTCTCTTCTCAGCAACCTCGAAAAAATGCATCTGCCGGTTTGGCAGAAGCTTCGAATCCCGCAATGGCATTTCCTTGCCTAGACGCCCTTGAGTCGAAATCCGCTACTCTCGAAGCCCGATCATTATCCAGTGGCCCTGAACCCTCATACACAAGCGGCGTCACGGAGATTTACCATTGTAACGACTCGTTGCTGTTGGATTGGGGAGGAGTGCTTCCGGAATTCGACATTGCATATGAAACTTGGGGAGAGATGAATGCAGACAAATCAAATGTCATTCTGTTACATACTGGACTTTCTGCCTCTTCGCATGCTCACTCTACCGAAAGTAATCCCAAGCCGGGTTGGTGGGAAAAGTTCATTGGGCCAGGAGGGTGTTTGGATACGAATAAGTATCATGTAATATGTACAAATGTGATTGGGGGATGCTATGGATCAACAGGACCAAGGAGTATCGACCCCGCGGATGGGCAAAGATACGCTACACGATTTCCAATTCTTACGATGGAAGATATGGTGCGGGCACAGTTTAGGCTTCTGGATGGCCTTGGAGTGGAGAAGTTATATGCAAGTGTTGGTTCGAGTATGGGAGGAATGCAATCATTGGCAGCAGGTGTACTTTTTCCAGAAAGAGTCGGTCGAATTGCTACCATCTCCGGATGCGCAAGAAGCCATCCATACAGTATTGCAATGCGACATACACAAAGACAAGTTTTGATGATGGATCCAAAATGGAATCGAGGATTCTATTATGACAGTGTCCCACCACATGCTGGCATGAAACTCGCTCGAGAAATCGCAACTGTTACATATCGATCGGGTCCAGAATGGGAGCAGAGATTTGGCAGACGGCGTGCGGATCCAAGCAAACAGCCTGCTCTTTGCCCTGACTTTCTTATCGAAACATATCTGGATCATGCAGGAGAGAAGTTCTGCTTGGAGTACGATGCAAATAGTTTACTGTACGTCAGCAAAGCGATGGATCTTTTTGATCTCGGCGCGGAAGCTCAATCTGCGGCTGCTACTCGTCGTGCAGGATATGCATCTCGAAGCTCAGAGCAAGATCAACAAGACGCATCTTGCAGTCTTACCCTCCCAGATTCTCCCTACCAAGAACAGCCAGAATCAGAAGCGCCAAAGGACTTTAGCTCTCCTGTATCAGCTTCCACTGGTCCTCCAGCAGATTTGGTTCTCGGCCTGAAAGGTCTGCGAGACCACCCCGCATTGGTAATAGGTGTTGGGAGTGATATTCTCTTCCCAGCCTGGCAGCAAAGAGAAATTGCGGAGACTCTGAAAAGAGGGGGAAACCAAAAGGTTACACATGTCGAGTTGGGCGAAGATGCTAGTTTGTTCGGACACGACAGTTTTCTGCTGGACTTGGAGCACATTGGGGGGAGCTTGAAACGTTTTCTGGGCTGAGTGACCTTCACGCTTGCGTGTTTTGGTCACTAGGGCTTGTATGATGAATGAATGAATAACTGATGAGGGCGTTTGGTGGAGGCATTTTTTGGCGTTGAGATTTTCACTATTTGTACACGGCGGAAAATCTTTGTACTGTGCAAGGGAAATGGTATTTGAAAAGTGATATATCTAGTCATACGTAAAACAAACGAGTATATTCCCAACCAACCTCCTTTCAATTCTAAACGTCCCTTCTTACGCCCCCGTCCAAATGTGACAAACTAGTACAAGCCTCCCCTCTCCGCCAACCCCTAAAACTAGCATCGAACATAAACTCCTTTGCCTCATCAACTCCACCGATGTTTGATTTCCACCCGCCACCCCCATAGCTTGTACTTGGCTGTTCTTCACAATTCCTTCTATAGAATTGGAATTGTGTGCCGCGTGAGAGAACAGAATGGAGGGGCCGGGTTCCTCCTCATCATTTGGGCTTATTTCGTTCGGACGTCTTCCACTCGTCTGAAATCTGAGGGATCGAGTTTTACGCCCTGAGGGTGAGGAGGGGGAGGATGTAGGTGGGTAGGTGGGTGGGTAGGTGGGTGGGTAGGTGNTATTAATTTACCCATCAATAAAAACAGTAATAGTAGCAAAGAACCCCATCTTTCGAGATCTTCTATAATATGCTCTTCACTTCTCAACTTCGTGACAAGTTTCACGGATTCCTCTGTGAGAAGAGTGTGCTGCACCAAGTCCCCGATCAGAGAATAATTCCTCTGGTATACATATACTTCTCATGAGAGCGTGGGGGGTTGTATGAGTATAGCCTAGATACTCGCGTCGGAACTTGGAGGAGAGACTAGCCCCTGGATATATACTCTCGCCTAAGAATGCTGATTATAATCTTGATCACCGCGCCAGTATGGAGGAATGGGGTGAGGTTATTGAGTTGAATAAATTGAGGAAGTTCTTGTCCTCGTCGGGGGTATATATTGGTTTGGGTGGGTATGTGTAGTATCTAGATCCCTCGACAGTTCTTTATGAAGTCTTTTAGGATATGGTGTATTATGTGGGCTAGTGCTATATGGTGTTCTTTGCTATATGAGTAGCGATACGGAGCTTCCTTGAGTGAGGATGATCGTGTGCGATCTTTGTGATGTCAGCTATGAGGAGTAGTTGAGGTGTATTCGTTGGTCTGCAGAGTCTGTATGCTGGCGTGGATTATTGGCAGATTTTGAGATCTGGTGTATATGTGTCTTAGGGAACCACCCATCGTGGAACTGATTAACTCTTATACAGAGCTTGAGATGGAGAGATTTGAAGAGTTGGAATGCTTTCTATGGATTGGTACTCTTTTGACCGTGGTGTATTTTGATCTTGTGTTGGTCTAATCTAGGTAGTAAGAACAATAATTCAAAGAAATGGTATGAAGGTATGAGTATTCATCAAGAAAAAAACGCCCCTATTCCTCCATTACTTAAGAATTGGGAAGTGAAACTCTCTCACCCCAAAACCTTCTCATGAACGCGTTATACTCCAAATACGCAAAGCTCCACAAAGACTCCAAAAGCTACTCCTCAGACCCCATCCAATCCCCCTCACACCCCCTCACCCCCCACCACCGGCTCAACCTCCAACTTCAACACCCTATCCGCCTTCCTCCTCGGCTCAGGCGCCCTCCCATTCTCCTGGACATAGAACCGTCTCAACATAACAATAGCCTCCTCTCTCAACCACCCACCACTAACTTCATAATCTCCATTTCTCCTCTGATCTCTCCCCTCTTCATTCCTTGTCATTCGAATCGTTTCATTAGATTCGCTCCCACTAACCTTCCCATTCCCGCGATGCACATCCAGAACTCCACCCGTCCCCCCAAATTTCTCATTGCTCGCCCCGAAGAAGACGCGTTGGATGCCGAATTGGCGGAGCAGCGAGGCGCACATGATGCAGGGTTCTACTGTTACGTAGAGGGTACTTTCGTGTAGGATACTGGGGAGGAAGGGGTAGAGGTTCTTTATCTCTGCCTCATTCTTCATTTCAGGGGTTGGCATTGTGAGTGAGGGGTTGGGGGTGGATGAAGTATTTAATGGTGCTGAGGGAGCGGGTGATAGGATCTGATTGATGGCGATGAACTCCGCGTGCATAGTCCCGTTCCTTGTGCGGTTCGTGGCATTCATGCCGCGTCCTATGATTCCGTGGCGGGGATGCACTATTACGCATCCGACGGGGGTTTCTGAGGTTTGGAGGGCGAGCTCGGCCTGTTGATTGGGTTAGTTGTGATGGTTGTATTTTGGTTCTGTGAAGAGAGATGGGATCTTGAAGGAGGGGGGAAAGTGAAAGGTTGCAGCAAGGAAAGGGGGCGAGACCATCGATAATGCTTCTCTCATGTAATGGAGATGTGTTTCTTTCTCCTCCTCTGATATCGTTTCTTGATTCGGCATTTTAGGCGAGGGAAGAGGTGTTTGGTGGGGAAAGAGTCGCTTAAAATGAGTCTTCCGACTTGACTGGTGCAGATGGGTGGTGAGCTTTGATGGTTAGATTTGTGAAGTTCTGAGCGCAGATAAGATCTATATTTGAAGTTATTCAAAGTGTTGAGAGTTTGAAGTCGACTAGTGGTGAAAACGAAACGGCGTATTTCTTATAAAGATGTGGAAGTTGGAGATGAAGAGTGAGTTTGAACTTGAAGCAAAGTGGGTCCGATGAAAATCCGAGTGAGTCACGTGGAGGCCATGGCTTTTATGAGGATGGAAGTTTAGAAACTTATAGTTATTTCTTACGCACTTACCTCTGTTACTCCAGTAACAGAATTATTAAGAGCTAATCCTTATACTGAATTAGCTCGTTCAAAGGAAGCCAAACCTCATATGAATAGAAATGAAATCAGAAGTGATAATGTGAGTAGTAGAAAAGGTATCATCATTTGACCTTAAAGTACGATAGAGAGCACGCGCCTATAATAAAAAGTATCATACAAGAATTTTGTGCCATTAAAATTACCCAATAGATCCCCATTACCAGCTCAAAGCCCTTTAAACAATTTCCCTCTCATTTCATTCCATGCATTCTCCAACTACTTCGAGACCGTCACGCCAGGTAACTCAACAGCATCCTCCCGTGACCTCGCACTAGCAGGCATCTCCGTACTATCCAGCTGCTGTGGAATATTCGTCGAACCAGCGTCTACCATCTCATGAACATTGTTATGATGAGGTGATGGGTGACCACCCCATGTATGAGCCCCAGTAGGCGAAGGATGACCAGACATCATTGAGATTTGGGGAGAGTGAGCTGGTTGGTTTGGAGATGGTTGGGGAGAGCCGTAGGGTGGTGGGCCAACAGTTTGGGCGTCTCCCTCTCGTGCTGGTCGTGTTGGTGAGAAGTTTTTGTCGTGGTCCGGTCTAGGGGTGCCTTGGGTGGCTGTGTAAAATCCCTCTGTTGCTTGTTAGTTGGAACATGGGAACGTAGACGAAGAGAAACGTACCATTTTCGGGTCCTCGGATGCCGTCTGTTGGTGTTAGTTTGCGCATTCCAGGCGATTCGGGGTCCTTTCCTATCGCTGCGGACGCTGCGGAATCTCTCTTTGCGTTTTTGTCTTTCTTTCTTCGATGTTTAAGGATTAGGAATCCGCATATTATAAGAGCTATAAGAACCACGCCACCGGTCACTACACCAGCGATTATTGCAGTGTTATGGTTTCCATCTGAGGAGGTAACATTAGGCTGTACAGGAGCAGCAGTACCGGTTGATGTCGAGGATGCAGTTGTAGATTGTAAAGTTGAGGTTGTTCCAGGAATAACTTTGAATTGTGCTGCTTCAAGATCTCCTGCTGGACAGCCATTCTGCTGACATGGGTTTGTTTTACAGCAGCCCTGAAAAGATGGAGAAATAGCTGTACATGTATACCATAACGAAGTTGAAGGACATTGTACGTTCGGCTCGTTTGTAGCTACTATGCCAGCTGTTGGAATGCCGGCCGCTCGAAGGTCTGTTGCAGGACATCCATTTTGTTGACACGGATTTGTGACGCAGCACCCTTGAAAACTTGGAGTGATTCCTGTGCATTCATACCTGTGCTTTTGTTAAAATGCTCCCCATAGAAACGATCCAGTGGAAAACTAACCAGAGGCCGCCTGACGGGCAGGTTCCCTTGTCGGTTGGTTTTGCCATTGTGTATTAAAGTATAGGCACTGGTAGAGGGATATTGGCAGTATGAGATCCGGATCCACAGTGTAGGTGGATGAATTAAATCGCTTCACGCCGGAAGAAGAAAGGCGAATCAGTATATCTTCAGACAATGAAAAGCTGTGCACCCGTGACTTGTACTCGTATGTTCTGCTGCGTAGATTACACTCTGAGCTTATCCAACGTGACTTTTTCTACAACAATGGTACGGTAGCTGGTAGGGCGAGAGAGAGGAAGTAAGTTGATAAGCTTGTAGGTAAAACTTTACAAAGAAACAGGTCGCAGCGATGGTGATATCCCAAATCAATCCTAGGTCTAACTAAGTAGGGTTTGCTAGTGAAATGATATCATGTCAGATTTGCATGCATGTGCTCCTACTCTAGCTAACCAAGATGATGAGGAGGTAACGCGAGAAGGAGGCGAGGAGTAGTTTTGTTGGTAAGGTAAGATGAGGTTAGTGGAGTTTTTCTTTGATTGCTCAAGTCTCAGCCACCACCAATACCGAAAATCGATACGATTTTCATTATGAGGAATAGCAGAACAAAGAAAAGGCTCCTTTCATGATGAAATCATCCTTGAATATGTGGAAATTTGGCATGTTCATATTTTTGCTTTTTTTGCTTTTGGATCGAGAGGGCAAGATCGCGGGGTACAGGAACTCCCCGTAAGTAACAACATCACCTGTTTGATAGATTACACCGAACGGCTTCCTCGCTTCATAGGGCTGTGGTGAGCCGTGTGATGTACGACTTTCTTAACTAGGAAGCCCAACAAGACTGACGGTGACTTTAGAGGCACAAGGTGTAATATCACACCACGAACGCCGCATGGGAGGTAGACTGTAAGATCTTAGGCATACCATTTTCCAAGCTTGCCAGCGCAGAAGGCAGTTTTCCATCTATTTGGGGTTCCACAGCCCAGTAGTAGTTGGGCGGGACGTGCACTTCCGAGAAGCCTCCACAAGTAAATGCAGCTAAGAAGAGGATTTCGCGACTTCATCGTGAAATTGCGGTGAAAGTGGCCATGCGAACCAAAAGTTCATTCGTAGCGTAAACTCTGAATCCTCAAGTGGGATTTAGAATGATCCAGCCAGCGCGAAAACTTCTACTTCGTCTGTTGATGTCAAGTGGAGTTAAGCTTACTTTCAGAAGGAAGGGAAGGAACTTTCAACTGTCCATCTGTACGTACACTCGTTCCGACGACCGCTTCCCGGCAGACGAAGGAACCAACAACATGATTCCCCTTGTGGGAAAATATCCGACGACGTTGAGGAATCGCTGGAAGAGAAGCTGACTATCTCGATATCGACGCTGCCATTGGATAATCCGTACAGCATGTAGAAGAGCTTATGTGGTTGAGGCTCAAAACTTTGAAATTGAGATTGGGCTCGGTAATTGGTGGCTGAGGATGATGACCAGGGTAAAAATAGAACATTTTCTCACTACGGCTGATATGAGATGATGATATAAACTCATCACGGTCCCTAGTTTGGAAACTTATTTTCTTCTCGCTTCCTCCTTCCATTTTGCCCATCTGAATTCTCATTTTCATTCTCACAACTAACCTCGGGAACCCGGAAGTTTTGAATAATCGATGAAGGTCATGTGATGTTATCAAGTTTCTTTTTGGGATATACACCTCCCTGATTTGAAATGGAGACTGGGCTTTCTTAATGATGTTGATTTTGACAGAATCCTCTCGCGGAATCTGGCCATTATCATCCTACACGTAAGCTAAGAACAATAACCGTCGAGAATCCATAACCGATGTAGCAAGATGGACACAAAGACTATACAGTACTTGCTTGTTTTATTTTGGGTCTATTAGATCCAAGAGGATCTTATTTGAACTTGACTTCAGTTTCCAGGATACAGTACAGTACTTGCAGGTGGAACCTGATAGCAGGAATAAACACGTGACTAGCCTCCATTGGATCCATCCATACATCTGCAATCAGACAAATTTTGACTAAAGTATAGTTCTACCAAGTTCCCCGTGAAATTACAGAAGTTGCTGGCACAATATCTTATGAATCCAGGAGGCCATTTCTTCAAGTATCGTGAAGTCTGTGAAGACACGTGAGTAACCACCCTCAGTAAGTCAATTCAGAAATTCCACCTTAACTTTGAGCTATCCACATATGTCCTGCAGGCAAAGCTTACCATTGTACTCTAAACGAACTCTGCTTGCACTGATGAAGCGAAAGGCATCAAAGCGACGAACTCAGTCAACTGAACTCAACTCAACAACATCTCAAGTTCAAACAAAATACACTTCAACACACCACCCACAACTCCACATCCTTACTCGCCCTCAAACTCGAAACAATCCGCAAAAAATCATCCAACTTCCCCACAAACATCTCCCCCCAGATCACCTCGTATCACGCAATCCCCCTCCCAAAAAAGAGGGCACGAGTACCCCTCCGATCAAACCCCCATCATCTCCTCTCGCGCAAATCGCCAACCCGTCCAAGCTCCTCCCGAAACAAACCTATCCATCCCATTGAAACACCTCCCTTCCCGCATGACAATTCCAGAACCCCACCAGCACAATCCCAAGAAAACCAAACAAACACAAACCAGAAAAAAAAAAAAGTAAACCGAAAGGGCTCGCAAAAAGTTAACTAAGGACGGGACGGATAGGCTAGCGGTTTAGCCTTTAGTGTTGCGTCTTTTAGCTTTTAAGCTTTTAGGTTTGGCTTTTCTTAGCGTTTGAGGATTGGAAATTTGGACTTGGGTTGATTGCGGATTACTCGGTAGTGAGTCTCGAATCGGGATGCTGTTAACCTTTTTTTGGTGCGGGAGTTGGACCTTTTCGGTACTTGGAATATGGGATCGCGAGCCGGTGAGCTGTGCGAGATTGGATTTTTGGGGATGAGGCGGAGATACTCGTGGGGCTCCATGGTACGGCACTTCGTAGTTCGTACAATGTTAAGGTGGGTTGGTTTGTAGAAGAAACATGTCGGTGGGATTTTAGAGGCCAATGGTTACTAAGCTGGTAACTACATGTCCAGTAGAGCAGAAGATTGGTAGGAAATAGTGTTGAATCGGAAACCAACGAGTAACATGAGATGTCAATACCCATACAATAATAGACAAGTTCATCCAAAACGGCGTTCATCAGTACTCAGCATCTCGGTTCTTTCAAGCGCGGTTTTGGAACCCAGGTCTTGGCTGTGAGCGCAAGAATTGCAGACACTATCTTCTAACATTAGCTTACCTCTGCAGAATTCATAGATGAACATTACTAGAGGTTTCAACTCGTTTTCTATGATTTACTCGTACAAGAGAAATATCAAACTACGGAAAATGACGATTACTCCATCATTGAGAAAAGTCCTTCGGACCTAAAAGTGACCTACTTATGAAGTACTCCACTCAATATAATCATCTAAATAGAAGAATCACCATTATTTAAAATCTCGGAACCAAGCTGTAAGATCCAGCTGGTGTTGGTATCTGTATTACAGTATATTCCACTTGTATTTGATTCCAGATGTTCACCTACTACCATATTGTGATACTAACACTATGACGATATCCGTCATTGGTTCAACAGGTCTTTCCAACACTAAACCACAGCCACAGACATCTCGCATGGAAGTCCAACTTCATAACCTATCAAAGTCTACTAGGTACAAAAGCCATCTTCCATACATCATCACACCCAGACAGCAAAACCAAATAAAACTTCCTCTTAAAAACATGAGCAAACATACAAACATGAAGTGATCATGTTATATCAATGACAGCACTCATGCACAGCCATCATCACCAACCCTTAGATCACCTATCGCCCCAACAGGGCAGAATTAGACCTCTCAGCTCGGCTATGCCACGTTCGTCTACTGTACTAGGCAAGCAAGCGCCTTGCACTTACAGAAGGTTCAACGGCTCGTAGGTTAAAAATACACTAGAGTAACGTTGGCTTAGCGTTGGTGTTTGTTTTAGCTTGCCTTGTTAGGTTGTGATCGCCTTAGTGTTATCTTGACTACTAGTACGTACATGAATCCATTAACACCCTACTTTCAAACACCAACACCAGCACCAACACCAAATTAACCAACTAACAAACTAACAAACACAGTCACAACCAACATCTTTTACCTACTCATCATGGAAGTACAATAACCTCACAGCCACAGCCACAGCCACACCACAATCTCACACAAGATCATACCAAAAATACATTACATTACAAACCAATGAAACCCCCATCCTCACTTACATACATACATACAGTAAGCCACCCGACCCCAAACCCGACCCCAAACCCAAGCCTATCTAAGCTGGAGGCAGCTGTGCCACAAATAGACATCCCATCTCATCCCATCGTCTTACATGCATACATGCATACATGCATCGTTACGAACGGAAGGATTCGACGGCGTGGTAGCGTGGTATACACATGGCAAATCTATTTCTTGGATCCTATTACATCTATACTAAAACTTGAGATTTGAATTGAGATTTAGAATTATTAGGGATTGATGGACTAAGAGGGGAGTATTTAGACCCCACCAAAGGGTTCCAGGGGGTTGGGGGTTGGATATTTATATACGAGTAGGTAGGTAGTATAGGGATTTTGGGGATTGCGGATAGGGAGGAGATGATAAATGAGGTACTGTAAGAAAATTACGATAAAATTTGGAATTTGAGATTTGAGATTTGGAATATTGGGGATTGATGGACTAAGAGGGGGGTATTTAGACCCCAAGGGTCGGGGTGGTAAGTTTATATAGGTAGGTAGTGTAGGGATTTTGGGGATTTTAGGGGTTTAGGATAGGTAGGGAGGTACAGTAGGAGATGATGAATAAGGTAATAAGATACAATATTACTTACTACTTATAAGTACCTACCTAGGCAGTAAGATAGTTAGGTGCATATACGAATAAGTAAGTAAGTAAGTAGCTGATATATACAAAATCTCCAATTCCCGCATGAAGAATCCATCTAGAATTTTTCAATCTCTTTCTACGGAGATCCAAGTCCTTCCTGGATTTCCAAGGAAGAGCGTCAAAGTACGGAGTACACGGGATAAAAAGTCTTAGATAATTAATGAGATGAGATAGCAAGGTGTCTATCTATCTATCTATCTATCTATCTAGTGATCTCCGAGATCATGCTTTCTATCTCTAATTCCAATACCAACCTCATTTTCATTTTCATTCCCATTCCCATTTTCACAATTAGCATAACAAGCACAACACAGTAATGAAAGCTCAAACCCCATCACATTTACAACCCCCTTACCTCATCACCTCATCCCCCCACCTCTCTCCACCCCAAGACCTCCCAACCCGGCCGGCAGTGCGGCACCTCCTATCAACCTCGCCATGCCACCACTTATCGCGCGCGTCGTAGGGACATACACTCACTTCCCCGGGTACGGCTCCGTAGGTATCCTCTTTTTTGCCCCCCAGTACCAAGATCCCGACACGTTTCGCGCTGCCTCCACTCCTATCACTTACTTCGTACTTCGTACTTCCACCGACTTTTTCTCTTCAGACTTCTGTCCGGTCCGGAAATCAATACCATCTGATTATTTCTGAGCGTGATAGTTGCGTTCCGTTGCGTTGCGTTGGGGATGAAACCGACGCCCCCCCTCCCCCTCGTACTAAGTAAAGTAAAGGGGTTTACTTCAGTACCTCCGTATTACGCCATATCATATCATACCATATCATATCATATCATATCCTCTCCTCATAATTCTTTCTTTCTTTCTTATACCTTTACACTATGTTAGAATAGGAAGGTGGATACTACTTCTACTTCTACTTCTACTTCGTCCCAGGCGAAATAAATGTTATTTTTTGGTGGGTATACAGGGGATTTTCTAGTGGAACACAGGGCTAGCACGACCGTAAATTTTAACATTTATTATACCTTGGACGAAGTATAATCCTTACTTAATACTTCTACCGTACTTCGTATGAACTTTGGGTTCCGGGGAGGGATAGGGATGGATACAAGGGCACCTCGTGGCGAGATTCTAGAAGTGGAGTGGGGATCGGATGATTAGAAGTAGTGATTATTATTCCGGTTTTTTACTTTACGGATTTTTTACAATTTATACTTTTTAGGAGGATTTTTTAGGAGGATTTTTTAGGAGGACGGAGGATTGAAGGGGAGATTACGGAAGGGTGGATGTTTTATCTTTTGATTTTTTTGATACTTACAAGTAATTACAGGTACGGTAAATTACTACAGTAGTACGGTAAAGTATATTATATTTTATGGGTAGGTCAAGGAATTAATTACATTAACATTTACATCCTTGGGCAAATGTCAAGAATCCCCATCGGTAAATGTAGATACCATATTCCACTCCATATTCCGTACTCATACAAAATAATGTTTTTGATGTGCGAATGACTCCACGTTCCATACGAGGCGTTCTAGAGTATACTTCTAAAATAGGCTATTCACATTCCCACCCCCAAACTTCCCAATCCAGACAAGGCAGACACGAGAAGGCAGGCAGGCGGCTCTTCACATTTTTTTTTTCGTTTACTAGGTACTGTAGAATGCGGGGAAATGGAGAAATATATGAATTAATTAATTAATTAACCCGTTCACAGTACCTACCTTCCGATCGGGTAGACGATCCGATCCGATTCGATTTCATTGAATCACGAGGGGGAAAGATGTACGGAGGTAGGTAGGAGTAAGTTCCGAGAGGGCTAGAAATGGAAGGAAAATGGAAAATTTGGTAAAGTAAACTTTAGAGGAGAGCTAATATGGACGAGTAGGTAGGTAGAGATGAGATTTATTGGGTGGGATTATTTGATATCCAATAATACTTCGTAATATCCTCGAACCTAATTTTCCGGGAATGGATGGGGGCGGTTGGTTGCCTTCTCGTGTAAGTTAGTTAGTGGATGGGGAAAGGGATAAGGCAAATTCTCTCAATTTTTCTAATACATCATACGACGGTATATGACGGATTGATAGGCGTGATGCGTCGTAGAATGATGCCTTACTTCAAGGATGGGAAGTTGATGATGTTGATCTATTTGTTGGGTTGGTTGGATGGCGAAGTCTTGATACGATGATGGTATATTTTGGGTACCAGTAGGTGTACGAGTACCGGAGGTATCTTCTAACAAGATCACCCGGTCATGAAACTTACGAGTAGTCATCTAGATTGGGTGATTGGTTGAGGGATAGGATTTCCTTCATTTCTCGTGCGCTAATAATCTTAGGTGAGGAATGTACCGCAGTAAATTTACGAGAGGCGTGCCGTGTACTGATTTGGTGAAAGGGGGCGATGTGGACGAGAAGAGAGGGAGGGCTGAGTGAGGCCTTGCATTGCTGGCTGAGTAAGGGTGAGATGTGCATCTTTTTTGTGGGGATTTGTTTGGGAAGGAAATCTAATTGTGAATACTCCGTACATGTCAACGACTCAAAGAAACAATTAAAGCTTGCTGGAAACAAATATCAGGTGGTTCTTCAGATCATGAGGCGCCAATATTGAATCGCGAAGGTTCGGGATGGTGTTTTGATGGCGGGGAAGGGTCAAAAGGGGAGCAGGCACCACGGGTACCGCTCCGTGGGTACGGGAGCTTGCGTAGATTTTCTCCCCCAGCGTGTAAGGTGCCCATCTCGTCCCGGCGCTCGGATGGCGATTCGGGCCCCTGATCGCCAGGAGGTGTGGGCTTCTAGAAAGCTAAAGATCCCTTCCCCTCGACTGGTGTGACAGAAATATTGCGCAACGGAGCGGGTGTGAAACTCCAAGGGGTCTTGACTTTTGGATCTCTGGGAGGAAGAACGCTGTCGGATGTTGGGGGGATTCGGGGGAGGGAGGCGAGAGAGCCTGGATGGCTGGCAGACTCGCGTGCCCTTTCAATGCAAAGTGGTCGGGTTGACTGGCAAACCTTGGGGGGCACTCGCCTTCGGCAATGGGTGGACTTTGAGTGCTTCGATCGGATTCCACTACGGTGTTCCATCAGATATCAGATATCCACTATTTGTCGTACCTCGTCCCAGGTGGATGAATCAATGAAAGTTACTTCGTACTGTGCGAGTCTATTTGTGAATGGATGGGATTTATGTGGCACCAGAGGCAGCCGAGTCTAGAGCGTAGCCGCGTAGGTAAATTTGCTGTACTGTTGAGGCGTTGAGGGCATACGCGGAGTCTACGGAGGAGTATTCTACTGCGTGTCTGCGTGTACTGGTAGTCTACGTGCCGCCACGTAAGGAGGTGGATTAGTACCAGTTGGCAAGTGGGAGTGGGAGTGGAAGCCATGAATAGATACACTGGGCAAGACATTTCTTCCACGGAAAATTCGCCTCGAAAAGGCTACAGGACGGTACGGAAGCTACGCAGGTGCAGGCAGGCTACTGTAGGCTAAGCTACTGAGGCTACGCTACGCTACCGCAAGGGGCCGTTGAAAGTAGCCGGGCCTGGCTAAGATAGTACGAAGTACCGCTACCGTACAATACAATCCTCGTAGCCAGTACCGAGTAAGAAACAAGAAGTTGGTCAAGGAAACGGCCCAAGAAAAAGGTTCCTAAATCTGATGCTACACCTGCATAAACATTGAACAGGAACATTGGCTGAAAACTAGCCGCATAAAAACGGTGCACAATTAGGGGGAACTAGCGTTGTCGAGGAACTCTGTCGCTCTAGCGTAGTCAGATCGGCCATAAGCGGCTAGCTCCACCCTGGCCCGCCCCTGCGCCGACCCCTGCCAGTCGCTCCTTCCTTCAGCTCACGCCTAAATTTAAAACACAGTGTCCTGAACATAAAGACCACCTGTTCCTCCCTCCAAGTTGCTGCTCTCCATCCACCAAATCATCAAATCCGCCATCGCTATAGCAGAGTCGGATCGTCCACACGCCAAACGCTCTCCTCGACCCTTGACCGGTCGCCTCCTCCCCCACCAGGCACATCTTTGGCTGCCTGCTCCTTCCTCCCGCAAGTGTTGACTCATCTTGCACCTGTCCTTGTTGCACCCAGAGAACACCGTGTCCTCGCCATGCATTGACAGTCAACTACATGTACTGAGGGCAGATATCGACATTCCACCTATACTGCAAAGTTCCTCAACACTCAGATACACACCCACACCCACACCCACACCCACCATCAACCTACCCCACCATGTCCACCACTCCACATATCAAATTCGAGCATTCGCCAGCCGATAGCCTCGCCGACAGCTTTGACTCCACACCTGGGGCATCATATCCATCTCTCTTCGAGAACAACTCGATGGACCCGATAGATATTATGACGCCGGCCATGACCCCTCGGTCATTCGAGGACGACAGCATGTTTGGCGGTTCCATCCGGGGCGACAGTGTTCTAGGTGACACCCCCGCTCCGGAGAAGAAACCAGTAAAGAAGAGGAAGTCTTGGGGCCAACAACTCCCGGAGCCCAAGACCAACCTCCCACCAAGGTAAATACGCAATGCACTTCACCTTCCCAAACATCCAGCTAATCCAATCCGACAGAAAACGAGCAAAGACTGAAGACGAGAAAGAGCAACGTCGAGTCGAGCGAGTTCTCCGAAATCGCCGGGCCGCACAATCCTCAAGAGAACGCAAACGACAAGAAGTCGAGGCCCTCGAAGCGGAAAAGCGAGCCATTGAGCGACGTAACCAAGACCTTGAGATGCGTCTCGCACACGCCGAGGCACAAAATATCAGACTTCAACAAGAGTTGGAGCAAATTACCGGCAAACAAATCACCGCCTTCCAATCCCCAGTCTCGTCGCCAGCCCAAGAGCTCCGACAAGCACCATCACCAGTTACATTTTCACAAGAGCTATTTGGATCCAGAGATTCTACCAAGAACACATCCATCAGCACCCAAGCACTCTCCGAGGTCTCTCCTCAAACAGTGAATCCCGCCTCCATCTCCCCCGAGATTCGACCTGTTAGCGAGTCCGCCAACGCCAGTTCTTCCGATATGACACAACATCCTGCCGCGATGTTGTGCGACCTGCAGTGTCAGTCGGAAGAACAACGGCCCTGGATGAACTCAACAACAGCAACGAATTCCGCAATCTATCAAATCTGGATAGCCACCACACTACTCAGCCTGATTTCGGGGGCTACTTCGACGCTCCTGAACCCACTGAATCAGATCGTCAATTCCTTGAACACGGGATCCTCCCTGTCGCCGACAACTTCAATCTTAACTTTGATCATTTGGTTGGTCACAACGACGGCGCCTTTGACGACTTCAACCTCGACGACTTCCTCAACCACGATGACCAGCCTGCGCCCGAGACTCAGTCTTCGGATTCGCTTGTTGAGACGACTGCTAGCCTGCAGCCCACGTTTGGCGCGTCCTTTAATGGATGCGACGATGTCGGCAATGCGGTCAGCGTCTGAACAGCAGCTATCCAACGCCTGTCTCTTGGATGTAGATGCGAGTGATCGTGATCAACGGAACTCACCGAGTGTTTATTCGTTAATGACGTTACTTTGGACCATTCATGTGATCGAGAGGGAACGAACGCAGAAGACAACCAAGCTGGACGCAGCGACGGAAGTCAGACAGGCGTGTGATAAGCTGGGGGAACTGTTCAGTACGCAAGAGATAGAGACCCGATTTTCTTTACCTTCTACTACTACTTCTACTACTACCATTACATCTGGGGAGCTTTATGGGGATAAAGCTAAAGGGGAAAAGTCCTTGGAAGGATGGCGTACAGGCGTTTAAGATCATGACTTGATGAATTGATCCTTCTCGGAAATCCACGTTCTAGCGGGTGGGAAGAGATTAATGGATGTCCTTGTACACCATATGTAACATTTGTGCCAATACGAAAACACATTTAAAATATAGAACTCTGTTTCTTGATCTGCTTGTGATATTTGAATGTGACTGTGAATTCGTTTCTTATTTTTGTATGATGTGGGGTCCTGGATGAATACGGAAATATAACAGTGCTCACCTAGGTTACCTTATGTGGGGCGAAGTTTATAGGGTTGGGATGGGAGTCTGGGGGCGCTGTTAGGTTGGATTTGAAACTCAACAGTTCTCTAACTGACTTTTTTACTTTTGTTTTGTTTTTTTGTTGATACGGAGGCTATTGTATGGTGAGTCTGTTGGTGTAGCTAAGTTTGAGGTATGGTACGGTAGGTAGGTAGGTAGGTAGGTAGGTAGAGTGGGGGCGTCCTGGGTGGGCGTCCTGGGCGGGCG